>JANAVB010033817.1:5687020-5922020 GCA_029216955.1 Iris pallida | reverse complement strand
GCCGCCAGCTCCCCGTTCAGAATGTCAGCTTGGAGGGCCACCTGAGTGTCCCGAAGCTCGGCTTCCTTATCTTCCAGAGAAGTCCGCGGTATCGTCTTCATCCACCCCCTGATAGCCCGCTTGAGCTGCTTAAGTTTGTGAACCATGCGGAACTGAGCCGTGCCCTCCCGGAAGCGATGCATCTCTCCCGTAACCACCTCCTCATATCCGGCCGACAAATACCAGCTGTTGTTATACCGAAATGGCCTCGCCCTCAGAATAGGTCTCTCACCGAAGCCAACCCGGATAGGAGAATGGTCGCTAGTACCCGCCGCCAGACCTTCCGCCACCGAGTTCGGAAAGCACCTGAACCACTCACTATTGCCCAAGGCCCGATCCAACTGACAAGCAATCCGGTTATGAGTAGCCTTGTTGTGCCAGGTCCAGATATGGCCAGCGCGCTCCAGCCCCCGCATCCCTGACAGAAGCAGACACCTCTGGAAGTCATATAAGATCGCATCCGGAACAGGACGACCTCCCACCTTCTCTTAGCGAAGCAGCATGGCATTGAAGTCCTCCATGATGAGCAGAGGGAGAGACAGATTGTCCGCCATGAGACCCAGATACACAATGTCCCCCCACAAAGTCTCCCGGAGTCTCCGGTCATTGTGCCCATAGACAGCCCCCAGGATGAATCGGAACCCACCTTTGTTCACAAAAGTAACACCGATGAGTTGATCTGATTTATGGGTCTGCACCCCCTCCCAACTTCCTTTGTTCCACCTAACCCAGATCATTGCCATATCACAAAGATCTAAGTTGTGAATATGATCCCAGTTTACCGGAGTCCTACGTGAGAGCATAGCAGCCCCTCTAATCTTCGTCTCCAGTAGGATGGTAATGTCACACGCCTCTCTTCTCAGAACCCCTCCAATCTCCCTCCATCGTCCTATGGAACACCCCCCCTAATGTTCCATGCTAGGACCGGCATCTAAATAAAAGAAGAAGGGTCCCCCTGGAACTCGTCTGGATCGACACTCGAGGGAAGTGTCTCATCCGCCTGATCAATGCCTGCGTCTACCATAGAGGAAGGAGCGAGATGGGCCTGAATCCTGCTAAGAGTAAGCGTCCAGTCAGGATTGTCTTCAGTCTGGTCATCCATTTCCCTCGCCAGAGGGATGTCTTCCGTGTTGCCGGAGCATGTCTTTTCCTGCTAGTGTACACCATGATCGCCGGAGAGGCCTCCATTGCCATCGGACCACTTCCAGCCACACTCATCCCCCTGGTAACGATGGTCCTCTGTGGCTTGAACGGGACCAGTGCACCCTGCGTGCCCTCCTGTCTCTGCGGTGATCCTGACTCCTAACTCCTATCGACCTCCATCCCTGTGTCCGTCTCCATATGTCTGTCTGGCTTCGTCTCCCCAGGCACGTGACTGGGGGCCGTCTCCTTCCCAGGAGTCTCCGTCCGAGCTGCCTGTGGTCTGGCAGACTCCTGCCCCTTGTATTTGCACGCGCTAGTAGTGTGCCCAAAGCACTCACAGTTAGAGCACATGGGGGGGACCCAGTCATACTCCACCACCTGTGTCAGAACCTCCCCTGATGGAACCTGATACTCCAACATACTTGGTAGCTCCGCGCCCGCTTTGATCTCCACGAAGACCCTAGCATACATCAGTCTAGTACGAAAAGTAGTGGTCTCATCTGCTTTGATCGGCTTCACCACAAGGCTAGCAAGTCGCACGAGGAGTGGGATACTCCAATACTTTACTGGAAATTCAAGGAATCTGACCCAAATGGGAATAGCATTCAGCACCTCCCTCTCATATCTCAGCTCTGGCGTCCACTCCTTTAGTATAATGAGTCTTCCATCAAAGGACCAAGGCCCTCCCTGTAGGATCCTAGACACATCCTCCGCTAAGCCAAATTTGACATAATAGAACCCGTTCTCCCGAGAGAAGAATTCCATGCTACCTTTGGGCCTCCAAACACGCTCCGCATAACCCCGAATTTGGCCAAAGAATGGCTTGTTCCCTAATACATACAGTACCAGCGTGTTCTTCCAGAATTCGAAGACCACCGCTATTTCTTCAGCGGAAAAATACGCCCGTAGCCCTCCTCCAACCGACATCGGTGGAACAAACTCCATCAACATCGGGCTTTTCGCAGCCACTGGTGTACAGACCTCCTTCCATGACCGAGGCCTTTGCTCCTCAGTGTGCATCCTGGTCGGAGGGTTCACAGGGCCCTGGCCTGACTTGGCGGTATCAGTAGCGATACCCTTAGCCTTCTCGGCCGCCGTCGCCTTAGGCCTCCAACCCGTAATAGACCGCACCATTCCTCCCCCTCAACGCCGGGTATCCATGGTGCCGACCATAGAGGGTCGATTCCCATGGTTCCCTGGCCCCGCCCTTCCCAAAGCTTGGGACTGTGCCCCTCGCCGTCCTCCCATCCGTCTTCGCGTCACAGTCTGCCAGCCAGCCTCCCCAGAGTTATCCCCCCCGGATCCGAACTCGAAGACGGGAGCCTCTCCTCCGGAAGTGCCGCCTCCGCCTCCTCCCGACCTCTCCCCGCTTGGAGAGGTCCCGCCGCCGCCACCCGACCCCCCCCCCCCCCCCGCATGGGGGGATCCCGCCGCCGCCCGGCCTAGGGCCGCTGCCACCCGACCCCCCCCCCCCCCCGCCTGGGGGGGTTCCGCCGGCGCCTCTCGACCCCCCCCCCCCCCCCCCCCCGCGTGGGGGGGTCCTGCTGCTACCGCCGCCTGGACCTCCAAGGGGTCTTCCGCCCCCTCCCGCACCTCCCGGCCGACGAGGCCCCCTCACCGCAAGCGGATCGGGGGGTCGGGGGGGAGGAGCGGTCGACCCGTCGCAAACCCTAGCAGAGGGTGCGATCGCCTGCTGCTGCTGCATCTTTTTGTCAATTGCAATATGATATATATATATAACTTTTAACGGGTCTATGTCGGGCCGGGCCTCCTATCCTGGGAGAGTTAAACCAGGCCCGACCTAGTTGGAATTGCGGGCCGGGCCAGGCCGAACCTGGGAAGTGAAAACCCAGTCCGACCCTAAGTGGTCCTCGACCCGGGCTTTAATCGGGCTCGAGCCGACCATGTTCTAGGCTATCATTGAGTTGGTCGGTCCCGGTCCGGTTTGCTTGCTACCCAGCCCACATTACACTTTCGGCTGACCCAGATCCAGGCTAGCATTGACTAGGCCAGTTCCGGTCTTGTTTGCTTGATGTCCCGGCCCATATAACACCTCTACTTTTAATTGTGGTTTAAAAAGCATAGTTTGCGTTATCGGCCGATATCGATCTAATACGGCCGGTACTGATATAATTTGGCATGTCCCGATCCAATATCGATAATGATCGATACCGACATGGGGCGTATCTTTTTCAGTTAATTCGCCATTTTTTTGTTGAAAAAAAGACTAATGAGAGAGGTGTAAAAGCATGTAAAAGAAAACGTATCTATCGTAGGTAAACCAATCAGCTATGGTGACTACTATTTCATTAAATTTCAAAACTAATAAGAAACAACACATAAAAAATTAAACTTATGCCTAAATGTATAAAATATTTTAAGAAATTTTGAGTTGCACCCAACTTGTTTTACCATGATTCAAGGTACACCACACTTGAAAGAGAATATTTGAATTGTACCCCCACTTGTTTTACCATAATGTATGAAACCTCCATTTTTAACGAAAACCGTCAATGACTAACTGTCAACTCCTTTGACCACCCACGTGGACACTTTTGAGACCAAAATATCCTCAATGCGTTGTTCCTACTTGGCATTTATCTATACACATCTGAGGGTGCAACTACCTGGGGCCCAAGGAGTTATGGTCTCAAAAGTGTCAACGTGAGGATATTTTGGTCTCAAAACCACGTAGGAGGGTCGAAGGAGTTGAATGTTAGTTATTGACGATTTCCGTTAAAAATGAGAGATTTATATATTATGGTAAAATAAGTGGGTTGCAACTCAAAAAATTTCTTTCGAGTGGGATGCATCTGAAATTATGGTAAAACAAGTGGGTTCAACTCAAAATTAATAGTTCATTAATAATTATTTTCTAAAATATTAATAGTTTATTAGTAATTATTTTCTTTCTAGTACAAAAAACCGATACTCCGATCTGAAAATATCGATAGCACCGATCCTGGCGATACCGTTGAACTAGATACTCATAGGAAGGGTCTGATACTGAATCCGATTCCGATACTACTAACATTGCTTAAAAGGGCTACTGATGAAATAATTAATCAGCCCAAGCACAACTCTAGAACCTATTACATAAAGACATGCAATAAATTACTTAGAGATTATTCTCATAAATCTAATATAATTATAAATATGTCTCATGCAATCAGTAAAGAACGAAGGTATCAGCAAAGAACGAAGGTATCAGTAAATTTAGATAGTGAGCACAAGCGAGCTTGAGAATACTACACATGTACCCATGACATACTATACTAATTGTATTGCAGTAATCAGATTCAAAACAATGAAAGCCTGAATTGTATTCACCGGTGTTGGTGATTTGTTTTTGTTGTGATTGGTTTTTTCAGTGATAAATCAAAGAAGCCACTTAAACAGACAAATGAAAATGTCATTAAAATCAATTTGTTCGAACATCGTAACGGTGTAGTTCACTCGACATCTCAACCCCACCCACCCATCCAAACCTTAAAAAAAGAAACAAAACTAAAACAAATTAAATTGAAGGGAAAAAGAGAGAAAGAGAAAACGCACACACAACACTATCTTCTCTTGCTCTTGGTGATAGGTTGAGTATTCATAGCCACAGTTAGTGTTCAAAAGATGTTGAAGTAAACACTATCAAATAAAATAATAGTTTGAAAAGAGCATTTTATCCTGTTGCCGATTCTAACTGCATTTTATTTAATAGCCACAGTTAGTGTTCAAAAGATGTTGAAGTAAACACTATCAAATAAAATAATAGTTTGAAAAGAGCATTTTATCCTGTTGCCGATTCTAACTGCATTTTATTTAATGACTCCAAAAAAACATCCAACCATATCCAAATCTCACCAATTTAGAGGCCAATTCAAATTTTACATTGACTGAGTCTATTTCATCAACATATATCAGGTTTTTCCGTCAATTTCTTCTACTATTTGCGTTGCATCAAGCATCAACATCTCTATTCCGTTTCCTAGCCTCACTTTCCCGAACACAAGTTTCCGCAACACTAGCGGGCCATTTGTCTTTGTCAATGTCTATGATGTTTGGAGGATTCATTCTCCCAAGAAGTAAGGCCCCGTTTGGTTCACCGGGTTGGACAATGTAATGTAATCGACATTACATCGTAATCCCAATTAAGATGTTTGGTTGGACAATTTTTCTCTAGATGTAATGTAATAGCAATTACAAACTTGATTACATTACTTCTATTCCTATTCAAATCGATTACATCCTAAAACCTATGTAATCCTAATTACATTACATCCTCAAATCATAAATTACAATTTTACCCTTTAAGAAATTTTCGATCTCTTAAAATCCCGATCGTGGAGGAGAGAGAATTTTATTCCTAGATCTAAAAATTCCTCCTTCTCTTCCTCCTCCCCCTCCGCCGCCTCCACCGCCCCCTCCGGTGCCTCCACCGCCCCCTCCTCCGGCCGCCCCTCCGGTGCCTCCTCCTCCTCTTCCTCCTCCTCCTCCTCCGCTGCACCCATCCGGTGCCGCCGCCTCCTCCTCCTCCTCCGTTGCCTCCACCTCCTCCTCCTCCACCACCGCCTCAGCCTCCGCCTCCTCCTCCGCCTGCCGGAGCTCGAAAATTTCAAGGTATTATTCCTAGATCTAAAAATTTTGGGTTCTACTTGCTAGAAGTTTTTTTTAATGAAAATTTGGGTTTAATTTATTTGAATGTTAGATGAAAATATTATGATGATTTGGGTTCTACTTGAACGTTAGATGAAAATGTATTTGAATGTTAGATGAAAATTTCCTGGGAATTTCCTGGGAATTTCCTGGGATCACAGGATTGATTTGTTGAGAGAGAACTTGGGAATTTCTCTGTAGAGAATGTAGACTAGACTTATGATTTGTCACAGCAGGATTTCTCTGTAGAGAATGTAGACTAGACTTATGAGAGAGAACCTGGAAATTTCATGAAGGCTCTTATAATCTGGATTTCTGATTGTTTACAGCTTATGATCTGTACTGGACTGACTGTAACCTTCATATTTGGGACACTTGTTACATAGAGGACTTTGGTGAAGTCACAATAATTATTGTAATTATTGTCTTATCAACACCATCTCTCTGGTTTTTGAATGTTAGATGAAAATTTATTTGAATGTTAGATGAAAATCCCAAGTTTGTATATCATCCCAAGTTAGGGATGAATCTCCAAGTACTGCTTTATATATTTGAATGTTAGATGAAAATTTATCTGATTATATGGAAGTATTCATGCAGTAATGGCTCGTCTTCATTCAAGTGAAAGAAAGAAGTTGATTGCCATATGTACTCACTGGTTGCACATTTCCAATTTACTAAACTGGTTTTTTCAAGTTGTTGCTTCTACATCTATGATGTATGCTAGAAGAAAGTCTTTAGAGAGACATAAATATGCACTTAACTTCTTCAGAAATAGGGAGATAGTAAACGAGTTGGTTTATAGGAGTGAAACTCATTGTGTTGAACAATTAAGGATGAGTAGGCGTGCTTTTCATGTTCTGTGTGAAAAAGTTGAAAGAGATGGCGGTTTAAAGGCATCAAAGAATCTATTGGTGGATGAGCAAGTGGCAATATTTTTGCATATCATAGGACATGATATGAAGAATCGGAATATTAAATTTCATTTTAAGAGATCGGGTGAGACAGTTAGCAAGTATTTCAACAATGGAAACTTTGAATATTAAACTTTGAATGTCATTAGTTTTATGTTATCCTTGAATGGAAACTTGTAATGAGATTTATTATTAAACTGTCATATATCAATTAATATGAACTATCATGATTCTGATACATTATTAATCCAGAGTCTATGAGTATCAGTACTGATTTGTTGTGCAGTGTTCTCCTTAATTTCATGGTTGAATGATTTGAAGTTCCTGACAGAGCTTGCAAAGATATGGCAAAAGATCCCAGAGTAGTACCCTCTAGCAACTCATTACATTTCTCATTTAACAGTGTTTGGCAATTTTTAAGTCCTCCAAGTATTGAGAATATCAAAAAGCAGTTAAGCATTGTATCTTTTAGCTAGGCAACCTGTGCTGTGAACCCCTCATTAAATGAGACTTCTTTTTTAAGGACATTTTTTGGTTAATAGAAATGACTTGTGGGGATGTCATTTAAAAGTTGTTTCTTTGCTTCTCTATGATTTGGAAGTGGAATTCATTTTCCATCATATTGCCTCTGCTTCCTGTATAAGAAAATAAAGTGAAATGAACTCTTGCTGTGTATTTCCTGGAAGTGGAATTCAGTTTTGTGGCTCTTGATCCTGGGAATTTCCTGGAATTTCCTGAGATCCTGGGAAACCATTCAGTTGATGTGAGACATGAGAAACCATTCAGTTGATGTAGATGCATTTACATTATTATATATGCAAAAGAGGAAGCGTGATGATGCCACCATCTTTGTTGAAGGGGTTCAGAGTGCAGCCCGTATCATTGCTAGTGAGATTCGGGAGTCCTCATGTCGTTTGAGTCGGGCTTTGGGAGAAGAGGATAATGAGAACAAAAAGATAATATATGATGAGCTGAAGAAGTTGTCTGGACTTACCATGACGGAGAGGCACAGAGCACACTTCCTTATTGGTTGTGATTCTAGCAAAGTCAGCTTATTTTTTAGTGTTCCCGATGAGGAGAGAGAAATTTGGGTGAAAAGTCTTTTAGAGTTTGCGTAGGATTTGGTGGATTTTATTTCATTACCGGATATTTCAGTTACATGATACAATGAGATATTATTTTGATCATTTGTTATATGATACCATATGAATGTTCTGGTTTATAACTATTTGAACTTTTGTCTGAGATGGAATGAAATTTATTTTATATCATTGTTATTTTTTCTACTTTCTTACGTGATACGGTGTAATGTTTTGTTTTATTTGGTTACCGGATATTTTTTATTAATTATAAAGTAGTAAATTTGGCCAAAAAATATACATATAAATATTAAGGGTATATTTGTCAAAATAACACAAATAATTAATATTATTCGATTACATTACATGTTAAACCAAACACTTGAATGTAATTGGTATTACATTCCATGGTTTAATTACATGTTCCAACCAAACATAGCAATGTAATTGTAATTCCATTACATTACAAACCCAATTACATTACAAACCCAATTCCATTACGATTACGATTACATTACAGTGAACCAAACGCCCCCTAAGTCCCTAAGTCCCTAATCTTCTATCATATCACTAATATAAAATTGATACCGACATAATCATAAACATGTTGTTGCAGGCTCCATCCCAGTTTGGTTGCGCTGGGCTTTTTGGGTTTCGCCAATGACATATGCAGAAATAGGAATACTGAACAATGAATTTAAGGCTCCAAGATGGCAAAAAGTGAGTCTAATAGATATCATCTGGAATATTAGGCTATTGCATACAAATCTCTGATGGTTTCTGTCTAGTTTCTTACCATCATTCACTTTAATTATCTGCAGATATCATCTGGAAACACAACAGTAGGTTCAAAAATTCTAAGAGAGCGCAAATTGGACTTTCAGGATTACTTCTATTGGATATCAGTAGCAGGATTGCTGGGATTTACATTACTCTTCAACATCTGCTACACCTTGGCATTAACTTACTTAAAAAGTATGTTTTTGTATACCATGTTCTTTTGTTCCATCAATGAACCATCTAATTAGCCTTTATCAACTAAGTAATGCTATACCTTCAGATTCTGGAACTCCTAAGGTAATCCTCTCAAAACAACAAGTCTTGATGAGAAATGCAGAAGAAGGTTCGAGCACCATCGAAGAACTAAAGAACAAGTCATCTGAAGTTCCTCATGCATCTGCTGCAAGTAGGGTTATTATGGCAATATAACCATATGTATTTGTTTACTATTTGCAAACAAAATATCCTAACTTTTGCTTGCATCATTATATGTAAGAGAGAGAATGTCTAACTAATTGGTAACCACAGGTAGGTTAGTCATACCATTCAAGCCATTAACGATAACCTTTAAAGATGTCAGCTACTTCATTGAAACACCTCAGGTACTGACCAAGCTTCCAAATTAAGCTTCGTTTTTTCAGTTAGGTGAGAACTCAATTCCTTGTTTTCTTCTATTCACAACTTATAAGCTTCTTGTCTCCAAATGTTAGAAAATGGGAGAACGAGATTTCACAAAAAACAGATTGCAACTGCTGCACAATATTACAGGAGCATTCAGACCTGGCATTCTTACCGCTTTGATGGGTGTTAGTGGAGCTGGCAAAACAACTTTGATGGATGTTTTATGTGGAAGGAAAACAGGTGGTACAATTGAAGGAGAGATAAGAATAGGGGGCTACCCTAAGGTCCAAGAGACCTTTGCTAGAATATCAGGTTACTGTGAGCAGAACGATGTACATTCTCCACAAATTACAGTTAAAGAATCAGTAATATTTTCAGCCTGGTTGCGGCTCCCATCTCAGATCGATCAAGAAACTCAAGCTGTAAGCCTATAACTTCCTACTATATATACCTTAACAACTCTAAATGCATCACCTATATTTTCCTACTATAGATACGTTAACAACTTCTAAATGCACCACGAGAACTTGTTTCTTTGGTTTAATTTACATTTCCATCCATCCTAATCCTACTAACTTTATATGATCACTGCTAGTGGTCGGAGAACTTAGCCTTGCACTCTCCATTTCTTCTCTTGCCTTCATCCCTCGTATCAAATGTAGCCCCCCTTTTCTCCCTTAATATGAAATAACAATGTTTTTATATGCTGTAATAATGTGAGTTCCATTTCAAGACTACCATGTTGCAGCCACACCTCCATATCAAATTCATCCACAATGTAAAATTTTAACAGTGACAATAATGTTTAGCAGGAATTCGTAAAAGAAGTTCTTGAGATGGTGGAGCTAACCAAGATAGAAGATTCGCTAGTTGGGATGCCAGGAATAAATGGATTATCTACCGAACAACGAAAAAGACTAACAATAGCAGTGGAGCTCGTTGCAAATCCATCTATTATTTTCATGGATGAACCAACGTCGGGTCTGGATGCAAGATCAGCTGCCATTGTCATGCGTGCTGTAAAGAATATAGGTGATTCAGGGAGGACGGTGGTGTGCACTATTCACCAGCCAAGTATTGATATATTTGAATCGTTTGATGAGGTAAGATGCTTCAGTCTTAACCAATTGCTTCCAATCAGAATCAGGTAATTTACACGAGCAAATATCACGGAGAAAAACACTTGTCCTGTGTTACTTTTTAGGTTGAAACACAAAGAAGAAAGAAAAAACTCAGTCAAAAGATGGGGTAGGTTTTGCAATTAAAATTGAGAACCATATATGAATGAATGTGCTGGTGTAGAAGAACAGATACATTTGTCTTCGGATTATGCTTACCTTGCAGCTAGAAGAATTTTGACATTATGTTTTCCTTTTATCCTCTATAGCTAGAATAGATAACTCTCCTTAGCGTCAATCCCTGTTGTAGAAGATGGGATTTGTGGTTACACTCACAAAAGTTGACAAAAGCTAATGGTGGATCTCTATAAGAAAAATATCTAAATTTACTTATGCAGCTGGGATCTACCTAGTGAATTAGTAAAACACTGCAATTACAGAATAAATGGTTAGTCAAAAGTATATGCAAAAGGTTCCTCAATATTTAGCAGTGTAGTCACCAATACGGCTCATGGAAGCTGAATAACAGAAGGGAAGAAAGAATGGGATAAGTAGTCACAAAATTAAAGAAGAATGGGAAATGGGGATGCAAAAAAAGGAAAGTAATGGGGCTGATGAGAAGCTTAGGAAACATATATAGGAATAGTGATGATCCTTCTAAGTATTGTTTAGAAACTTCTAGGATATATACAAATGCGAGATTCTTTAGGTAATAATTCTCTGTTATATGGACACGAATACAATATGACGCAATACAGACATGGAGACACAGACATGGCACCAATTTTGACATGTCCTTGTGTAATTATGGAGTGTTTGTACCTGTGTCTACATGAGAAACAAAGAAGGTGCTGATTGTGGGAGTGTCTTCCGAGGACAATGTAAAGGGGCCTTTACGTATGAATAAAATATAGTGTGAATATGATGAAGACTGTAGCAACCTGGCTACGAAGCCTCTAGGGTACAAATAAAGGAAATACTAAAAGTTTACAAAGAAACCCAAGAAACTTATAAGGAACTATATGGATATGTCAGCAAAATATGGGGAAACTCTCATTGCAATCAAGAAATGGGCGGGGGTATATTGCTTGCAACAAGTTAGAAACACTTACAATTTAAATGGTCAACCTTAACGACACATTGTAAGATGCTGTTGAACAAAATTTGTAGTAGCATTAATTGTTGATATCCAATCGAAGTATTATTATATTCCAACTAAATACTTAATTTCCATTTTCCCATGAAGACTGGTACATGTTAACTCTTTTAACTTCATCTACATGTATAGAATGTTTAATAATGCAAATAATATGCACTCATATGGAAGAATTTAACAAAACAACATTTCCTAGGGAATGGGTGTCCCTATGGGCATCATTGTTCCCCTAAAACTATAGGCCTTCAATTTCGAGTAACACAACTGGAAAGCTAAGGAGCATGGAGAAAACAACTTCAATCAATGATTTACTGACCAGTATTACTAGGTCTAAAATGATACTGGAAGATCAATTAAAAATGTAAATCATAGTTTTCAAATTGCAGATTTAGTTTGTTCACAAATAAGGAGACAACATAGAGAGAAACAAAAGTAGCACAGGAGAATGGTTGCTTATAACATGGGAAATCAACCACCAAAACTGACAAGTAAAAGTAATGATTTCCACAGTCCAGTCTTGGAGCTCTTTGCCTTGTCCTTGATTCATTTCTAGTAGGGCACGCTGACAATGGAGCAGGCTTAAGTTAGACTCATAATGGACCAATTTCAGCAAATAATTTTGTAGAGACCTTACTTGACAAAGTTCATGGTCAGGACTCCAAGCGCAGGAGGCCCACGTTAGCAATCAGCACTCATGTTATAAAAGGAAATAGTACTGTAATAATTCACAATTAATTAATAGTTGATTGGAGATTTGAAAGGTATACTAAAAAGAAACAATTGCTTAATTACAATACATACAGTAGGATCATTTTCTAAGTATTATATCAATTATGTAACCTCAATCGATGTCTATTTTGGTCCACTAATCCTATCAATCCCAGACGTTTGGTTTTGATCAAGTGTTCAAACCATCTAAGAAGATTTTTTTTTTTTTTCTTTTCTTGTGAATCTTCAATTGAATTCACCTCTCGTCAAACAAATGTACTCCAACTCCAATCTTACCTATCTTCCATTATATTGCCACAAATCTCTATGCTCACTATGTCGTAACTTAAATAGCCTACATTGTGAACGTCAAATCTTGGACTGTCTAATAGTTGTTTTATTAAATTTTCTTCTCAGTTCCATGGGTCTTGTCATATACCACTCTAGTAGCACTTGTTCGCTCCAAGTTTCATGTTTTAAATCATGAATAACATGTCAACATCCTCTTCAATTTTTTCAACATAGAATAACTGACAAATAACTATCACCCTTAGGTATCTCTCAGTGACATACGTGAATTAGTCACTTGTTTCTTTTGTGGTTAAGAGTCAAAATTCAACATGTACCTTGGTATAGCATGTTTATTCCACACTAGCAACTCCCTTTGTGATAACAGTGACGGTAACCTGGATGGATATGACCCCTTTTGTTATGTACGATCCTCATACCGCAGATCGTGCCCGACATAGGCCTCATATTGACCATCAATTGGCTTACACTTTACACAAGGTCACTTACTCTTGCCCAATCACGATTTTACAAAGGAACTTTGATGTGATCCATTTGCCAAAAGGGTTAATCTGGATGGCACACATGTGAAGCATCCATGATACCATATATAAGGCTACCAATTTCACCAACTGTATCCAATATGAAATTTCACAGCTCTGATCTAAAAAAACTATTGAAATGTAACTAACAAGCAAAGGCTTTGCTCATATAATATTTGTCTAGGCCTACTCACAACTGAATATGCAAACAAGCAATAATCTAACAAAGAAATATGAGTCATATGCTTCTCGCCTAGGGCTACTTGATATTTTACAAATCCAAGGTTTGATAATTGCACCAAAAGAAATTAATTCCATGCATACTCCAGCAGAGAAGTTTCTACAGTGTGTCTTGTAGGGAATTCTTAGACTTCTATCTAATCTAACCCACTTCTATCATAGTCATACTTTTTTCATGATATTGTCTTCTAGAAGCTCTTATGGAGATGTACAATTTTGGTGCAGTTGTTTCTAATGAAAACGGGAGGGCGAATAATCTATTCTGGACCACTGGGCCGAAATTCCAGCAACCTTGTTGGATATTTTGAGGCAAGATCTCATGAATCTCTGCAACTTAAGTATTCTCTACTGTGATGCCAACTGCTAAATTATTTTAGATTTGTCATTAATGCCATTTATCTTCCTACATTGAGTCAAGTACCATATCTTTTAGTGGGAGAAAGTTCACACGTAGGATAACAAAGTAGAGTGAACATGAGCACTGACTTTGTGAAGAAAAATAATATTACAACAGACCACCAACATAACAAGGACCAAAGTCACACACTGGAAATCAACACATTCTTTTCTTTAAAATTAAAGGTTATGTCACAAGATTTTAAAGAGGTAGAATAAATTCATGAAAACACCACCTTGAGAAGTAAATGATTTTGATTACCCACACACACATACATACTGAATGACACAGGACAAAATATAGATGGATCTGACAAGTAATAACAATTAAATAAACTAGGATTTGTGGAAGCCTAGTATTAATCAATGATTATCACTGATCTACCAACAAATAACCCAAAAAAGATTGCGAACTTGAAGCATTCTTTCTGAAGAGTCTTGATCCAAAGATGATGACTCCACACGTCCAATCCATCGGTTTGGGGTTCCCAATGATTGGGTATTGGATGTAATGGTAGGTAATAGAGTTTTAGGGTTTTTGATTTTTATTATAAAGAAGAAGAGGGTTGAGGGACTTTAGGGATATAGTTTGAGGTAGAAGAAGAAATCTACTCCAAGCTAGGCATGAAAATCATAACTCAAATAAATTCTAATTTCCTCAACGAAAAGAACAAAGTAGTGAATACATGTTATATACATAGAAATCTTAGCCTCCAAGAAATATTTATCCTAAAAGTCAACTAGTATGTTCCAAAATGTAACCAATCATAATAAAAACTACTAAGCTCCTAAAAATCAACCATATGCACTCATATGCATCCATCTTCATAATTAAAAGCCATTTACCCCCACTGTGCATAAATAACTAACAAATGCACCCAAATAAGTGCACCCAAAAATAAACCATATTCAGAAACCCCAAATTGAGTTCATATCGGACCCATGATAATATGTCCTCCATCCTCCATATGATCCATCACATACATATGCACAGACATGTATACATATACACATTTGTAGATACACACAATCATAGACATAATAAATATGACATACACACAGGAGAATGAGATCTACATTCATGGTCAAGATTTCAAATCCACAAACTAACCAGTACATAGGATATGCTTTCTCATTGACAGGGTATTTGTGGTATCCAAAAGATGAAGGCTAACTGCAACCCAGCAACATGGATGCTAGAAGTTACTTCAACATCAACAGAACAACAACTTGGCGTAGATTTTGCACAAATTTACAACGAGTCAGCTCTGTATTGGTGAGTTGAGCATTTCTATACTTCTTACACTTAGTATGCGCAAAACCATTGTTTAATACCTAATATTTTGTAATCAATTATTTGTTGTCATTATGAAAAGGACATTTCAAACCCCATGTAAATTTAATGTTCTCATCATCCACTACTGAAAGAAGAAAAAGAATAGGAGAGAATCAAAAGCTTCCACATACCTATACTACATATATCACTTCTCAACAACTAAAGTCCCAAAATAAATCAAATAGTATCGCATTAGCTTCAATCAAATCAGAATGACCAAATTTCTCATGTATACTCTTTATTTAGACCAACCTCCCTTCTCAAATCTTCATCCTAACAATTCTTAGCAAGCTGATGCAACTCTCTAAGCATGTCATAGTGCTAGTCAGGACCTAATTCAACATCACAACATCCTCGAGCATTATAGGTTGCGGTAATAAAAAACACACCTACATTTCACCTGTGTGTTGTTTCTTTTTTTTTCTTATTTCAGTCCAGGGGCTTTTCTTATTAACAACTATCGGACTTTAATTGACAACATATTGTGTCAACAAATAAATCCTTTGATTTTTCTGCTAGTCCCCGCACATATTCTTATGTTATAACTGGGCTCCCTATAGCACAGGGTCTTGTGAGGCTCAAGATTTACAATTTTACATAGCAATTACAGTCCTGTGCTTTGTTATAACTCTTTTAGAAACATGTTTGATGCCTTTACTATACGATACATATCAAAAGCTGTTCAAACATGATTTCAATCCTGTAGACATTCTCTTGTTCCAACATAACTTTATGAAAGATCATATATAACCGTTTCATCTTTAAAAATGCTGCAACTAGATTATGCAGCCTCTTTGTTTATGTAACAAGATAGAAATTTCCAATTAAGATGAGGGCAAGTCCTAACAACCATTACATGTTAGGCTAGCACATCAATTGGACTTGAAACTTATATCAGGAGTTGGCTTAAATTCGACACAAGTCTGACAAGCTAATTAGATAAGTGTGTGGATTTCTTACTTTGTGCAGGGACAATCAGGAGTTGGTGGAACAATTGAGAATACCACCAGTAGGTTCAAGTGACTTATACTTCCTTACACTGTTCCCACAGGGTGGGTGGGAACAATTTAGAGCATGTTTGTGGAAGCAGTGCCTATCATATTGGAGAAGCCCCACGTACAATCTAATACGTGTTATATTTACGGTCACCATAGCAACACTGTTTGGAGTACTCTTTTGGCAGAAAGGGGGAAGAATGTAAGTTAGCCTTTTTCAGTTGGATTTTTGCAGTATCATCTATGATGCACTGACACGGATACGACACGACAAGGACACGGCACCACAGGAACGACACCTGTTTTGGTGTGTCCAAGTGCAATTTGGTGCAATATGTGTAAGACATGACACGACAGATTTTTGGACTGACCGCACTTCCTTGATTGTTATCCTCCTAAGTTGCTTGACCTTAAACTACATAACCAAAACAGTAGGTCTACCTACCTGTTAACTTGCCTTATAGGTTTTATGGCAAGGTCCTCTCTTGCTTATAGCTATCTTGGCCATGAATTTCAGTTGTCGAAGATGGTTGACTTAGGTTGACACCAACTATAAAACTTTTGTTGATTCCCATTCTGATGGAAGAAGCTTTGGATGATCATGATGATGGTTTCCAGTAGCAACATCATATAAGAACCGTAGTAGACATTTAAGAGTGCCAGTATGAAAGCTTCTCAAAAATTGACACCATCGGTTGCATGTGAACGGAAACTCAAGCAAAGTAAGACTTGGAATATATACAGAGTATGTATTCATGATACACAAGAATGAGTTCCTCTTATGCATAAATTATTTTTAAATGTAACCACAAATAGTAAAGCTTGTCATTTCTGTTTCGTATGTACTATATACTCTTTTCTCTAGGAACAAACTTGGAGGCCCTACTTTGTTGCATGAACATAAGATGTGAAACGAGCAATAGATTGCCACTCCTTAGCATATATGGCAAGCCCCTCTCATGCATAAAATTGTTCATTTTCCTTGGCACTAAAATCCTATAGGTTAATCACCAGGTTCATGGCCGCCGATTACAAAACTTAACTTTTATGTGGTGCCTAATCACTTTAAAGTTGTGTGCCATCAGTAACCCCAATTTGATTAGAATGGTGATGTTGATTAAACACGCTCCACTTCTCACTTTTCACATCTAAAGTTTTCTTTCTATGCAGAAACAATGATCAGGATCTTTTCAACATAATGGGATCAATGTTCATTGCCACCATATTTTTAGGTGTTAATAACTGCTCAAGCGTCTTACCAATTGTAGCAAGAGAGCGTAGTGTTCTGTATAGAGAAAAATTTGCTGGAATGTATTCTTCTTGGGCTTACTCCTCAGCACAGGTCAAACATATTTCGTATCTTGAAAAGTCATTATCTGGAAGGAGAAATTTCATATGATGGTCTCTCTTCGATAATTACCCTGAAAAATCCATTTACCTTTATCGTTTCAACTATTGCAGGTGGCCATTGAGATTCCTTATATATTCTTCTTATCGACATTATTTGTGGCTATAACATACCCAGCAATAGGTTACTACCACTCTGCTTACAAAGTCTTCTGGTTCTTCTACACGACTTTCTGTACAATTTTATACTACAACTACCTAGGGATGTGGCTTATGTCAATGAGCTCAAGGGTCCAATTGGCTTCCATACTAGCATCTGCATGCTACAGCATGTTGAATCTATTTTCTGGATTCCTGATCCCCAATCCGGTAAGACTATATTATCTTCCAAAATGTGAGGCTACACGTGATTTCTTGCAACAAAGATGTGTATTAACATAGAAATAAATTAAAATTGTAAAACAAAAAAAGCAAGGAAATCCGTCTCTATATACCGAGGAAGCTACAAAGTTCAACAACAATAAATTTCACAAAGTCTAATGCGAATAGGCAAGAACATTACTGAAGATAATTGTTAAGTATTATGGTATACTTATCTGTGTCATTGTAAACATCTCTTCCGAATTAATGTAAACAAAGACAACTGTTTAAATAGCCAAACAGCCATAACAAGAAAGTAAGTATATTAAATTGACTGAAGATAGCCATTTAAAAGATGTTTACATAGATTATAAAGAAAGCGCAGCATATGTATCTAAAACACTTGCCCGATTTTTCAACAATATAAAAATGTTTCTTATCAAATTGCCAAAAGATAAATAAAAACTAAGATGCAGTAAGAAACCTTAAGTTTTAACACTGTGATAGCAAACAGAACATGGTAATCTTGTTGTTATCTTACAGTAACAATCACTAAAATGCAACAATCAAGCCAAAAAGATCAATTTTTATTAATGTTCTAAAAAGGTTGAATGAGAATACAATTTCAAAATCAAAGCATTTGAGATATAATAAGAAAGAAAATGAAAAGTTTGCTTTACTTAATTAATCAAACCTACACTGAACTCAATAATGATTTTTTTTTTGTTGCAGCAAATACCTAAGTGGTGGATTTGGGCATACTGGATTTGCCCCTCATCATGGTCACTGAGGGGCTTGCTTACTTCGCAATATGGAGATGTAAACAAAGAGATAATGGCGTTTGGAGAATCCAAACCAGTACATTCTTTCTTAAAAGATTACTATGGCTTCCACCATGATCAATTGTACATGGTGGCAATAGTGCTAGCTTCTATTCCTGTTGTCTTGGCTTCTTTATTTGCATATAATGTAGGAAAACTGAACTTCCAAAGGAGGTGATGACAATTCAATTTTACTTCCACTGCCCTAGTACATGCTTATGCATTATTTGTTACTTAGATTACTCACTGCAGAAGTTTTGACAATTAAGCATGATATTCATAGAGATTTAAGTGTGTTTAAATACAAGAAGCTTCGGTAATAGAACAAATCAAAATAGGCTAAAAAGAACATATAAGTTCTTAAATCAAAAACTGTCTACCGTTCTGTAACCCCTTTGCTCACATAGGGGACCTGCAGTTGACTTCTGCCACTTTAAATAGAAACTTGGAAGGCTAATAATTACAAGCAAGCTAGACATATTTCGTGAGAAGATAATAGGCAAAGAGCCAAGATCTTCCTAACAAGAACATCAACTTATATATACATGAACAACTGATATATAAACAGGAAATTTACTGAACACCTTTACATGTTGCAAAGTATATTGTCAAACTGGAAAAAGTTCTGCGATAAAGCCAGAAGGGTTGTCGAATTTTAAAGGAGGTCCTTAACCTCTACTCAGATTTGTGCATGTGTAGATAAAGTTTGATTGAAAACAATAAAGTGATTATATCTCATAGTTATCATTTTAAAGTAAGAAGTTTGCAAGTAAGATCACCACAATCAAATACCATAAGCTTCCACAGTGAACAGGCCACTTCTCCTTAGTACATGAATGGCTCTCCTTTGAAGTCTATGCCTAATAAAGCATCCCAAGTATAGAAATAATTATTTTGTCCTGTCGCATAGCTTCCACGATAGGTGCAGTAACTATTAGTGTCGGTTACAGAAAATCGTACAAAGTTTGTTTACAACTTGAAGATAACAACAGAAATGACTTAGAAAGATTACAAACTGCTAGAAAGACTATGAAGAATTGCAACCAAGTTGCTACAAGAAGAAACAAAAGAAGAAAACTTGTTGGGGTGATAACGATCACTGTTGCTCAAAACAAGATTCGACTTTTTACGATCTGCTCCCATGAACCAACAAGTTCAAAGAGTTGAACTTCTAGAATGCTCCTTTATCATCCTCGGAAGATTGACAACACTCGGACAGAACGTCGTGGCTATTGCTGCTGCTGCAAACTCTCCTCTCCTTGCATATATTCTCAAGTTCAAAACCGAGAGAATATATAAGAGAGCCAAGCCCCCTTAGCAGTCATAACCACCCATGATGGTAGTAGGTGGGTATCAAGGGAATAACTCTTCATTAAGTAGGCAGTTACAACAGTAACTCTCACTAAGTAGGCAATTAAGAACTTGAAACTCCCTTGCTGAAACAGCCACGTTGGAACAGCAGCCATGTTGTAACATAGTTCCAGCGGAAACAACAGCTACGTTGGAACACAGTTCCAGCAGAAACAATAACTATGCTGAAACACAAGTCACGTGTGAACAGTGTCCCGTTGGACCAGATGGCCACGCTGGACCAGCAGGCCTCGTTGGAACCACTGGAACGCTGGCCCCACTGCACCTTGCTATCTCGCGTCCAATGCGTATGTGCGAAGTGCGACATCAAAGTGCCACTATGCGCCCTTCGTCAACACGTGTTCGTGTATGTATCCGAGTCCTATTCGCTAGGTACCTTCTGAGCCTAGCTCCTAAGACAAATTATCAAGGAAATGGGTGACAAAAACTAATTTTATTTATGGAGAATTTGAACTTTGTCCTCAGTAAAAGACCCCATCATACTGACCACATGGGGTACAACTCCCCATGTGTACAAGACAATAAAAAAATAAATCTTATATTAAAATACACACTTGGATTTGCCACATGGATGATGTAGACCACTTTCTAGAAGACAATTTCAAATAAACCTCAACAATCCCCTACATATTTCATATATGAGCTGAGCATTCCCATAGTGACTATACATCATGTATTAGGATAGATGTCGCTTACAATTTAAATCTTCCTGTATGGGTCAAACAACGGTCCAATACAGAATAGACTAAGCCTTGGATTCAGTATGATAAATGTTCTTCCTATTCACACAATGACATCAACTATGGCTCTGACGCATATTAAAGACCATGTGCAGACCTGATATATGTGTATGTATCTTGGGTATCTACTAGTTTACCCTCAAGAGACGCCATGCATCTTTGTTCCTATACATAAGTGAGTTCTTAGAGAGTTTAAAATTTCCAGCATGAGGTCTTTCGCCTTCTTGCAGTGTTACGCCGCTATAATATGGTCTGAAGCCGAGGTCCAACCTCTTGGTGGTATCATTCTATAGTAGCATGAGGTCCTAGCCTCTTTATAGTTTTGTACTAGTACTCTATATCTTTCAACATAAGGCTACATGTCTCTATGCAGTTCTACGCCGCTGTGACATGACCTGAATCCGAGATCTCACCTCATATGGTGTGACGCCACTATAGCATGGGGTACTTGCATCTTTGTAGTGTTGAGCTTCCCATGCTTCCTCTAAAGCACGTCGAGCATTCCAAATGCTCAAGAACTCACTAAGGTATAAAGTCATCCTCCTACATGACCCGCTCTTTATTATAGTAAAAAATAGGCTACAGAGGTTCCAGAATCCAATTCCAATTATGTCCTTGAGGACTAACCTCTATACCTGATGTTTCCCAGTTAATGATCCTTCCTTGAACCGAAAGCAAGATGCCTAGTAAATTTTTCTATGAACTAATATCAAAATGCTTCATGGTAGAACTACAAAGATATTACATCAGAATTCTTTCAATCCCATTTATGACATCTTTGATGCGCTCATTCAGTATTGTGTGGCGAAGTCTCGCAGTCCTATTCTTTTCCATTGAATAGATTATTTGATTCCACTACAATAGTCGCCTGATTCTCTAAATATATCGGTATAGCAGGAACCAAAAGAAGATTATACATGAGCTTTTGTAGTTATTCTGCTTCATCTGCTACTACAACCAATGCATAACACTCATATTCCATAGATGAGTGAGATAACAAAGTCTGTTTTTTCAACTCCCACGATATAGCAACTCCATCCATGGAGAAGATAAATCCTCATGTGGACCTTTTGCTCTCTTCTAAGCACCAACTAGCATCATTAAAGCCTTCTACCACAGCTGAGGAACCGTTGTTGTGTAGTGCAAACTTTTGAGTTTTCTTGAGATATCTTATAATTCTTTTTACAGCTTTCCAGTGTTCAACACCTATATTGATCATAAACTGACTCAGCATACCTATAGTGAAAGTAATATCAGGTTTAGTAGAACTCATAGCATACATTAGGCTTCCAATTACGCTCGACTATTTTAGATGTCTGACACTTTCTCCTTTTTTTGGCTTTAGTTTCTTGTCACAGCTATAAGAAGTATCAATTCCAAGAATATCTTGATAATCATAGCGTGTGAGCATCTTCTCTACGTAGTGAGCTTGTGAAAGAGCAAGCCCATCTTTCGTCCAATCCAAAGGATAACATCAGCATCTCTTATGTCCTTCATACTGAACTTGGATGAGAATAAATTATGTCTCTGTGATGCTATCTAGATCTGTACCAAGAATTAGCATATCGTCTACATAGAGACACACAATAACCCTTATCCCATCAGCGAACTTGGTGTATACATACTTATTTGTCTCGTTGACCTTGTAGTTGTTTGATCTAATAACTTTTATCAAATTTTTTATGCCACATCTTAGGAGTCTGCTTTAGATCGTACAAAGATTTTACCAACTTGCATACTTTGTCTTCTAGAACCTTGACGATAAAACCTTTTGGTTGCTTCATGTAAATCTCTTTAGTCAGATCTTCGTTCAAGAATGTTGTTTTGACATCTATTTAGTGAATCACTAGCATATGAATTGCACCCAGAGCAATAAGCATCTTGATAGTTGTCATCCGCACAAGTGGAGCATAGGTATCAAAGAAGATGATACCCTGCTTTAAGAACACTTTAGCACCAACCTAGCCTTGAACTTATCAATTGTTCTATCTCATCTTCTTCTTGAAGATATATTTGCATCTGATAGGTTTTGCTCCTTCAGGTATATTGACTAAGACTCGAGTGTTATTAAATGTTATGGAGTCAATCTCGTCGTTGATTGCCTCCTTTTAGAAAGCAGCATATCTGGTCTTCATCGTCTCATCATTTGTAAGTGGATCTGCTTCCACATGGTAGATGACAAAGTCTTCCCTAAAATCCTTCGGCCTCCTTACTCGCTTTAAAGGCAATTCAACAAGTACTAGTTTGAAAATTGAATCTTCCACTACAAAAATATTGCAAAAAAACAATCGACAACAACGACAAAAATTGATTTGTCGTTGTGTAACGACTGACGCGCGACTACCCAGGGACGAAAATATGACAACGAAAGACAAGACCATATTTTCGTCACTAATCCGTCGCTAAGGCATCAGAATTGACCTTGCGATGCCTTAGAGACGGATCAGTTCCGTCGTTGTAAAATGTAAAATTGGCAGTCAAGGAGTAACTTTTCTCATTTCCAAATGAACCAATTGAATTTTCACCTCCCCAAATCCCCTTCTCCTTCGTCTCCGGCGGCTCGGACCCCCTACACCCCTCCTTCTCCTCCCTA
The DNA here is from genome assembly GCA_029216955.1 of Iris pallida. Classification (NCBI taxonomy): domain Eukaryota; kingdom Viridiplantae; phylum Streptophyta; class Magnoliopsida; order Asparagales; family Iridaceae; genus Iris; species Iris pallida. The sequence goes on along the minus strand of JANAVB010033817.1, from coordinate 5,898,786 downwards.
CTCAGGTGGCCTCTTTCCTGAACCCCTACTCCCTGACTTGCCCTCCTCCCTAGCCCCTCCCTTCTCTCCATTGCGGTTAATTAGATCCCTGACCCATGAGGAGACACCTTGGCAGTGATCCTCCACATGCAGCCTCCTCCTAACGACTCAGCAGGGACAGTTTTTGTGAGAAAAGAAGAGATATTTTTTAAATATTTTTTATATTAACTTGCTAACAACAAATAATTTATATTACAATGTTTGTAATTACACAAAGAATTCTAAGTACAAGCTGTGGTTCTGGAGAGTGTAGCGGTGGAGAACTCGATCGGCGCATGATCGCCATGCTCTGTTGGCTACCCGAAGGAGTGGGTCGACAGTTACAGGTGTCTATCCACGTTCACATTAAGCTCGAAGCTTCTGACGGAGTCATGGCGGTCGTGGATTGGTAGCTTTTGCACATTCTTCCACGTAGGCAACTAGATCGGAGATCGTGGAGCAAGGGCAACTATTCATTGTTCTGCTGGAGCGTGAGGGGAGCCTTTCCGTTGGTAGGCAGCCAGCGGAAGTACTTTTTTTTTTCGTTCAGGGACATCCTCCCCATTATTCGAGATCTGATTTGACTTGACTGATATTTCAGAGGCTGTCAGTCAGTTCAAATCACGCCTCCTCATCTTCTGCAGAGTGGAGACCATTAACTAAGTTGTCCCAGCTGTCAAATCGAGGTTTTAATGACATCTTTACTCATTCCTTCCGCTGGAGACTCTTAGAAGCAGGCGTACTTCGGGATTGCTTCTACAGTTCTTAATACATTGATTTCTAACCATGTGAAATCAAATATGTTTAGGCTTGTTCATGCAATATGTTTCTTATGATTGAGGACAAAAAAGAGAGAAATATCATAAATCAAATATTCCTTCCTGATTAGTTTGAATTTTTCATGTAACAAGATATTTACTAAGAGTAACAATTCTTGTACTAGTTTACTCGAAATGTTAAAACTTTTCCAGGTCCTGGCTCTCCCCCCGCTTAATACCAAATAAAGAATAAAAGCATGCTTTATTCCAAGTGACAAAAAAACATACAGGCTTTTAGCGATCTGTTGAATCAAATTAAAATAACAGACATAGATGAAACAATCTTCAAATAAGTGCGATGACTTGTGACTATCCCCTAATCATCAATCTTTGGCTATGTTGATGAAGAAGACAAGGAATCAAATGCTACTTAAGTAATGTTTGTGTCATTTGCATGTCTTAGTATTTTAAGCTCTTATGATTCTTCGATCATCAGATAAGCAGTCTTGAGAGAATTTTTTATTCGATGTGATCACTAACCTTACACCTCCATGGGTTGAAAGTGAGGGCATCCTCATATATATCTTAGGATTCAAGTGAACAACTGGAGGACAGACTAGCACACCCCAACCTGCTTGAATTGTATATCCTGCGTCACCACAATTCAGACAAGTTTGGACTTTTAGACCTTTTAATTCAGTATATGCAGTAACTGGTTATCAACAAAATCAGATGCGATAAGTAAATATGTACATACCGTTAATTCTTATTTCTTTCATTGCTTTTCTGAAGATCCCTAGTACAATATTTGCCAACCTGGCGGTCTCGTTGATGACCTATTTATGAATCAGTCACACCAGTCTTGTTAATGCTGCTAGAAATTGTCTATGTACATAATTAAATATCCTTTGTATTAGCTCTCACTCATGTTAACCTTTCACATCATGTTACCTACTAAGACTAGCCCTATTGTACAGATCAAAACACTAAACTAATGTACCTCTACCAGTAACCGTATTGTGTACTTTAGTGAACCACAAATCTAGTAACATTGAGTTAACACATACATGAATTGAGAGTGACTAGGCTGATCTAATTATGAAAGGTTGAAAAGTTGTCATGCATAGTCACGAGTCGAGAATGATTGATGGTTAAACGAACAAAAAGATACAGAAGATTGAACTCAGAAACAAAATGTCTGATTTAATAAATTTGAGGACAAGATTTCCAATCCAGAATGAATACTACTTGAACGTATCAATCAGACTCATTGTAATTATGGCTTGACAAACCCAACTTCACTTTTGTCTAATTCATCCTCAAGACAGCCATGTTGTATCTAAACAATGCAATGTGAGGCAAACATTGGATTGATATACAGTTATAAGTTTTGCAACTTCTAATATAAGAATAGTTGAAAAAAGAATCACAATTTACAAACAACAGTTGTCTAAAATCAAGTCCTTGCTGAACCCATGTACTTGAGATAAAGGCTCTTATGTTGTTGTCAACATTTAGGTGCTGCTTCCAAGTCTTATTTCACAGCAAAGTACCCATCTATTTACTGTGAAGATAAACTTCACGAGCAACTAGGCTCTAAAAATAGTAAACTCAAACATCAACTTCTACAGCTTGTTATCTATTGTTCTGATGTCCATTTGACTATCAAAACATTTCATCAAAAGAAAACCAACTAAAAACCTAAAGGAAAAGGCATGAGTGATATCTGTCGCAGGAAGAACATTAGTAAATTTATCTGTGAAATTATGGTTTTTAAGTACTTCGACCTGAAGGGAAAAACCCATCATGTATAATTTAGGCAGTTCTTTAAATAATTATTGAGAAGGAAACCTCACTAACCAGTCAAACTCCCTAGTAACCATTTTAGATTTTGTGTTCTAGAAAAAAAAAGCCATCATGTATAATTCAGGCAGTCCTTAAAATAATTATTGACAAAATAACCCATCATGTATACTTAGACTCTAGACTCAATTCTAAATTCAGAATTAGATTTCATGGGACAAAACCAGCCAAACTCCCTAGTAGCCATTTTGTATGAGAAGTTATTTGAACATTGAAATTTAACAAACCATGGAACATCCAGTTTTGTATGAGAAGTCATAAGTGACTATTGACCTGTTATCCCTCAAGCATTTGATATTAATGGCAGAACTTTTCCAACTTAAATTGGAAAGGGCTGGGTATTTGTTTACTTCTCTTTCTTAGCTAAACTGAATGAAAAGCTTGCTTCTATAGTTTTCCTTCTTTTTACCTGGAAGGGGGCCAAGTGCAGTGGTGAAGGCCTTGATGAGTTATATTCAGAAAGAGGTGGCCATGATCAAGGCACTATTACAATGTTGTGATAATTAATGATGGAAGTCCTTTAATATAAAGGACTAATGTACATGAGAATGTTGAAGTTGAGCGACTTATAACTGAAGTTATGAGAAAAAATGATCAACTAGATTGAATCAGGGAAATGAAACAAACCACCAACAAATAGCTTGGTGAAATTTATATGAAGGTATGCATAGCCGAATGCATCCAGCAAAGATGTTCTTGAGGCAAGTAAGTACTAAGTACCTTAGAGAGGAAATATCCAAAACAAGAATATGAATGCTGCTAATTAGTTGAAAGGTAGTTGACCATTCATCGACTTGTTCGTTCAAGATTAAGCCTTTCATGGAGTACAACTATGAAGGCAAATCCACAACTAGCAGCCTCGTTAAAGGATTGACTGATTGTACGACTGGTTGGCAAAATGAAACCATCCTTCTGAGCTGGCGCCAAGATACTAGCCAAAAAAAAATTTAGGCATGAAAGGGTTCATAAAGACTAGGCAAACCATTTAGAGAGTAGGAAATAGCAACTTATGCATGCAAAAAAAACATCTCTTTAGAAGTCCCCTAGGCTAACCAAGATTATAATTAACATAAAATTATCTAATCAGGATGCAGAATAAAAATTGAACAAATTATGTGGGGGGACATATCCTACCAATAATGAATATAGATATGTGTATTGATGCAAACTAGAATTCCAAAAGGGTACCCACTTTAATTTTACATGGACAACTATGAATAATTCCTATCTATCCTATTATTAGTTGTTTGTTCCATTACAAAACAGGATGTGGAAATCCAGCTTCGTTCTTAGCATTGAGAATCACTTCAAGAGTTTGCATTTTGACAACTTACATCCATTTAAGTCTCACAATTCATAATTAACAAACTATACCTAATGAGAGTTGAGAGTTGGATGCTTTTGATACCCTATCAATTTTCTTCGCCCTCCTATCCCCAAACCCTGCAAAACCAATCAAAGAAGAAAACATGGTTAAAAATAAACCCAACTGCAAAAATAATGAAATGTTTGTTGTTACTTCCTATTAAGGGTCTGCTTGGCAATTGTAAGAGTAGCGGTTATGATGTGTTTTTAGAGTACCGGTTATGAGGGGTCCGGTTTTGGGTGGTTTTTAAGTAGCGGTTTTTAAACCAGTCCAATCCATGCTTGGTAATTCACTAACAAGCGGCTCTGAAAGTTTTTTTACATGAATAAAACTTAATAGGGAAGGGTATTAGTAGTTACAATTATATACTTTTGGTGAGGATATAAATGGAATAAAATAATAAAACCGTTCAAAACCCACCGATTTAGTGTGTTTATAAAGCCACCCAAATTGCATTACATCGATTTTTGAGGGTTTTTGATCCGATCAAAACCAGTGCCTCAAAAAATAAACAAGCTGGGGTTTTCATTAACGGTCGGTTCAAAAACAACCCAGGACCGGTGAAAACACCGTTACCAAGCAGACCCTAAATATAAGATGGATAAAGTGCCACTAAATAAAGACACAGCCCTTGTTGATCCTCAGATCATATTTTAGAAATGAAACTCGGTTACGACATAGTTCTACTTAGTTGTTGATATATTATATCATAAACTGACTACTAACCTTCTTAGTACAAAATAGAAGTTCAATGCAACAACATCGACATAAGAGAAACGGGAATAGGAACGGTGTGTCTGTTACTCACCAAGTACCAAGGGACCTTCTTACTCATGGATGACATCGATGCGGAATCTTGTATCCATGATCAATCTAGAATTACTAAAAAAGCTGTATAGCTATTGGGTAGATCAAAGAAAGTAAGAACAGACAGAGTATTCTTTGACGACAATTATTAATATATCCTTCACATGTCACCCAAACTGAATTTCATCTATATGAATGTAATGACAATAAGATATGCGGGGGGGTGGGGGGGGGGGGGGGGGGGGGGGGGGGGGGGAAGGAAGGTACGATTGACAAACCATTGAATCATGATCAGCACCAACAGCAAGTATCCTCCTCGTAATAGGCACATGATTTCTCCAAGTCGCAAATGTGAAAAGGAGTAAGGCCGAACAAATTCCTAGAATCGATATTTCCACCATTCTTCTTAAGCAATACCAAAGCTGAATCTAGTTCAGCTAGAGAACCTTCTCGTGAAATAAACCACAAATCTTTAGAATTACTTGAAGAAACTTTACCATGGTAAGCCTGCTTCGCAGAGCCAGAAGATGATATCAAAACCTCCATGAATCTTTGTTCTATCTTCATCTTACCAGAAAACACACATATATAAAGCAACGACTATCAGAATACTTGAGGAACAGGTTTAAAAATCAATTCTGCCTTCCAATTCTGCCGTAACCAAAACAGGTTTAAAAATTAAAACTAAACAATGAGAATTTTTCAATAACAGAAAGCCAAAACCCTTCTTTTTGTTTCTTTGAGATGCCCGGCGCTCGGGACTTTATGCACGCTGCATTGCATGCCTTTTGGGCCCACTCCTCCCAACTCCCACCATTTTCTATAAAAATGGAAGAAATAATACACCCCCTTGGATCGATCCACCGATCTTCCGCCACCCATCCAAGGCTCTTATACCTCTCACTTGTAACCACAAGGGTGCCTTTCCCCGGTAACCAGAAGGGCCACTCGAGTTCGGCAAAAAAAAAAAAAAAAAAAAGAAAAACCAAAACTAACCTACACACGATATCAGTAAATTTCCATTATTCTCCCCCAAACCCTAACTAATATTGACGCTAGACAAAAAAATTATGAAACAAATAAAGAGAATGCGAATTTTTTTCAAGAATAACGAATCAAAACCCTAACCTATTCTACACAATAACCATAATTCCTCCAAATCGTTCCCCCAAATCCTAACCAAACCGAAATTGACCCCAAAATGAAGAATCAATTGAGGAGAGACGCAAAAAAGAAACCCATGGATTCATCGAAAAAACTGATAAATAAAGAACCATATGATTTCAAGCGTTTCGAAAAATCTCCATCGAGAATATGGCCAGAGAGAGAGAGAGAGAGAGAGAGAGGAGAGAGAGAGAGAGAGAGACGAGAGTACCTGTTGTTTCCTAATGCTTCCTTCATGAACTCGTCGCTTCCTTCCTAATCTGCCTTCGCGAAGCACAAGCTTCTCCGCTGCCCGACTGCAGCAGCTGTTGCGATCTCGAGGCTGAAGCGATAGGAGGAGAGAAGGATAAGAGGAGGAAAGAAGAAGAGGAGGCGAAGGTTCAAAAGAAGGAGAGTAGATCGGGTGGAAAGTTTTTGTTACAGAAAAAAAGTAGCGGGCAGTCGGGTTTTGAAAAGGAAAAAAAAAATGTAGACACCCTTTATAACGTTTTCTGAAGAAAGTGTTATAAAAGTTTCGAACATAAATATCCTTCAACTATCCTGCTATATAATACAAAGGCTTTTTCTAAGACCATCTCCAATGGTGATTTCTAAAATTGAGTTCTTATCCTACTTGGCATTGTACTTTAAGGAGATTTATATCCTAGTTGGAAGAGATTCTACATAGAAATTGTAGACATACAAAAATGCTCTCCAATGGTTCTCCATTTCTTTCCTATGTGTCACATAGTAAAAGGACCAATTTAATGGTGTGGGGCCCAATAATAATTGTCATGAGAGAGAATTTCTATGAGAGTTTCTACATGTAGAAACTCTCCTAGAAAGTTTCTATCCTACATCATTGCCACCTAGGATAGAAATGGTGATAGAAATTACCATTGGGAGAAGTTTTTTCTAAAATGAATTTCTTCCATAGAAATAGGGAAGATAGAAACTCCCATTGGAGATGGTCTAAGGGCACCACACCAATTACTTGGGGCTATCCCAAAATTTTTGCAAAAAATTACAAGTTTGCCATCAAAATTTTTTTACTTGGGGCTAGCCCAATTTTTTCCAGCAAGTAGGACTGCCAACATGCTGGCAGTCCTAACATGTGTTAGGACTGCCAACAAGTTGGCAGTCCTCGGAGAAGAAGAAGAAGCAGCAGCAGCAGCAGCAGATGCGAAGGCCTCATCGTCGCCTTGGAGAGCCGTCCCGCCGTCGAGGACCTCGTCGTCGCCGCGTTCCTCGTCGGCGCCACCCTCGTCACCCTCCTCTCCGATGCCGCCTCCGACCTACAACCGCCCCAAGCAGCCAGCCGACCACACCGAGCCGGTGCCGACCTCTCCCCCGTCGAGTGCGTCCACCTCTCCGTCGCCGACCACACCGACCACCTCTCCTCCGTCGCCGACCACCTCTCCTCCGTCGCCGATCACCTCCAGCGTATCCACCTCTCGCGCCGTCGTGTGAACTCCAACCCAACGGCTGCGGCGAGTCTCGGCTCTGCCGGCGCCGCTCCACTCTACTGGTGAGAGAAAAACCCTAATGGAGGAAGGAGGAGGAGGAAGGAGGAGGAAGAGGAGAGAGGAGAGAGAAAAATCCTAATATTGGGCTGCCCCCAAGTAATTTTCGGGACGTCCCCAGTAAAAGTTCCTCAAAGCTGGGCTGTCCCCTAGTAAGTGATAGCCCCCTAGTAATAGTGGGGGTGCCCTTAGAAAAAACCTAATACAAAAACTTAGACTATAGAATTTTTCTTCCAAAAAATATCCTTACATATTTATACTAATCCATCTATTCTACTATATAAAGCCAAAAGTTAGACTTCATCGTAAAATTTTTCTTTCAAAAATACCCTTGCATATCTATACTAATTAAATTTGTTCATTAATTTTAATAAGGATAACTTAGTAATTATGAAGACTGTCATTTGGTCTTCCTAAATAGTCTTTCTAAGTTAATTAAAAGAATGTTAAAATACGTGCAAGGCACGTACATATATACTAGTAATATATAATGCCAAAGTTAGACTTTACCATGAAATTCACTACCAAAATAAGTCATATTACCGACGTAATTAGCGACGTTTTAAGAAAACGTCGCAGGAAAATAATATTTTAGCGACGTTTTTTTATAACGTCGCAAGACGTCACTATTAGCGACTGACAGCGACGTTCTGCGACGTATTTAAACTACGTTTGCGTTTTAAAGAGCTCACGTCGCGTATAAGTCGGTAAACGTCGCTAATATTAGTGATATTAGCGACGTTTTTCGACGTATTTATTACTTCATCGCTAATATCAATGATAAAAGCGACGTGTACCGACGTTCTTATATGACGTCGCTAAAGTGTGAATATAGGTCAGGTTCGAGTTTTCATTCCCCCCATTATTTCCCCCCAATATTTTCCTTCCCCCCCGACCCCGAGCCGGCTTCCCCCACCCCGTCGACCCCCGTCCGACCGCGCCCTCGGCGACCCCCACCGACCTCGGCGACCCCTCTCCTCTCCCCAACCCTCCCCCTCCCCCCCATCAGCTCCCCGGCCGACCGTCGGTGGCCGCCGCGAGCACCGACCCCCTCTCCTCTCCCCGACCTTCGTGACCGCCGCGAGCACCGACCCCGTCCTCCGGAGACCGTCGACCCCCTCTTCCCCTCGTCAATTTGGTAAACCCTAACCCTAACGCCATTTTTATTACTTTTTTTTCTTTTTTGCATATTATTCTGATCAATGTAAACCCCCATTGGAGATGGCGTAGTCCTTTAAAATTGGGAAAGAAGATGTAAACTAGGTTTGGGGTTTCGGATGGGGCATGTGGGACTGATGGTTTGGGGTTTCCCTACATAACTATGATACCTACACTGTTCTGGGAATTTTCAGAGATTAATAGGATAATAAATTGGTTAATTAATGTAATGTATGGTTCACTAAATGATGTGGTTATATGATTACATGGGTTATGCTACTCAACTTGGGTTTGCATTACATGGGTTTGTATTTTGGGGTTCAATTTGGGTTTGCATTACATGGGTTATGCTACTCAACTGAACTGTAAGTTTTATATTAATATTGAAATTAAATGATAAATATAGACTGTGATGTAATGTTAATACTGGGATTGATTTGTGGATTTTAGTTTGTTTAGATATTGTTCACAGTTATGTAGATGTTAAGTTTATTTCATATCTTACATGTTCAAAACTGTCATGATATGAATATATGCAATAACTGAGAAATGAGATGAACTTGAGATGTAATGTATAACTAAGATTGTTTTTGAACATTAACCTGAGATTAACTGAACATGAAACCTGAGAATGCATACATGACTGAACTTGATTTTCCTTTCCTTCATGCATATAACTTGAGATTTATATGAACTGTTAAACTTGGAAATGAATGTATGAACTCTTCTTCTTTTACCTTTTTCCTCTCGTAAATCTGAAAACACTTGTTAAATCTGAGATTGAATCTCATTAGACTGACTTGGGTTAGATGTCTAAACCTGGGGTTAACACTCTCCTCACCTGCTGTACATTTTTGAGTCCACCAGAGATGGACTGAACTTTGACATGGTGAACACCCACACACCCTATTAAACCTAGATTTTGACTTAGTTTGACCAGAAAGTTAACCCATATTCAGTCAAACCCTAGATTTTGACTTAGTATATGGTTACTAGATCCTAGTGTAGAGTAGTATGTAGAGGAGTATGGCTACTAGTGATATATATATGTAGGTCCATGTGTATCTGTATCGGACTATCGCTATCGGTATCGAACTATCGCTATCGGTATCGGACTATCGCTATCGGTATCGAACTATCGGTATCGATCGAACTATCGGTATCGGACTATCGCTATCGGTATCGGACTATCGCTATCAGTATCGACCGTATATACTTAGTATCGGGCGTAGCAGATTAGTATCGATCAGTATATAGGTTTGTGTTAAGATCAAGGTTCAAAGTATCGGTATCGGAATAGTAGGCCGAATAGGAGGCCGAGATAGTCGAATGAGAAGAAGGGAAGAAGGGAGGAGCAGATGGGTCCAGAGCCATGGTGGAGGAGGAGAAGTAACATGAGAGCAGTTTCTGCCGTAACATCTCCTGTGGCTCTGCTGGCAACTGAAGTCCAGATGCTACAAAGGACGATCCTTCGCTGAAATCGACTACAACACCCATCAGTTCAAGTTCATTCCTATATGAGTAGATTCCAATGCCATAGAAGCCATCAGTTTGTTGACCTTCCTCTATGGCATTGGAATATACTCATCTAGGAATGAACTTGAACTGATGGGTGTTGTAGTTAATTTCAGCGAAGGATCGTCCTTTGTAGCATCTGGACTTCAGTTGCCAGCAGAGCCAGGAGATGTTACGGCGAAAACTGCTCTCATGTTACTTCTCCTTCTCCACCATGGCTCTGGACCCATCTGCTCCTCCCTTCTTCTGATACTAATCTGATACTCTCTGATACGGTCTACCTAACCTATATACTAATACTAATCTGATACTCTCTGATATTAAGTACATCCGGCTTACTAGCTAGCGGATCCACCAGTTACATGATTATATACTAATTATGTTTAGTTTGTCTTACGATACAGATTTTCACTACCTTGATGTATCTATCTTACAGAATTATGGAGCTGAATTACTATCTGCGGAATCGTACTTGGATGTACAACCGTCATCCTGATGACATGTGCGGTGTGCGGGATGAATTCATAGAGGGTGTACACCAGTTCCTGCAGTTTGCCAAGGCGTTCCCTCAGTACATGGACGGTACCAAAATTAAGTGTCCGTGTGTGAGATGTCGCAACTTGAAATATCATCCAGAAGTGGATGTCACGTATCATTTGTACTCGAAGGGTTTCACGCCGAATTACTATCAGTGGAGCGAGCACGGAGAACTTGTGTCTTTAGCATCGGAGTACGAGCCTTATGTGGATGTCCACAACAACGCTCCTTACGACGATGGGTTGGTGAACATGGTTTTTGACGCGGCCGGACCTAGTTTCGATCCGGATGATCATGATGCACCTGAGGAGGCACCGAACCCCGATGCTGCACAGTTCATGGAGTTGCTGGAGAATGCAAGGACTCCATTATATCCTGGTTGTGAGGATCATTCACCGTTGGAGGTGGTTACAAGATTGTTGAGCATCAAGTCCGATTTTAACATGTCGCAAGATTGCTACAACCGTATTATGGAGTTGCTTATAGAAATATTGCCTGAGGGTGCGAAGTTGCCTAAAGACTTCTACCGGTCTAAGAGGATGGTTAGATCGCTCTGGATGGGATATAAAAAAATCGATGCCTGTCGCAACGGGTGCATGTTGTACTACAAAGACGACAAGGATGAAAACGCCTGCAGATTTTGTGGTGTCGATCGCTACAAGGCCTGTGGTAGAGGAAAGTCTGTCGGTGCCAGGAAGCCTACCTCTTCGATGCACTACTTGCCGTTGACGCCGCGTTTGCAGCGGTTGTTTATGGTGAAGGAAACTGCAGAAAACATGAGTTGGCATAAGCGGGAACATACCGAAGGAGTGTTGGATCACCCATCTGATGGAGAAGCATGGAAGCACTTTGATCGAGAGTATCCAGATTTTGCTTCTGATCCGCGTAATGTTAGATTGGGTCTCTGCTCTGACGGTTTTACCCCATTCGGACTTTCGGGATCCCAGTATTCGTGTTGGCCTGTGATCGTCACCCCGTATAATCTACCGCCTTGGATGTGCATGAAGACTCCATATATGTTCCTCACCGTTATTATCCCAGGTCCGAACAATCCGAAAAGGAACATCGATGTTTATTTACAGCCATTGATTGATGAGTTGAATCAGCTGTGGGAAGTAGGTTCCAACACGTACGATGTATCTAGAAAACAAAATTTCCAGATGCGGGCAGCACTTATGTGGACCATCAACGACTTTCCGGCCTATGGAATGTTATCTGGATGGAGCACGCATGGTCGTCTTTCATGTCCGTGTTGCATGGACGACACTAAGGCTTTCCGTTTGAAACACGGAGGCAAACCGTGCTTCTTCGATTGTCATCGACAATTCCTGCCGAAGGATCATCCGTACCGGAGGAACAAGAATGCTTTTCGTGCTGGCGTTGTGGAGAAGGGTGATCCACCGACAAGGTGGTGCGGAGCCACGATATGGGAGGAGGTTAGAGATTTACCAAGTGCTATTGAGCAGCCTGCTACGGGCTACAAGTGTGACGGATTTGGTCGCACTCATAACTGGACAAAGAGGAGTATATTCTGGGATCTGCCATACTGGAGCACCAATCTGATTAGACATAACCTTGATGTCATGCATATTGAGAAGAATGTGTTTGACAACATAATTAATACTGTAATGGACGTAAAGGGGAAGACGAAAGACAATCCTAAGGCTAGATTGGACTTGAAAGAAATATGTAGATGTCCTGCATTGCATTTGATAGAGGACGGGAATGGGAAGTTGAAGCAGCCTAAGGCAATTTTCTCACTGGAGAAGGAGGATAAAGTGAGGCTTTGTAGGTGGATTCAAGGTCTGAAATTTCCAGATGGGTATGTTTCAAACTTGAGAAGATGCGTCGACCTCAAGGAGAACAAACTGACAGGTATGAAGAGCCATGATTGTCACGTATTCATGGAGCGGTTAATTCCGATTGCATTTCGGGAATTCTTACCGCAGGCAGTTTGGGATCCATTGACGGAGCTTAGCATATTCTTCAGGGACCTTTGTTCTAAGAAATTGCTCGTTGATCGTCTAGAAAAGCAAGAGAAGGACATTGCGGTAACACTGTGCAAGCTAGAGAGGGTGTTTCCTCCTGGATTCTTTGACTCTATGGAGCATTTGCCGATTCATCTTTCCTACGAGGCACGTGTTGGTGGACCCGTCGAATATCGATGGATGTACCCGTTCGAGCGACATTTGAATCACCTAAAAAGAAAGGTAAAAAATAAGGCTCGGGTCGAGGGTTCTATTTGTGAAGCCTATATTTTCGAGGAGATTACAAATTTCTGCTCCTCCTATTTCAAACCTCATGTTGCTACGAATAGAATGAGGGCTCCGAGAAACGACGACGGATATCAAGAATTTAATGATGGAATACTGAAAGTATTCAATGCGTCCGGAAAGCCTTCGGGGAAAATGAAGAAGAGATATTTGAATGACGAAGAGCTAAGGGCTGCTCAGTTGTATGTATTACTCAATTGCGACGAGGATGAAGTGGAGAAGCTAGAGGGGTAAGTAAGGAATGATGAGTTTACGTCATCTCAATGTAATAGTATAAGCTAATATTATTGTACTAATCGTTATAATGCTTCGTTGTTTTCCAGCACATATAATGATGAGTTGAGGCTGGTTAGACCCTACCTAACAGACGAAGCATTAGAACAAGAAATGAGACGTCATTTTCCTTCTTGGTTGAGCGAATATGTAAGCAGTTCGGTAATATTTACTGGCCTCTTCTAATGCAACTGCGCAATAAATAACTTATTATCTCTTCTTTGATATTCAGGTCGATCGTCTAATTTCACCCAAGATTGAATTAATTAGAACTCTTGCCAAGGGACCAATTACTTTTGTTAAAACATGGCCAAGTTATTGTGTCAATGGCTTTCGGTTCAAGTCGACAAATGCTCCGATCAGAGACAGCTTCCTGGATCTTGATTCCACGAAGAACAGTTGTTTGTGTATCAAGTCTTCGAACTACAAAGACGTCGATCCAGGAAATGATTTCTTTGGCATCTTGCGAGAGATTGTGGAGTTGTCATATAATTATGGCAGAGAACCTGCAAAGATCGTGTTGTTCAAGTGTGAATGGTTCGATCCGATTGAAAATCAAGGCTGGAAAATTGACAAGCATGGTCTTGTGGATATAAACTACAAGCGTAGATATCAAGGCTACGAACCGTTTGTCCTAGCAACTCAGGCTCAGCTCGTGTATTTCACAGCTTATCCGAGACGGGGAGCAACGAAGTCTGACTGGTGGGCAGTATGCAAGACTAAAGCTAGAGATACTTTTGATGTTGATGAAAAAGCTTACCAGGAGGACGAGCTACCTCCTGTAACCAATATTGTCGATGTGGACTCCACGAAAGTTACGCATTACACGACACATAATGTAGAAGATGTAGAATTATCCGAAGAGGAAGACGAAGCCGACGAAGGTGAAGACGAAAGTGAAGATGAGGAGGAAGAGGAAGATGAGGTCGAGGAAGACGAACAAGATGATTATTCTGAAGATGATTGAGAGAGATATACTTATCTGGACTTAGATGTTTCTTCTAGAATATATTATCTGGACTTAGATGTTTATTGTAGAATGTATCATCATATGTTACCTTGGTTATTATCTTTGTTGTACTGTCATATTTCTATTCTCTATTATTTGTTGTACTGTCATATTTCTAGTCTCTAATATTTGTTATACTGTCATATTTCTAGTCTCTATTATTTGTTGTACTGTCATATTTCTAGTCTCTATTATATCTTGTACTATCATATGCTGTTATCAGGTATGGCAGGTCGTCGCGGACATTTGTGAGGGCCACGAGGAGGTCGGGATCCTCCGGTACTTCCTACAGGTACTGCTAGGGGACGGAGTTTGCCTTCGGTACCTCCTATTGGTACCGGCTCTGGATCCTCGTCGCCGATTACTCCTCCATATCGGACAGTAGCTGGGCCGGTTGGGACGACGTCACGTGGCATATCTCCTGGGACGAGTAGTTCCAGACCTGTTGAGAGGGCTCCCCCGTCTAGCGTTCCTGATATTGATACGACGATGGAGACGGATGAGCAGATGGCCGAGGAGGATGCGCCGACGGCCGACCAGCATCATGAAGATGATGCGTGCGCACCTCCGGAGGAGGGGAGGACGGAGATCTGGGCCGACGGTACAAAGTAGGTATTTTGGTTTATGATTTTTTTTTCTTCTGTTTTTATCATAAATTAACTTTTTTCATGAATATAATATGTATGTATAGATATCGTCCTCCAGGGGTACAGAGACGCCTAGGCGATATGCTGAGGCATAATTATGGTGGTCCCTGGATTAACTACTCTGATGCTCCAGACGAAAGGAAGAACTTCTGGTTTACGCGCTTCAAGATTAAAATAGATTTGTTTTTAACATGAATCATTTAATTTATGCATATTATATATAACTGATAAATATTTGGTTTCGTACTGTTCTAGGATATGTTTTACTATCCGCCGCACCGGGCCGAGCAGATCGAGGGGATGTTTCCTTCCGTCGCTGCTAAGCTGATCCGCGACTCTATTAATGATCAGAAGGAACGTGATCGTGCCGGAAAGCCGATCAAAGGTTGGATCACCCCTGATCAGTGGAATGAGATGAAGGCTCGATTCAACGAGCCAAGGTACAAGGAGAAGTCGGAGAAGGCTAAGGCGGCTAGGCAACATGCCTCGAAGTGGTGCGGTGGGTCGATTCCGATGACGGAACATTTCCGTCGTCTGGTATGTCTTTCTCTTTTAGAAATATTATTTTAATGCAAATCCGATAAATTATTACTAAGATAATATATTTAATTACAGGTAAGGAAGGTCGGTAACGCCGACATGGTGACCGTCTTCCTGGCCACCCATCGGAAGGGCGGAGTCCTTATTGACGAGAGGGCCGAGCAGACCTATGTAAGTATTACAATACGTTATCTTAATGTAATACTTCGTGTCCATTTTAATATAACTTAGTAAATATGATGCAAATAAATATTCATGAAGTTAGTAAAAATAAGTACATTAATTAGAAATTAGAAATCATAGAGTACTATCCATACTTTCTAGGCCGAGTATACGAGGCTGCGGGAACGGGCGGCTGCTAGTGCACCTGATGCAGGAGAGGCCGGTACTTCCTCGCAGCCCACTCAAGCTCCGTCGGCGGACGAGCTGTGGATGACCGCCGCTGGTGGCCTCCGTAGGGGTACGTACTACGGTACGGGATCCTATGGCGCCCTAGTTGCGACCCAGTCCTCTAGGACATCTCCTGCTAGTGTGCATGGTCCACAGCCGTCCCAGGAGTCTGCCCGAGTCCACCAGATGATGGAGTCTCTCCGTGACGACCTGCTACGACGGATCGAGCAGCAGTCTCAGCATCCTACGGACGATCCTGCGCTGCTAGCACGATTGGATGCGCTCGACCGCGGCATTATAGACCTCAGGGAGACGACTGAGAGGACAGAGTGCGCCGTTGGAGGGTTAGAGCGCACGGTGACGGAGTTGCAGACAGGACAGGTGACCATGGCCGAGACGGTGAGATTGGCGCAGGATTCGATGGTCCAGAGCAGTGGTAGAATGTTATCTATCATGGATTCATACAACCAGCGACTTACAGCGTTGGAGCATGCTGGTACTCTGGGTGCGCCTTCATCGTCGTCGACTCCGCCGCCTCCACCGCCTTCTTCTTCGACACCGACTCCACCGACGTCACAGCCTGGCGCTCCATCTGTATCGATTTCACTTGCGGAGTATGAGGAGTTTTTACGCCTTCGTCGCGGCGGTGCCCCTCCTGCACCAGATCACTAGTAGTCCTAGTTAGGACTTTTGTTTGTGTTTGTATCATCTTATGTTTGTGACTTATGATTGGATGTTTGTATTGGATGTTAGTTGTGTTTGTATCGAATTGACTTGTGACTTGTTTGGATTGGATGTTAATTCCTTCGTCGATAAATGTTAATTGTGTTTAGATTGGATGTTAATTAACTTAGATTAAAGCTATCTGTGATTTGGAATTGTGAGTGGGGGTTTGAATGCGCTGTGATTTGGAATTGTGAGTGGGGATTTGAATGTGTACCTATATGTGTTTTATAGAATTGTGAGTGGTAATAAAGAATCTGTGTTTTATTTTTTTTTATTTTTTTTACAACTTTAGCGACGTTTAGCGACGCTTACTGACGTTTAGCGACGTCGTGTTCTGACGTTTACCGACGACAAGCTGCAAATAATATATTTTTCCGACGTTTTACCGACATTTACCGACGACTAACTGCAAAAAAGTACAGCTCTCCGACGTATTTACCGACGTTTACCGACACTAGCTGCAAAAATGTACAGGACCTTTACGACGTCTAGCGACAAAATTCACGTCGCTATATTACCGACGAAACGACGGTAGACGTCGGTAAATATTCCAGGTCTTTACCGACGTGTAGCGACTACATATACGTCGCTAATATACCGACGGAACGACGATAAACGTCGATAACTCACCGACGTACTGTTACGTCGCTGAATGTCGGTAATTGCGACGTTCAGCGACGTTTTTGTAATCAGCGACTAAGGAAACGACGACAAAACCTAAACGTCGGTAAATACGTCGGTGATACATATTAGCGACGGATTTTGTTGTTTTTCCGACGTTTTTGGGCGTCGCTAAATCCACTTATTTTGGTAGTGATTTTTCTTCCAAAAATACTCTTGCATATCTATACTAATTAAAATGGTCCATTAATTTTGATAAGAACAACTTAATAGTTATGAAGACTGACATTTGGTCTTCATAAGTAGTCTTGCTATACAATAATATATATAATATCTATACTACGTACTATATAATAGAAAAGTTGAGGCTTCGTCATGAAATTCTTTTTTTCAAAAATGTCCTTAGCTAAGTTTACTAATTAAAATTGCTTATTAAATTTAACATAGGTAGTTTGGTAATTACGTACAGAAGAAGAAGAAAAAATTAAGGAGGTTGTTGTTTGCTCTTCCCAAGTAGTAAAAATTTAAAAAATTATTGTTTGATCTTCCCCAAATATTATAAAATACGTGTAGCGCACGTGCATGTATATATACTAGTATATATAAACGTTATAATAAGGCCCAAGCACCATAAATCTGTTGTGTATATGCTTTTTCTGAAATTTTATAACTTTTTACAATCAAGTGTTAAAATAAGAATTTTAAAGGCGTTATATTAGAGTTTTTTTTTTCTTGTAGTGAATTGCTTACGGTTGGAAGAAACTACACTGTATTTGGATTTAGTTGGATCGATTATTTGTTGCGTGATTCTCTTAGTTGATGATACTCCAGCAGAAGTGCTGGATAAGTGATTGATAGTAGTGTAATCGGTGTGTGGATAAGTGATTGATAGTAGTGTGGTCCGTGGATTTGATTTGGCTTGGATTTGAATTAATCTTTGGTGAAGTAACATTTTATTTTGAGTATGTTGGAATACTTGGGATAGCGATCGTATCATATCGTATCATCGTATGAAATTGGTTGAAGAATTGAGTTTTGACTAATGGAATAGATTATATTTTAATGGTTTAAGATTTTCTGTTTGAACAAAAGTTGATGGATGAGTGGATACATGTTCTAATATGGTTGCAAGCTAGCTATGTATAAAGATTAACCTTTGGGGATTAGATAATGATGATTTATATTTAGCGGAAGGTGATGCTAACAGATATTGAGATCATGTTTGGGAAAGAATACGATTGATGTATGTATAGTAAGTGAATCGAATTTGGCAAGTTTTTTTCTGGATCGAGAAAATTCTTGGAAGATGGAACGTGTATTGATTCAATATTATTTTTTGAGATAATGAAATTCTTCTTTAATTGAGCATGGAAATATAAGTGTGATTTGAACTTGGATGCAGTCAAGTTTAGATATTTGGTTGCTGACTGAGGTTCAATGCTTGGCATTTGAATGGAGATATAGATTAGTTTCTGACTATATTTTTTTGATTCATAAAATATGGAATAGTGCTTGGATATATTTGCTAGTGATAGCTCGTCCGATGAGTTGAGCTGTAAAACCCCTCACTCTTTCCACAACCCGCATTTTCCTACCCCAAGTTCACAACTTCCCTCCCCTGCAAATCACACACACACACACACACACACACACACACACACACACACACACACACACACACACACACCAGCACACTCCTAAATCTCTCTCTCCCTTCTTTTTCCCTCACTATCCTCTCCCTCAAAAGCCTCTCACCACCATCATCATCAAACCCATCATCATCATCATCAACATCTCACCACCATCACCCACTCCGGCCGCCTTCCAGTCGGCGCCCAACTCCGCGACCCCGTGGCCAGCCCCGACGTCCGCTCGATCCTCGCAGCACCTCTTCGACGCTGACCGCGCCTCCGGCCGTCGACCACGCGCACGATCGTCCCCCCGTCGACGAGCAGCCCGCCGGCCCCCGCGCGCACGTCCGCGTGCGACCGCGCTTGTGCGCCGCAGCCCTACGCCCACCAGCGGCTCCCCCGGCCGTGCGGAAGCCCGCACGCACCGCTTCGCGGCCGCGCCAGCGTCCAACGGCTCTACGTCCGCGCGGCAGCCCTCGCGCGCCGCTTTCCGGCCACACCAACGCGTTTCTGCGTCCCGTGTGCATGTCCTGCGTGCCCGTGCGCGCACTCCCGCCGTCCCGCACGTTCTGCACGACCTCCCCGCGTGCGTTCCGAGTTCGAGGTCTCCCCTCGATACTCCGTCATCAGCCCTCCAGTAAGCCCGGACCCCCTTTGTCTAATTTACAGAAAGCTAAACCCTTACCTATTTCGACTGAAATTGACATAATAAAGCTCTGTCAATTTTGGGATAGATAGATAGCAGTTTCTTAATTGAGACAATAGATTTTATAATAAAATCGTGTAATTAGTTAATGTTACGGATAGATTATTATCATTAATATTAATTATGTCGTATTGTATAAATTATATAATGTATAGTCAGTTTTAGATTCAGTGATTAACTAAAAATGGTTAATTTCGAATATCGTAGAAATTGCACTATTTAGAGTTAAGAGTATTATTATTATTATTATTGCCATTAATTTTTACGTTAACAATTATTAAGTTAGTTTTAATTAGTTTCATATCAAAAGTATATTACTAATATAGAAAAATAGTGATTAAAGCCAAAAATCTATTTATTCATTTATTTTTGAATAAAATATTATTTATCTTACAAAAAAATGGTTTTTATTACCAAAAAGGAATTTTTGGTAATAAACACTAGTTTTGTTCGTAGAAAAATCCTTAAGTTATTTGTAGAATTAGATGATTTTTTTAATGATTAATAAAAAGTATTTTTTTCGTACTAAAGTCATTAAATAAGTTTTATCGTATTAAAATAAGGGTTTTAGACGATATTTTGAATAAAAGTCTTAAATACGTTTCTAAAACCCTTATGTTTTACTAAATAAATAATTTTCATAATTTTACTATTAAAACAATTTTTTTATTATTTAAATAACTATTAAAATATTTCGTATAGTTTATGTAAATAAATGCTATTTAATTTCAAAGGATTCTCCAGTATTTTATATAAGTAATTTCAATTATAATATTAGTTTACGAAAAACCGTTTATTATCTACTAATAAATTAAGTATAATATTTCTTGTATTATTTACAAAATAATAGTTTTATTAGGAAAATCGTTTTATCTATTATCATACGTGATTTTAAAGTATTAAAAGAATATTTGCATGGTTATCTTCAAAATCAGAATACCTATTAATTGTCGCATTTTTATTATTAAATATATTAACGATATTCTCTTTTAAAAGAAATAATAAGTTCTATTATTTTATTTACTAAAACCGTATTTTCTTATAATATTCACTTAGGGTTCCCTAAAATATTTTATAATTAAATAACTGCTTTATTAAAACTATTAGTGATTTAGAGCCTAGACGTTATTGTCATTAATACATTAATTAGGATTGTAGCAACCGTAGATTGACAACTAAGTTACATTTCGTTAATGTAGGTTCAGGTCCCGGACTTTAGCCTGAACATATCCCCTGTCGTCACTCACAGCACCGAAAAAATCTAAGGCAAGTTTCATACTATTCATGTTCGTGTTTTATTTAATAATTAATGTACTGCATCATTAGGACTGTATATATATTGTATCGACACTTATTCATAGGTGTCACGCCCCAGAACCAAAATACTGGAGAGCGGGGAAGAGACACAGCCAGCTACGTGCCTTGGAGTGCAACACACTCCGTAATACGGTCACGGATGTCTAGATGCATGGGGGTTTATCTACAATACATCAGTCTCTTATGGTCAAGAACAAGCCTAGTGTCTCAATCTCAATCAAGCAATTAATTGTTACAAGATGTTAGATCATCAGACATACAAAGTAAGGTGTCCCAAATATTATATATCCAGATGATCATGAAGCTAGTCATACAAAATACGAGGACTAGCAAGAGTTTAAGTCATACATGATTAACCCTAGGATTTTCCAATCACGTAACAACCCTTAGGCAGACAAAATTAAGTTTCAACAACGCTCAAAAGATTACTTTACAATAGAGTGGAAGAGCAAAATAAGAAACCCATTCGTTGCCAGGATTGCGTCTAGTGTTCACCATCTGGTTGTAAGGCAGGTAGATCCTCGGGTATCACTCTGAAATCTAGTCATACAAAACCAGCGGAATCAGACCCCAGAAAGAGCAAGTGCCACAAAGGATGCTCCACTAAGAAACTAAAACCAGCATATAATAAAAGAAGAACTGATAAAAGAACATAATTAAATAATCATGAAAGACAGAATTAAAGGGGCATACTAGCTTGTATTAAGAAAACAAGAGGTGGAATATCATTTCCATGTTAAACATGAGACAATCATGCAAGCACGGCCAATCAAGTCCTACGGCTTGCTATCATTAGCTAACTAGGGTTATCACAGGCCCAGTTATAGTGTCCCGTCCCGCTCAGTCAATCGGAGGAATCGAAACGCCGACGGTGTTCGGACTTAGCCTTGCAACGGCTGCTCGAAGACATCGTTCAATCGAGGCGACCGCTCGCTCAGGTGGAGTAGTTTCGGTGAACTTGCCTCATCCTAGCCTTCACATAATAATTCGCATATTTTCAACTTTCATAAGTAGGTTTGATAATAAAAGAGACGAATCCACATAGCAAAAGGAAATAATCCCGACGGGTCGAATTGAGTTAGAATATGGAAAGGTCCAACGGTCGGCTTAGAGTTGGTGCACGGCATGCTTTGAAAATGACACTCGATCCTTCGTCCCGTGGCTTGGGAGAAGAAACGTTGGTATTCACCGCAAAGCTAAGAGTTAGCCAAATTCATAGGCGTCGCCCGCACAAATGCTTCATAAAGCATGCACGATCTCATCGCCCAAGGCGTAGCATAGCCTCTGCTCGCCCGACGGGTTAAGTTGTATTGCACGGCTTGCGGCATAAGTCTAGGCACCCCAAATAACTTGGTTGTTCAAGTCGATCGCGTGCACGGCACGTTTCCACGACGCAAGGCTTGACGCAGCCTTTACTTGTCAAGTTGTTGCAAAAGTAAGTTAGGCAAGTTACGTTAAGCTATCAGGAGTAGTAGCAAGCACGACCCTACGAGTTCTACGGCTGGGTGTATCCACATAGTCTTACAGTCTCAAGGCCCGTCACATAGAGTATGACTTGGGCGGTGGTGTCGCATAGGCTTAAGGTACGATGCACGGACTTAGTGTTTAAGGCACGAGCCACGGTTGATTCAAAAGTGAGTTTAGAAAAAGGGCTATCAAATGGTCATTTTGAGTTGAATAAAATGATATGGTAACATAAAAAGAATGCTCGCGACTATAGGTCGTCGAGACGATTTCAGAAGAAAGAAGAATGCTCGCTGTAGGTCCTAAAAAATCAAGTTGCACCCATCAACAAAGTCATAAAAATCAAGAAAAACAGCTTTCAAATGAACTGCGCAGACATCAGATTGCGCATCATCCCGATGGCGCAGACTGGATTACGCACACTTTTAAGTGCGCAACCTGACGTGGCAATGTCATCATTACCTGACATAATCAAATCTTCTGACAACTGACAGCACAAAGAACGAGGAGACTGTTCGTTTATTGTGCCGCACAGCGTTCGAGGACAGCTGTACATGCAGCGCAATCCAGTTCAGCGCAGTCCATCCTAGCGCAATCCAAAGTCAGCGCAATTCATGTGGCGTACTTCATCATGACAACTGATAAAAGTACACATGGCATTCATGCCATCAATTGCTCGTTACGTGGCAACCGTCTGCACACGATCATGCGCATTTCAATCAAATAATGCCATGTGTCCAAGACAGTTGGCCCACGACCAGACAACTGCTTGCGCAGTCTGATGCTGCACAATCCAATACCTACGCAATCCAACTTGCGCCATTCAGAATAACTAAAAGTTAGTTATTTCCAGAACTCTATAAATAGAGTTTCAAGTCTTCATTCAAGGGGATCAGACATAAAGTTCAGAAATATCAAAGAGTTTAGGAGTTCTTGCCCAAGTGCTGCTGTATTCTTCCGAGGCTTTTGCCTTCAACTTCAGAGGCTACCGTCTTCAAAGTTCACATCGTCCAAGGGATAAAGCAATCGTTTTCTAGATTGGATTCCTACAGTTGTACTTTTCCAGAATTCTTGTAATCTTTAAAAAGTTTGTATCAATAAAGTTCATACTTTTATTTTTTGCAAACAAAATGGCGACTCTGTTGGGGACGAGTTTCTCCTCCGACGAGGAAGTGACAACTCAATGTGACGTTGCGTCTATCGGGAAGACGCAGAAGACTCTTGTTGTGAAGGTCAACCAGACAGTGTAACACCCAGTTTTCCAGATGAGGATAATTTTAAAATTTTGTAATTATAATTATTATTTATTGATAATTATTTTATATTATGATTTTTGGTGATTTTTAATCATTTTTAAACTATTTAAAATTATGACTTGTGATTTTGACATTTCACTATTGTTTGGTTTTAATTTCGAGAAATTTGTCACCCCCCAGTTTTCAGAAACAGGAATATTTTTGTCATTTTATATTTTAAAATACTTTTGAAATTTATTTTATTATTTATGATATTATTTTGTGGTTAAAATTTATTTTATTATTTATGATATTATTTTGGGGTTATTTGAGTCGGGTTCGAATTTCAACTCAATCCGACTTGAAACGGGGACCCGGGAGGTTGTTTGACTCTAGTGGGACCCACACATTAGTTAGCCATGGCCCACATGATAGAAATATTTTAGTTAGAGGTTAGACTAATTATTATGGATAAGGTTAGTGTGATTAGAGACTTTAGAATGACTAATTTAGCCCCAACCAATTAGCCCTTTCCTAATACTCATAGAATATGTTAGTGGGGGCATTTTGGACCTTACCATAATAGGACAAATAGCCCCATATGGCCAGCCACTTTGGGAGAGGATAGGCTCAAGTTTATTTCATTATTCTCATCCACACTCTCTCTCTTGATCTTCCCCAAATTTCTAGAGAGCAATCCCTAGCAATTTCTCCACCAAATCCTTCCATTTTGCCACCAAATCTTCTTCTTTCCTTCTCCATTCTAGCCAAGGAGGAAGCTACCCAAGTTTGGGAGGATTCGGAGCTCGTTCGTGTCCTTTTGGAATCTCTACGTGTCGGTGTCGCTCTGGGAAGGCTTTTCTTCGATTCGATCTATCGGGAGGTATAAATCTCTTCTCCTTTTCATTTCCTCATGCATATAGGTCTATTTTGAACCCATAGGAATGACCCCCATGGTTGTATCTCCATTTGTGTCCATTTCGTGTCTATTTGGAGGTCATAGGAGTGTCCTTTGTGTTGTGGTTGTGTCCATGTGGAAAAATTCCAAATTTGGACACACTATGTGTTGTTGTTATGTATGAATGAATTATTACATATTTAATCTCATATTTTTGTATTGGAGATGTGTTCTATAGTGTCTCATATATATATATATATTAGTGTAGAGAGTGAGTTCTTGATATATTATGTTATATACTTGTGTTCTTTTGTCTCAAACTACCCAAATCCGTCATGATTTTTATCCACGTTTTTAATTTCAGCCATAATTTAGAAATATCATAACTTCTAGCTCAAAGCTCGGTTTAATCTCCCGTTTTTTTAAAAGAAGCGTATTGAAGTTTGCTTTCCAAAAACATATATTAATAGGCCTAATTCTTTCTGTAAC
The DNA here is from genome assembly GCA_029216955.1 of Iris pallida. Classification (NCBI taxonomy): domain Eukaryota; kingdom Viridiplantae; phylum Streptophyta; class Magnoliopsida; order Asparagales; family Iridaceae; genus Iris; species Iris pallida. The sequence goes on along the minus strand of JANAVB010033817.1, from coordinate 5,873,879 downwards.
TTTCTGGAGAATTATTTGAGTGTCAGCTGTACGAAAGACAAACGCGTTCTCGGTGTTTTCGCGATTCCGGGAGTTTTCAAAAACGAAAACGCGATCCGTTTAAAGTTTCGGAAAGCTAACACATAGATCTATAACATACTTTAATCCTAGATTTTAATTCATGCTGAGATGGTACAGTATTAATTATTAGTAAGAGTTACTATTCGGCATATGCATTTTGTGCACCCTTGTGTGTAATATAATATTCTATTTGATTTTAACCCATGTTAATGTATATACATTATGTAATTAAATAGAGAATGCAAGCATGAGTAAATATTTAAATAAATGATGTATAAGGTGTAAGTATTCTATCTAATGTAAGCATGTATAAGTATGGCTCGTAATGAATATGTAGGTTCCATAGTATGTAATGTATGGTGCATATAGTGGTGCAAGAGAATAAATGAATGATGAATGAATGCAAGCATGAATGTAATGTAATAATAGATGTAATATATGTAGCCTTGTTAGGAATAAAACTAGAATTTAGTTTTGTTTCACTAAATAAGAGATACATGAGAACTCATATATGTGAATGTTAACTTCCTATTGACACTTTGCTACACAACTGTCATGCCTCACTATCACTCCACACACAATGCACACTACACTATATAACCCTCACACCCTCACTCATTGACACTCTCACTCACACATTGCCTAACACTCATTCCATGATAACACACACATGTTCTTGTGCACTTTCATGACACACACACACCCATGAACACATACACATGCTCTTCTCTCTCTCTCTCTCTCTCTCTCTCTTTCTCTCTCTCTATATATATATATATCTTGTGCACTTTCATGACACACACACACCCATGAACACATACACATGCTCTTCTCTCTCTCTCTATATATATATATATATATATATATATATATATATATATATATATATATATATATATATATATATATATATACTATACATGGCTAAATGTGTTAATGTGGTAAATAGAGTTTTCCTATAGTTATATATACATATATGTGATATAGGGCCTAGTGTTGAATTCTCTTTTCATGTATACCTCCATGTTCACACACACACATAGCTTTACATGTTAGCTTCCTTTCTCTTATGTATAATATTGAATGTGATGGCTTGTGTTTGGCTTGTATAGCCTTGTGATTGGTGTGTGATTGCTAGACTAGGCTTGGTTAGGCCAAGTGAGACTTATTAGACTTGTTGGGCTAGGATTTGACCTAGTTGACCTAGTTTGACTAGTCTAGTTGACTGGAGTTGACCAAGTGTTGACTTTAGTCTAGTTTGACCTAGACAGCATGCAGATGCATTGTAGATTATATTTATCATTTTCTGTGTACATCTTGACTTGTGTTGCTCTAACTAGGAGTCAGGTACCTCATCTCGGACAGTACATTTACTTCAGACATTCAGATACGAGGCGAGTACATTCTCTGACCGTTTCATACTTGTCTGGATTTATATTCTTGCTCTAGATTACTGTACTTGATGCTGACACGATCATTATCACGGATTGGTACTATACGGATCTTCTTCTGAGATGTTATCTCCTTGTATTCACTAAATACATATTGTGATGTGCGTTTCACTTACATATTGTATTTATTGAATACCCATATCCTTGTATACTCCTTGTGCATATTGTACTCTCAGTATCACATGAGTCCCAGGGATAGACCATTGTACAACTATTGTATAACATTGTACATCTATTGTATAATATTGTACATCCATTGTATAATATTGTACATCTATTGTATAACATTGTACATCTATTGTATAATATTGTACATCTATTGTATAATATTGTACACTATTGTGCAAGATCATAACCGGAGTAGATCCTTGTGTATTGATTTGGGGAGGGGGAGTAGAATTGGTTATGTAATCAAATCCTATTGTACAATATTGTATAACTATTGTATATGTCTATTGTACACCCACGTACAATGGAGTTACCATTGTATTTTCCTAGACCGTTTACATAACCATATTGTACTCTAAATCACAGTAGGCTTACAGTTCTTATTTATCATATTTAGATATTTCCTGTTATCAAATCTCTACTGTTTTTCATATACTTCTTACTTTCAGCGTTTCATGTACCTTACTCTATTGCATGCTTTATATTTCCTAATATGATATGAACTGTGTGAGATGTTTTGTGCTCGCCCCCGTCCTGACTGGACCTGTTGAAAATTTTACAGAGGATGATGAGGCACCCTGTACCCTTACTTGGAGTTTGCCTAGTTGACACTCGCGACCTGGACCCCAGGGGAGGTTCAGGCAGCTGCTGAGGACGATACCTTGCTTAGTATAGATAGTTTAGACTGTTTTCCTTTTATGTTTAGTTGTTGTTCTTGATTCAGAGTTTGTATATTGTAGAGATGTTGAGACTTGTATTTCATTTCTGTTGTACCTCGGTTGAGGATTCTCTTATCTATTTTATCGTACCATATTCTATCTCTAGATTGTGATTGAGTTGTACCTCTGTGTTGGCCTCCTTATGGAGAGCATTCATATTATGTTAGTTATAGTTCATGACCTAGAACAACGTTCTACCGCCAACACTGCGACGTAGGCTGGGCGTTGTTACGCTCTCGTACCCTCATAGTGGGTGCGGGTCGTGACAGACAGCCTATGAAGCCATGATCAACTCCAAGACCTCTTCTCGCACTACAGCAACTTCTGCCACAAGCAAAGTGCGTCCAGTGTGGGTCCCTAAGACTGCTACGCAATCTGTTGATTCTGTGCCTAAGACTGTTGCGCAGTCTAAGATCTCTGCCACCAAGACTGTTGTACAGTCTAAAGTCTCTGCTGTTGCACAATCTGCCTCTGCCACTCATGTGCAGTCTGCTGTGGCCAATGCACAACCTACATCATATGCTGCTCTGTCAAAATACAAGACTCCTGTTCCTCTGGCATAGTTGGCTGCAACTCTGCCTGTGCAGTCTACTACTCTAGCAACCAGAGTGCAACTCAAACACTCTGGCAACAAGGCTCCTACTGTGCAAACCACTCTGGTTAAGGCCAGAAGATATTCTGCCAAGACTCCTCATGCGTAATCTACCAATGCGTCATCAACCCATGCGCAAACTGTGTCTATGCAATCCAAGAGAGACAGCCCTTTGGCTAATCTCTCCTCTTCTCACAACAAGGAGAAAAGCTCTGCTCCTCTCCAGCACCCTGCTGCTCCTGCGCAATCCACTGGGGGTAGTCTTTTGGCTATTCCTCCTCCTCTCCAGAACAAAGGAAAAGGCCCTTTGGTCTTTTCTCAAACTTCCTCGTCCTATGACTTGGAAAACAACAGAGGGAAACGCTCTTTAGCTAACCCTTCTTTCCAAAACAAAGGAAAATGCCCTTTGGTCTTTTCTCAGTCTTCCTCGGTTTTTATCGTTGAAGATCAATCTGAATGTGCTCCGGCACCAGTCAGTACAAAGACCCTTTCTCACAAGGATTCTTCTTCTCTCCTTGCCAAAGGAAAGTGTGCTGATCAGAGAGGTATTCTGCCTACTCCGGTAGCAGAATTCCAAGATCTCCCAACCCTCAAGATCTTCCGCTCAAGACAGGGAAAATTGCTGGTGTCTCAGACGAAAACCCCTGGGGGTGAGTTTGCAGATCTGAGAACTTATCTCAACAGGCCAACTTCGGTGAAACGTAAATAGCCAATGCCGAAGACCAAACATCATCAGAAGCAAGCTTCCAGGATCAAGAATTCGGACACCTATGCCAATAAAATGAGCACTTCCCTGTACACTCAGGGAACAAAACATTTAAAGAATCGGAACCATATTCCGAATGTTATTAAAGAACATATCCCTCGAACTTCTTCTCGTCCCATTGCTGTTCCCGATCTCTGAGAACACCTCAAGCAAAGACGGGACAACATCTCAACATCCCCAGTACAACTACTTGGACACCATTGTAATCACAAAGTGGTCATCAAGTGTTGTTGTCAAACAACGAGACGATCTGTCTTCGATCGTCTGAACTTTTCTAACTCTGAACTTATGTCAGAAGATGAAGACGAGGTTCTGTACGCTTCCGTCAACATGACTTCCAGAGACACTGGGGGTAGGAAGTGCTCCAAGCACGGGAAGCCTCGCAAGCCAAGCCAGCGGTATTTGGATTTACTTCAAGAATCCTCTGAAGGAGTATTCCAACATACCAGATCCCGAAGCCGAGACACAATCGGTCAAAAGAATCTTCAAAATCCTTCCGAACGTCTTCTTCCTTCTCACTCAGGAGATGATTCTTTCTCCGACTATGATGCATACAGTAAAAGTTCAGAACAAACAGTGTCCTCCACTGTACCCAGAGAAGTGACAGCTTATGTTGTCAATGAAGATCCCGATGCTTCCAGTTCAGCCAGCCAGGAACAAAGAATAGCTGCATTAGAAGACAAGCTAAAGACAATGGCTAAAATGGTCGCAAGTATGCATTCCATCATTGTGGTCCAGCATACAGTGCCACCGATCGTACGTCCTACAAATCCTGAAATCATAGCATTGTCGGTGCCTGTCAATGCATGGCTGGGGGTAGCATCTCTTCCAGTACCTCCTATGCAAATCCAACCTACACCCAGTCAATCAGGTGCTGGGGGTAGTGCTTATCATGCTGTTCCTCCTCCTAACACCGTGGTTCAACCTGCTCCTTTTACATCAGTGGAAGATGCCAATAAAGCTGTGAAGCTCCTGCGAACTCAGTTCGAAGCTTTCAAGGAGAAGGACAACTTGCAGAGATAGGGGATTAAGCAACCTTACCCAGTTGAATGGAAGGAAGTTCCGTTTCCTCCGAAGTACAAAATCCCAACTATCTCACTGTTTGATGGCAACACATCTCCCAGTCAGTTCATTAACCACTTTGAGGTTATGACTGTCCAACTTCAACCAAATGACGCTCTTCTTACCAGAGTATTCGTCGGCTGTTTAACCGACGTAGCATATGATTGGTATAGAAGCTTGCCCGATGGTTGTATCACCTCCTTCTCTGGCTTAAAGCAAATCTTCTTAGAATAATTTTATGAGGGGATCAATGACATGACTATGTCAGCTCTCAATAAAATCAAACAAAGGCACAATGAAACTGCTGAGAGCTTCATTGAAAGATTTCGCCGGGAAGCTTTGAAAATGCCTCCGAGAACTCCGGCTGCTGTCACCATAGACACCTGCAAGGCAAATCTATTACCTATCATCAGCATGTGGATGGGGTCTACTCAGTTCCAAGATTGGCCATCCTTCATTGTCAACGCTAAAGCAGCTGAAGTTAGCGCCGACAAATTCAAGCAGCTAGGGGTACAAATGTCTAATCCTGACCGGGATGAACACCAAACATCAGGTGGTGGCAATCGCCAGAACAATTGCAAAGGAAAAGAAACTTTGAACATCAATTTGAACAAGAATAAAGAATCTCTGGCGGTCAACGTAGCTCCTCCTACGTCCACTTCTACTCCTTCAGCACCTCCACCGAGAGAACCTCGTCCTAAAGTAGAATATTCCTTTGACGAGAATGACACAGCGAGCATCTTTGATTGCTTAATCAAAAGCAATAAAATTTAACTTTCAGATCCAAAGAAGCCCGATGAAGTCGGTAAGACTGATCATCCCAAGTACTGTGTCTATCACAGGTTCATCGGACATCCCACTCGAGCATGTTATGTGCTCAAAGGCAAAATTCAGGAGCTGGTCAACGCTGGCGTTGTCACTCTGCAACAAGACGAAAAGACTGTTACTGCAAATATGGTCTCAGTTTAATTCGGTGACTTCCTGTCGCAGATGGTACAGCACGGTGTCATTCCTATCCCCAAAGCTACTATTGAGATCGAGAATCTTCCTCCTCCACGAAGTGAAGGTCTCTTCCCCTTGTTTCTTGACAATGGCGAGATTATGTGGATCCATCCTGATCTTACTTCAGAGTTTGAACTTCTCTCTTCCTCCAAGAAGAAAGACCGCTCCAAGGGCAAGACAAAGACTTGCAATATGGTGTCTTTTGACCCCATAGTTGATGAGGAAATCCTGCTGGGCACCAGATCAGGAAAAGCTTATCTAAAGGATTACCCGGAAGTTCAAGAGAATTCTGCTTCGTCCTCTGAGTCTGCTCCAGTGCAGCCTGTGTCCACTGAGGATATTTCTTCTGCATCCTCACCGGTTGTGATACCTATTCCTCCCAAGCCGGCGGTCTCTGACAAAGGCAAACAACAAGTCCGCTTCGACAAACCTTTGAAGAAGACATCTCCTTCTGGACTTGAAAAGCCTTACAATTTTGATATCCTGGCTCAGTTGGCCAATACACCGGCTCGTCTGTCAATTTTGGAGCTCTTGCGCCTCTCCAAAGAGACTCGGGAAACTCTGAGTGAGACTCTCATGCAAGCTGAAACCTGTTTAGCCCTGCTAAAGAAGCCAAAAGCAGAACCAGTCTCTTGTCTTCATTGTCATAGCGTGTTAGAGTTAATTCCAAACATAACTTTCACACAAGATGACATGTTGATGGAAGACAACAGGCACGATCGTCCTCTCTACTATACAGGATACGTCGACTCGATAAAAGTCGATCGTATTCTGATAGATCCAGGGTCTGCTCTCAGCATTATGCCGAAGACAATGTTGGATGCGCTGAAAATCCCAGTGCATAGTCTCTCCAGTATAATCACCACCATCCTTGGGTTCAATCAGGGAAGGAGTGAGCCTCTGGGCAAGATTCGCCTAAAACTCCAAATAGGCAATCTTCGCACAAAGGTTACCTTCTACATCATTGACAATCATGGTTGTTCCTACAATGCTTTACTGGGAAGACCATTTCTGCATGAGCATAACATTGTCCCTTCAACTCTCCATCAATGTTTTAAATATGTTGATGACAATAGAGAGGTACAAAAGGAGGTTGTTGATCTCTATCCTTTCAAAGGCGTCGAAGCATATTGCAATGATGCTCGTATGTACAAGGATGAATTCATGAAGGTTGTCCTATCTTTGGATACTGAAGAAGAGCAAGAAACAGTGCCTAATGACACCCTCATCATTCCTGTCAAAGGGCGTGTTTCTCGTCCTCAATCCTCCAAGCCACTGGCTATTCACTTGCTAGTTCAAAAGCAATCAATTGATGATCAAGATCAAAGGAAGCTCACCTCTTCTGAGCCGCTTGTTATCGACTTACGTCGTAACAAGGATAAAAAGTAGCTCACTTCTTCTGAGCCACTTGTCATCGATCTATCTCATAACAAGGAGAAAAGGGAGCTCACCTCCTCTGAGCCACTTGTTATCGACCTCCGTCGTAACAAAGCCAATCCTCCTCCACGTTCTTCTTCTCCCCCTCTTGTAATCAATCTGACTAAGCCTGCTAAGGCTAAAGGTTCTGCTGTAAATACAAATATACAAATCAATAAAAAAGCATCTACTTTCCAGTATACTGATGTTATTTATCATGCTAAATGCTATTTGGATATGTTAGATAGCTTTCAGTCATTTACAATAGGAGTTGTGCAATCTCTTCAAACTGAAGTTTTATTTGAACACCCAAAGGATTCATGTCGTATTGTTCCCGCTTGTAAGAAAGGCGAGAGTCCAATACTTTTTAGTAAAGGACCGGAACAACAATTCAGCTATACGGATGATAGCAAAGTTAACGACACGGGACATCTTCAACTCCGTCGTTACAGTCAACAATCAAAAGACATCATTCGAAATATGGGTTACGACTTCAAGAGCGGCCTCAACTACGGTAAAGGATGGAGAACTCCTATCCGTACGACTGTGCCAAAAGGAAAGTCAGAGATGTACTACAGCAGGACCAAAAGAGGTCTCGGATATGCTTCTCCTCCAGTGTTATCCCCAGTAGACTCTGAATCTGATAGTGAGGAGCGCTTTAACTCTTCTGATTCCATATCATGGGATTCTAACACCAGTATCGGTCAAGTTCATCGATTGACTGTATCTTCTAACATGGTCTCCGTCGAACTTCCAGAAGGATATGACGAGGATATTGAAGAAAGTTCTGAAACAAATCCTTGGGCTCAACGAATGGATACCTAGTGGAAACTCTGATTCGAACAAAGAGAACCTCCTACCGAAGATCAATTAGTTCAAGTCGATGTAGGAGAGAGCGGGTCACCTCGTCCAATATTCATCAGCAAGAACCTTCCAGAGGCAGATAAACAAGAATTAATTCTTCTGATGAAAGAATACATTGATGTCTTTGCCTGGAGTTATGAAGACATGCCAGGACTAGATCCCAAAGTTGCTACTCACAAATTGAACATTCTGCCGAATGCAAAACCAGTCAAACAACAACAACGGCATTTCAAGCCAGAAATAATGGACGCAATTGACGATGAAGTCAAGAAGCTCATAGCTTGTGGCTTTATTCGAGAAGAACAGCATCCTGATTGGGTAGCTAATGTTGTCCCAGTTCTAAAGAAAATCGGCAAAGTTCGAGTCTGCATCGACTTTCGGGATCTTAATGAAGCCTGTCCAAAAGATGAATTTCCTCTCCCTATCACGGACGTCATGATTGACAACACCTGTGGATTTGAAAGAATATCTTTCATGGACTGATTCTCCGGATACAATTAGATTCGAATGAATCCTGAAAATGAAAAGCATACTTCTTTTCGCACTCCTCGTGGAGTCTACTGTTATACTGTGATGCCGTTTGGTCTCAAAAATGCTGGTGGAATATACCAACGAGCAATGAGTACCATCTTTCGAGATCATTTGCGCAAGACTGTCGAATGCTATGTTGACGATATTGCTGTCAAAAGTCGTCTAAAGGAAGATCACATCCAAGACTTGAGAACTATCTTCAACCTCATGCGCCAACATCAACTCAAAATGAATCCCACCAAGTCATTCTTGGGTGTCTCTAGTGGCAAATTTCTCGGCTTCGTCATTACCTCTAAGGGTATACACGTGGATCCCGAGAAGATCAAAGCCATTCAAGAGATGCGTCCTCCACGCAACCTAAAAGAGCTACGAGGATTCCAAGGTCGACTTGCGTACATCAGGAGATTTATTTCGAATCTGTCTGGACGTTGTAGACCATTTACTCAACTCATGAAGAAGGGTGTATCTTTCGTTTGGACCGAAGAATGTCAACGAGCGTTTGACGACATAAAGCGGTATCTCATGAATCCACCAGTCTTGGTGCCACCGATCTCAGGTATACCATTCTTAATGTATGTCCGTGCTATGGACCATTCATTGGGTGCTTTACTTGCTGAAAAGAACAAAGAAGGCCACGAACAAGCTATCTATTATCTCAGTCGTACTATGATTGGTGCTGAATACCGTTATAGTCCGGTCGAAAAAGAATGCCTAGCTCTTATGTTTGCTGTTTAGAAGACTCGGCATTATATCATTGGCCAAACTATTCATGTCATATCCCGAGTTAATCCTCTTCGGTACTGATGAAGAAGCCTAGCACACTCAATTCTCGGCTGGCTACATGGGCCATTCTGCTAGCCCAATATGACATGGTATATGTTCCTCAAAAATTTCTCACAGGTCAAGTACTGGCGGATTTCTTAGCAGCCCATCCTGTTCCAGAGACATCCAAACTCTACGATGAAATTCCAGACGAGACTTTGGAATCTAATCCAGTCTCCGAAGAATTTCCTACTTGGCGCCTATTTTTTGACGGTGCATCCAGGATTGGACCCAATGGTGCCATTGTCGCAGGAGTGGGAGTTGTCCTTGTTTCTCCAGACGGGTCAGCTATTCAAAGAGCATACTCCCTAGATGAGCCTTGCCCCAGCAACGTGGCAAAGTACAATGCTCTACTCATTGGCCTTCAGCTAGCCAAACAACTAGACGTCGAGTATCTTGAAGTCTATAACGTTTCCAAATTGGTTGTTAATCAAGTTAGAGGGACTTATGAAGTTCGCCATCAAGATCTAGTGCCTTACTTTGAAGCGGCAATCAACATGGCTACTTCATTCAAAGCCTTCTTCATCGAATATGTACGTCGAGCTTGCAATACTGAGGCAGATGCTTTGGCCAATCTTGCAACAGTCTTAGCCATCCCTATCAAAAGACAGCAGGTGGTGGTTATCTCTAATCGGGAATTGTTTTGCATCGAAAACAATCGTAATATAGAGTTCAGTAATCTTACTGAAGTCAATATTATTAGTGAAGATTGGAGAGCTCCCTTCATCGACTTCGTAGTTCATGACATACTCCCTGAAGATCCCAAAGAAGCTACGAGTATTCGTCGAAGATCTCTACGATTCTACTACAATCAAACCACTAAGACTCTCTATCGACGAACTTATGACGGCTTACTCTTGCGCTGTCTTGCTGGTGATGAAGCGAATCAAGTATTGCGTGAGGCTCACGATGGTGTTTGCGGAGCACATTAACCCGGTCCTAAGCTACATGATCGTATCCGACGCATGGGTTACTACTGGCCCTCTATGGTATCTGATGCCATCGAATATGCAAGGAAATATCGAGCTTGTCAAATTCACGCAGATTTTATTCATCAACCATCAGAATTTCTTCATCCGATGGCTGCTTTATGGCCTTTCGAAGCTTGGGGCATGGATATCGTCGGTCCTATCAATCCTCCTTCTTCTAGAGGAGATCGGTTCATATTAGCAATAACCGACTACTTCTCTAAATGGGCTGAAGCTATACCTCTGGCTGAAGTCAAGACCAGTAGTATCATTAATTTTGTCAAACACCATGTCATCTATCGATTTGGTGTACCTCGAAGAATCATCCATGACAACGGACCATAATTCATCAGCCAAAAATTTACGAGATTCTGCGATGATCATCGGATTGACAATATTGCTTCGACAGCCTACAATCCTGCTGCTAATGGCTTAGCTGAAGCTTTCAATAAAACTATTATCAAGCTCCTCAAAAAGTTTGTGTCTACTAACAAACGAAACTGGAGTGAAAAGCTTGGTGAATGTCTTTGGGCCTATCGAACTACGGTCCGCAATCCCACAGGCTTTACACCTTTCTCTTTGGTGTACGGTTGTGAAGCAGTTCTTCCTCTGGAACTTCAAATTCCTTCTTTAAGGATTGCCATTGCTAATGAACTCACTACAGAGAACAACGATCTTCTTCGACTTCAAGAGTTAGAAGCACTCGATGAGAAGCGGTTATTGGCTCAATAACATATTGAGTTATATCAAGCCCGCATATCGAAGACTTTCAACCGCAAAGTTAAAGTCAGAGCCTTTCAGCAAGGAGAACTTGTTCTAACAGTAAGACGTCCTATGACTATGACTCACTCAAGCAAAGGCAAGTTCGATGCAAAGTGGGAAGGGCCTTATATTGCCAACAAAGTCTTTTCGAATGGAGCCTATCAACTTTCAGAGTTAGACGGTCGAGTTGCAATGATGCCTATAAATGGCAAATTCCTCAAGAAATACTATGTATAAATGTAACAGAGATGTTATGTAAATATGATCAGACAGTTTATAAATAAAGTTTGATTTTTATTTCATCATAAATAATGTTACATAATATCAAGGAAGATCACTATCGTCCTTCTCAACATTGGGACGTGGACCACTTCCGTCCTTATCAAAGACATAATCAGCAAAAGAGCCGAGAACATCCTTGCTTGAACCTACCAGGAACTTGCAAGTAGCCATCCTCATGGCCTCCTCCTCTTCAGTCTTTCCTGGTTTAAGCAGAAAGTCCAAGATATCCTGCGGTGGTTTGGGTGCAGACGAACCTTCGCCTACTTCTGCCTGCTTTGGCTGGACTGGATTGGCAGGACGTTCTTCAGTGTCCACTTCAATCTTCGGAACAATTTTAGCCTTCTTGGATGCATCTCCGGACGACATCTTTATGTTGAAAAGTGGAAATGATCATTCCTTCCAGATTTCTGTTCTATTTATAGGCAGAGATTCTCAAAACAACGAAACGACACATTCATCTGACGCTTCACCCGTTCATTATCATCATCTGATGGTTCACCCGTTCATTATCATCATCTGACGGTTCGTCCGTTCATCATTATTTGACGGTTCATCCGTTCATCATCATCCGACGGTTCATCCGTTCATTTTTGACGATTTATTTTGTTCACACCTTTTTGACGATTCATTTTCGTTCATTTAATCATCCATATCAGCAACTTATCATTCTCGATTAAGTTGTCTATTGAAATAATGATATTCAATAAATTATATTTGCCACGTCCATATTACCTCTGAGCAGATATATTTGAATATGGTTATTTTCCAGAATCAAAAAATATATCATGTCCTGTACCTCTGAATATATTCTCTATCTCTATTATTTGTATCTGAATAAGATATGCAATAAATAATAGAGTCACAACAAAATGTCTTTTTATTTGATCAAAATTCAAGACATTACAAAAATATACATATTGCAAAAACAAGAAGATACAAGGAATCTTTCTATTAAACTGGTGGTATCATCAAGCCAGTAATATGTTGCTTCAGAGTCTGCAGACGCTCTTCGCGGGATTCCATCACTCTCTTCCTGGCCTCTTCCATCCCAGATTTTTCGTTGAAAGTTGGCATGGTTACCATTCTGCGAGTGATTTCATCATTATGAGCTGCGGCATATTTGTCTCTTTCTTGGGTTAGAGCACCGAGTTGTTGGATTGTAGTTTGATGCTCGGTAACCTCATCTTCCAGTTCTTCTTAGAGACGGGCAATCTCTGCTCTCAGTTCAGCAATTCTTCTCTCTTTTCTTTCAGCAGTAGATGTTACCGATTCCACTTTGGAATTGTGCTCCGCAGATTTAGTAGCGAAAGCATCCAAGAGAATCTGGAAATTTACTCTCTCAATTGCAGCTTCCTGAGCCATCCGTTCAAATTCCGCTTGAACTAAGGGTTCTACCTCCCCCTTATTGAGCTCTTTATAGTTCTTTATTGAAGTCTCTAGCTCATTTAATATGTGTTCAAGAAAAGTGGCCTGAGGCTCGTCACCTTGCTCGCGGATAGCATGAATTAAGAAAGAGGTTGGACCTCTAACTGTGTAAAAATCATCATCCTCTTTTTCCATCACCCTATTGATCAATGGTCCCAATGAATCGAAGAAGAATTTGGTAAATGATTGGATGACGAATTGATTGGTCGCCAGAGCACCAGGAGTCGCAGCAACTCCTGTTAATGACGAGGCAGCAGGACGTTCAGTTTCTCGGACAGTAGATTCTTTGAATAAAGGAGCTAGAGTAGAGCTGGTCGCTCATCCTGGTTGTTCCTCTGCAAAATTAAATATTGTTATTTTGCCTGTCATTTGCTATTGTCAAAGAGAATCAAAAGTGAAAACAGTCTTACCATGGTTTGATCCGGCAACAGACGTATCATCTGTTGGAACAGATTCTAGCTGAGCAAAAGTAGCCTCAGACACTATTGCCTGACTACTTCCTGTTTCGGAGCCACAGGATAAATGGCGACTGCTACTAGCAATTGTCGTCGCAGGCACTATGTCCGTGCACACTGGAGGAGCTGGAGAAGATCCAAGTTCTGTAGGGATAAGAATAAAGATGTTAGCTGTCAATCTATTAAAAGAAAATTGCTAATTTTATTCTATACCTTGGAGATCAACAGCAGGAGTTTCCTCCAGGGCCGCTTCTTCATCTGCTATCTTTCCTGGAGATGATTGTACCTCAACATCCTTTTCAGGATTCAAGGTATCATCAGCGTCTTTAGGAGATATCTGCACCTCAACGTCCTTCTCAGGATCTAAGGTGTCGTCAACAGCTACAGGAGACACATGCTCTTCATCATCCCCTTCAGGATCATGTGTATCCTCAATGTCCTCAGATAATGAACTCTCCTCATTTTCGTTTTCCTCCGGTACCTCCCCACTGGCAGTTGCAGCGGTTTGATCAATGTAATCCTGTGAGCCAAAGTCACAGTTATATAAAGCCTCGATCATCAAACGATCCTCTTCCTCGCGGATTGCTTCTGGTGTAGCAAGAGGTTGAGTAGTATCCATCATCGGTAAAGGGGATTGCAAAGCTTCATGCTTTGTCTCCGCAATATTTTCTCTGGGCTCTACGGCCTCATTTCTCTCTTCCCTCTGTTCGATCTCTTCCCTCCGTTCTGGACTAGGAGTTTTATGCCCAGACTCAGAAACAGGGGTAGGAGATGGCATGGTGATTCCAGCCGCAGCGTTCATCACTACCGAAGACAAAATTTGCCTTGGAGGAGAAACTATTCTCTTCTTTCTTCTGTGAGCTAGCTTCTTCCTTCTATGTAGAGGCCTCTCAGGACTCTCTCCGTTTACTACCTCGACCTGTTTCTGAATAGAGGTCGGTGTAGCTGCTTCATCTCGAGTGGACTCGGCCAATTATCTAGATTGTGATCTCGTAGTGACTTTCTCTGAAGAATGTTCCAAGATCAATTTCTTCTTCACAGCTGGGGAAGAAGGCTCTTCTCTCCTTCTCCTTGACCGGAGACTTAACAACCTTCAGAGAAATTCTTAAAGGTTGGTTAAATTCCTCAGGGAAATTGGCTTCCCTGGAAGCTTCTAATGGATCGTCCACTGGATCATGTTCTTCATCGTTATTGGGAGCTAATGTGTCAGTCGCTCCTTTCTTCAGACGATTTGCTGTTGCAAAACTATCAACGAGGCTATAGTTTTCAGCAAATATATTAGCAGCTGTGTAAAACTGTGAATAAGTATACAGCATTCTAGGACCAGCATCAGTTATGTTTGGTATCGAGAACACAGTCTTTGTGTCTCGAGCATTGTAGTAAGCCCAGTCCCGGGCACCATCAATCAAATAATATTTTCCTTGTAGGCACGTGATGGCGTTACCTACATGAAACTGGTCATATCCAAACTGATGAGCGAAGCGGCTCGGCAGATATGGTTCAAGGAAGCATTTCTCTTCAAATCTGTATACTAGATGTGATGGTCTGATTGTCTTCAGCCATTCAAAAGATACTCGACCTATTGGTTGCCTTCCAAGTTCAATCAAATTTGCTGCCATATGCTCATAACCAGTTGGAGGGGGAGAGCAAAGAAAATTTCATCCTTTACCGAGGTTCAGAGTTCGTCTGCAGTCCTTTAGACTAGTGTATATCCACCTGCTCTGTGAGAATCTGCGTAGAAAACTGCCACCAACTACTCCCATGGCAGGGTTCATCAATGATGGATGATGCAAAAGCAACCATCCGAATAAGTAGGTGTAAGGTAACTCCAGTCTAGGAAAGTTCACCTTATCACCCTTGCACTTGATCATAGAATCAACATACAGACGAAGACCCGCGTTTATACTACAGGTCATCGCTGATAATAAACACATCCGGTAGCCGAAGACTAACCGGACAGCAGCAAAAAGAACACCGCGATGGAAGCGATCTACAGCACTTGCTCCAGGCACGACGAATCGACGTAGCCAGTACGTCAAAAATCCTGCCAGCTGGGCTTGTTTAGACATGGACCTGTAGCCCATTCTTATAAAGCTCTCTACAAATTCTCCAGCCTTAAGAGGAGGATATTGGTGTTCATCATCAACTCTGATATCCATCCTCTTATTCTCCTCCATCAACTTTAGCACTTCACTGTTACTGAGGGGATAGAAGAAATCAGGGTTGCAGGAGTCATGATCTTTTGTCTTTTTCTCAATAATATGGTTGAGAAAAAGATAAGTCAACCATTTGGATGAATAGCATGTGCCAGAAGAGCCACTTTGGTAATACAAAGAGCATATGTTATAATGGCACAGAAGCTCATCAAAGACTTCCACCATCTTTGAATTCTCTCGACGAAGTCTATCTAACTCGTCGTTGGTCAGGACGTACTCCTCGTAAGGTAAATCACCCATTGGTAAATATGAGATATACCTCATCTTATGGAGAGCCAAGCCCATCTCTCCGCAGGGCGTCATGAACGTCCCCGTCATATAGTTGTACCTCTCTGCCAGAGCTAAAAACAGATGAGGATTTGGAAAGAAGCCGTATACAGTAGCGTGTACCGCATTATACAGATCAATTTCTCTGAGTTTATCTTCAAACTGGACCAGTTTCCAGTTAGCTATGTAGCTCCATCTTTTGATGTCTGGGTTTACCAGACCTGTCAACCGGATGTCTTGATCCAGATATTTACCCTCTGCTTTGGCATACTCGTTGGCAAAAATCGGTGTCCTTACCGGCAGCAGCAAAGACGAGTTCTCAGGAGGAATACAACCTGGCTTCAACCCTCTCAATAAAGTGCTGTGTCGTTCGGAAGAACTATAGAACATGTCCTTATTGTTCGGACTTTTCTTAACACAGATTTTTCCTGTCCGTGCCTGTTGCAAGGGAGTGATGTCCCATTCCATCCTCCTAGGATGGCTCGCATGAGCATATCTTGCTAGAGGAAGACATCTAGCTAGGTTTGGTAATTTGATCAATTTCTCATTCCATTGGAAAGTTCTCGACTCAACTCGGGGTCTTGGTTGAGAACTTTTATCAATGGCATCTCCGAAGAGGAACATAGGCTTCCTATGAGTGACAGCGTCAGCTGATTACAAAGGCTGTCCATTTATCAGACTTAGCAAAGTCTCGTTATCCTGTGCTATCAAAATAGTCTGACGAGAAGATGGAAGGGCATATTGTGGAAAGTGCACATGAGATAAGTCTTCTTTGAAATCTGGCTCAGCTAAAGTTCCAACAAATATTTCATATTCAGGATCTTTTCTGGTGTTAACTGCATTAAACAGAAAAAACAAAATTAAGTACAAGTCAAGTCAGAAACTTTATCATCAGATTACGCAAACATCAAATTGCGCAACCATCAGATTGCACAAACATCAGATTGTGCAACCATCAGATTGCGCAAACATCAGATTGTACAACCATCTGATTGTGCAATCATCAGATTGCGCTGACAAAGCTTGCATAAGCATCATTTTACGCTGACAAGATTGCGCAAATCAGTCGATTGCGCTGACTTTTGCCAGCGCAATTCAACCGATTGTGCGAGAAGATATTCTTCATATAAATGAAGAATAATGTGTTCGTGCAACCAAAACCCAAAAAAGGGTGGCGAAGTATGATCACATCTCTAAAAAGAGATGGATTTTAAGATCCAGCAAAGTCGAAAAAACTCTAAAAAGAGTTTTCGATCGGTTCGTCTACCTCGCAGAGCAGGGTGCGCAGTTTCATGACAGAAAGGACGAGGCGCAACACGAGTAGAAGACTCGGCGGGGGCCTTGCCCTTGGCGGCGACGAAGGAACGCTTGGGAGCCATGAGATTGACGGAGAAGAAAGGTTAAAGTCGGAATAGGCTCGGGATTTCTTTCTCTCAAACACAATGAAAGCAAGTAAAGAATAATTTGAAGGATCGAGAGAACTATTTATAGTTTTTCAAAGAACCAATGGCCACCACATATTGCATCGAAAAAGCAGGGGTTGATTCATCCGATTGCGCAGTCAGCTCAACATATGCGCAACTTGATTTAAAATTCAAAATTCAAAGTATTTCAAAATTTTAAATAAATTCAACTTTCGAAAACTTTGAAGGGGGTCTTGTAGGTCCTAAAAAATCAAGTTGCACCCATCAACAAAGTCATGAAAATAAAAAAAAATAGCTTTCAAATGAACTGCACAGACATCAGATTGTGCATCATCCAGATGGCGCACACTGGATTGCGCACACTTTCAAGTGCGCAAGCTGACATGGCAATGTCATCATTACCTGACATAATCAAATCTTCTGACAACTGACAGCACAAAGAACGAGGAGACTATTCGTTTATTGTGTCGCACAGCGCTCGAGGACAGCTGTACATGCAGCACAATCCAGCTCAGTGCTGTCCATCCTAGCGTAATCCAAAGTCAGCGCAATTCATGTGGCGCACTTCATCATGACAACTGACAAAAGTACATGTGGCATTCATGCCATCAAATTCTCTTTACGTGGCAACCGTCTGCACACGATCATGCGCATTTCAATCAAATGATGCCATGTATCCAAGACAGTTGGCCCACGACCAGACAACTGCCTGCACAATCCAATACCTGCGCAATCCAACTTGCGCCATTCAGAATAACTAAAAGTTAGTTATTTCCAGAACTCTATAAATAGAGTTTCAAGTCTTCATTCAAGGGGATCAGACATAAAGTTCAGAAATATCAGAGAGTTCAGGAGTTCTTGCCCAAGTGCTGCTGCATTCTTCCGAGGCTTTTGCCTTCAACTTCAGAGGCTACCGTCTTCAAAGTTCACATCGTCCAAGGGATAAAGCAATCGTCTTCTAGATTGGATTCCTACAGTTGTACTTTTCCAGAATTTTTGTAATCTTTATAAAGTTTGTATCAATAAAGTTCATACTTTTGTTTTTTGTAAACACTCGCGACTATAGGTCATCGAGGCGATCTTAGATTTGAGAAGTATTGAACTTGGTCCTGAAAGACATGGTAACACTAGAGATAGCATGACTATGTGAGACGTCAGTTTATGTCGAGTCTTGCATGGTCATAGACAACTTGTCGACAAGGTGGATCATTTTCCCGTACGGCAACCCGGCGGCCACGGGACCGTTGCGGCCGTCGATTGGAAACGAGTAATTAGCTGTACTGGGCATGGTTTAGGCGGGGACTTGCAGCGGGGCTAGCTACCTTGCGCTGAAAGGGGCACCCGTCTAACAAAAGCTAGAGGAGTCCACGATGGCTCTGGGAGTCAGTGACGAAATCATATAGATGAGTCGGCATGGCGGCAATCCGCGTGTGTGCCTTTGGATTGAGTTGAGTTGTTGAATGTGTGTGCAGTTAGAATACCAATGTTTGGGCTTAAGAATGGCTACAACATAGGCGACGTGCTTCGGCACGAGATGTGGCATCGAGTCTTGAGTTGTCGGCATATAAGTTGCATAAGTTGGTTGAGTTGTCTGAGTTTAAGTCGGGAAATTGCCGCAAGGCAAAGTTGATTGAGTGACACTAACATTCACAAGTCTTGATTGGGTCAGTTGGTGATCAAAGTAGCAAGGGCCGCGAGGCGGCGATATGGTTTAGTCACCCTGAGTTGCGAGGCACGGCACGATGGATTCCTAGCACGATCACATGGAAATAGAGCCTCATCGAGTAGTTGCGTCTCTGATTAAGTGTCGTAAGGCAAACACGACTTGATAGGGTAATGTCGATGTTGCAAGCACAAGATGGTCTTGAAACACGAAATAGGCCAAGGTGTCGGTCCTAAAACTGATCCTAAGGCAAGAGTAGAAAGACAATCATAAAGGGGACTAAGTTGCACAAAGTGTCACGACCTGCACCCGGATATACGGGTACGAATACGTGGGCCACGCCCAACCTACGCCGCTGTATCGGCGGTAGAGCACTGTCAAGTACCCTATACTAACTACAACATCTAAGGATCCATAACTAGAAATGTACTCATGTCACATCACGAAAACTAAGGAAGATAAGACAGAAAATAATAACAATATCACTAGAACAACTAGAATCTACAAGGATCATAAGACATGAAAATAAAGAAGGAACAACAAGACTAACTAAGGATAACTACCAGGCAACTCACATAGAAGAATAGTGAGATCCACCTCAGCTAGCAACATCATGAAGTCCAATACTGAGGGCACAACTACTCCTAAAATTTTGTCAACATATCCAGTCAGGATGGAACGAGCACAAATCTCAAATAACAGTTCTAATTATACGATATTGAAAATATAGCAGTAAATAGAGAGAATATACAAGAAATTATGAAATGTACATGTGAGTATCATGGCAAGGTAAGTTGTAAATCTAGAGCTAGAACAAGGTAAGTAAAACTGATCATGGCATGTACAAGAATCAAGAATCGTCTATCTAAGTGTGTGTGAGTACTAGCTACAACATGTGACCGGCTTGGGTCTGCACAAGGTCATGATCAAGCCAATCATACGTGTGGTGTATGATTGGCATTCACAAGGTTCACAAGATATACAATATGGGTATTGACCACACATCTACACTAATACTCCCCGTCCCCGACTAGTATAGTGGATCCAACCATGACACATCATGACATGCGATTCTCTGAGAGGGTAGCTAGCCTTCGCAGGAATCGTGTCTATACAATGCACAATGAACAAGAAAGACTTGCACAAGATATACCAAGGAAAGCGAGGAATAACATCTCATGACGGAATCTAGAGAAATACCAATCTGTGTGAACAATGTGTCAAAAGAACAAGGATATCTACACTAAATACAAGAAACATAGACGATATCATAAAACAGAAATATTATCAGAGAATGTACTCGCCTGCGATCTGGTAGAATATGTCAACTAAGTCCTAGAACAGTGCCTCGAGGACCTATAGGTGGAATACTGTATCAATATAAGGGTTTGGAAGTAAAATCAAGTCATACTAAGTCAAACTAGGTCAAGGCAAGTCAAAGCAAGTCAAGGGTTGACTTACAGTTGACTTTTGGTCAACTGGTCAACTCTAGGTCAAACTAGGTCAAATGTTGACTCTACTTCGACGTTCAGTCAAAGCAGTCAACCATGGTCAAACAGGGTCAAGGCTAGTCTCTATAAACATCTACAGGGTCAACACATCAATTTCAGTGATTGTGAAATCACTGGAATCGATGGATCTCAAAATACAAACAAAAGAGAAAGGTTATAATAATAATAGGGTAAAAACCTACAGATGTTGTCGGATGGTGAAACCAACATCACCAACGTGTCCAGAATGGTCAAATCAGCTAGGATAGCTTATCCATAAGTCCAATTTGGACACAGGGGCAAAAAGATAATTTTGGGTCAAAACGGTATCCGTATCGGACCCGCTTTGCACCGAAAAACGTGCAAGAATACTAGTCTGCCAAACCTAACAAATTATATGTCCACGACTCCAGAATGACGATACGAACCCAACGGTATATCCAGAATTGGATTCTGTTGACCCGATCTCAATTGGTCCGTTGACCAGGACATTGAAATTCCGATTTGCACGAAAAAGCGTGTCGGAGCCAATGTCCTCAAAACTCAGCAAATTATATATCAACGAGTCCAGAATGACGATACGAACTCAAGATATGTCCAGAATTGGATTCCGATGAGCCGATCTTAAAATGACCCGTTGACCCGGATATTGGTATCCGACTTGCACCAAAATACGTGCTGGAACCAATGTCCACTAAAACCTAGCAAATTATATGTTAACGAGTCCAGAATGACGATACAAACTCAACGGTATATCTGGAATTGGATTCCGATAAGCCGGTGTCAAAAAGTCCCGTTGACCCGGATTGTGGGGCCCATTTTGCACCGAAATGCGTGCCAGGGCTCACGTCCTCCAAATCTAACAAACTTTATATGAAAACGTGCCAGAACGACGCCAAGAGTCTACTGGTGGTGTCAGAAATTGAATCCGGAGTCCCGAGTTCAAAAATAGAATTTTACAACTTGGAAATTACGAATTCGGACGGCCAACTTTGGCATCAAATTCAACCAATCAAACGTGCTCACAATGAAGCAAAACTTAAGGGGTAGGAAGAGGGTTATACCAGCTTCGCATAGAAACTAGTAGCATGCCAGACGGAGCTGCGACGACGGAGTTACGAGCCGACGAAGTTGGCTCCACAAAACTGTCCAAAAATAATATAATTTAAACGGGGTGCCCGCGCAGTGGGGCGGAGACGACGGGGTGCCCGCACAGTGAGGTGGCGACGGTGGGGTGCCCACACGGTGGGAAGGAGGAGGAGAAGAAAAGAAAAGGAATGGTGGTGGTGGTTTGATGGGGAGGGTGGTGGTGTTGATGGTTTGTGGAGGTGGTGATGAAGAAAAAAAATGAAGAAGAAGGAAATGAAGAAGGAGAAGAAAAAATATTAATGAAGAAAAAGATGGGGGTGTGGTCGTTCACGTATAGGAGAGGGGTAGGAAGGTGAGTTGAGTGTGTAGCTAAGGAGAGAGAGATATATAGTATATATTATGTGTGTATAATATATAAAGAGGGAGAGAGAGCGTGAGAGATATTAATGAGATGGAGAGAGAGAGAGAGAAAGAGAAAGTAGGAGAGAGGGGTGTTCGGCCACATGGGGGGGTTTGCTGGTGTGAAGAGAGAGTGAGGGTGATGGGTGAGAGAGAAAGTGAGATATTATATATGTATGTATATATTATATGTATATATATGTGTATATATATACAAATGAGAGAATTAGATATTTATACATAAAGAAAGATATTTAGAGTAGAGGAAAAATATCAGTGGGGTGTATTGGCAGTCATGATGGAGGGTAACATGGAGCTGGAGTTGGGTTCAGTGGAGCCGGGTTGGGCCAAAATGGACTAGGTGTAATAAATAAATTATTTTTAGGTATTTATAATCATGGGTAAATAAGTAGCATGTGGGGACTCAAATAAATGGGACAGAAGTGTCATGCGGGTAGT
This sequence comes from Iris pallida, assembly GCA_029216955.1. NCBI lineage: Eukaryota > Viridiplantae > Streptophyta > Magnoliopsida > Asparagales > Iridaceae > Iris > Iris pallida. The sequence continues at coordinate 5,851,527 of JANAVB010033817.1, read as the reverse complement.
AGGCTTCGTGTGGGACATGTCCATATTTGGGGTTGACAGGTTTGGGTCGATGTCGGGTCCCAAAATTAAATTAGAAGTCGGGTCACAATTTACGGTGGATAATTAATTGGCCTAAATTGACCCAAAAGTTGTGCGAAGAAAATGAAGCACAAGATGGTGTGTCCGAGTGGGACACGAAGGTCATGGACGAAGAGTGTCTCGAGTAGATCATGCATGACAAGTTGATTTCGAGAAAATGACTAGTCTGGTGCTCCTAAATTAAAAGTCATGGTAACGTGCTTATGAGGATCAAGGAAAAGAGTGGGAAGTCAATTAATAATTAAATGGTCTAAATTGACCCGAACTTGCGCGAAGCAAAAAGAGTACAAGGGAGCAAGTTCGAGTGGGACACAATATATCAACATGAAGATAATCTCGTCTACTACAAACTTCAAGAAGAAAGTTTCCAGAGACTGGCATCCCTGATGCTCTAGAAATCCAAGTCACGGTAAAGAGCATTTAATCAAATAATAATATCTATTACAAATAATTGAATTATAAAATTGAAAAAAATAAGCCCTAAATTCAGGGGCTTACACAAAGTAAATCAAACGTGTCGATTTTGTATGGGTGGACGAGAAGCTCATTCCACCAGTACAGTTGAGTACTGACACCCACATAGTTTTCATGTGCAGGCACAGGTTGAAGCTCGTGGCGCAGAGCTCGCTTGAATGCGTCGAGGCACGGAGTTCCCTGGCGATTCGAAGTGCGCGGCCGTATGGAGTAAAGACTTATACAAGACATAATGTATGGACGTCGCCTTCCAAAGCATCCGTTGGATCAAGACATGTAATTGAGAGATGAGAGAGAGAGCTGAGTGACTTGTAATGTGAGCTTGAGTGAGCTTGAGAGACTTATAATCTTGGCCTTATGCCCCATTGTAACCTTTGTTTCAATATCAATAAAGAGTTTTTTTGAATAACTTGTGTTTGTTCTCACTTCTGCTGCCATTCTTCAATGTCTCTGCATGGAACTTCTGTGCGATGACCCCGTCGCAGCCGCTGAAATCGGCCCTTATGGAACCCGCCTTGTACGAGCACAATCTAGGCTCGTGCGGCATCATGCCTTAGCGAGGACGATCGCTCCTACGGGAGCGGGGCGTGACATAATGGTATCAGAGCACGGCTTTACGTCCTCGGACTATCGATTGAATTCTTTAACTCCGTTGTTTCCGCAAACTCTAAATTGTTGCTTCCGTAAAGTTAAAATTGTTGGTGCGCTCTCTCTCAAATGTCCTACGGGATGTCCATACAATAAGTCTAACTATTTTGCAAAACATGGAAGAACAATTTTTGAAAATAAACAAAAAGATAGTTCGCGTAAGCACGGTTGGCTAAGTCGGGCTGGGCATATACACCAAACTTGCGTCAACCTTAGAAAAGTCGGGTGCAAAAATTGAATAGTGTCGAACAAGAATGAGTTGAACTCGATTGAGTAAATTGAGATGACTATCGATAGGGGTGCTATCGAACGACGATGTTATCGTCATTACGATATAAGGTGAGCGTGCTTGAAAGTTAAGGAATCGTTTGGACAGAAATTTGAGGAAGTAGATTATGAATTGAATGATAATTTTGAGGATTTTTTGGATGAATTCATCCCTGAGTGGTGTATGCGATAGCCTCAGGGATGTCGATCGATCGATTGAGGATGCGGGGTGTCGATGAGTCTATCAGCAAGCGTCGCGTGTATGCAAAGCCATAGATTGAGTATCGATGAATAAGTTTTAGTCTTAAAGTTTGATGAGTGAATTCGAACAACCTAGAATTGACGCGCATAGAAAGTGCACGGGATTGAGGATTACGCAAGTGTGAAACGCGAAAATAAGCGAGTAGATGAAATCGAATCGAGGAAAAAGTTAAGGTGTAGCGAACGGATGACTTGATCGAAGAAATTGATACTGATCGTATATGAAAAGTTAGCACGACAGAAAGATAGCGTGCATGAAAAGTGAAATTTTGAAGTTACATAATGACTCTAAGAATTGGATTGAATGTTGCTTGATATTTTGAGTTAGCAAAGGATTGATGCGAATTAAAGAAAGTGTTGGTCGATGACTTAAGATAGACGGATGAGCAATACATGAATTTAGGTTTGAGGAATTTGATGTTGAGAATGATTCGAAGGATAATAATCGAATTAGAATTTGAATATCGAGGAGATTGTCCAGTCGGACGATAGCATCGTTCGTACGACTCGAAATTTGGTTGCAAAGGAAGATCGTCAGGTTTCGCATATCGTCGATGGTATTGAGGCGTATCAAAGATCGCTATGCGATAACTCGGGGGTACTCTAACTCGGCAAATGACAATCGTGCAAGTGTTATTGTTCGGTTGGATGCTATACTTTAGATTTTGATCGAGATGAACGTTGAATAAAAATGATTGTGTCTTGAGGGTTACACGGATAACCACAGCGTCGACATTCTTGCCTTGTGCGAGCGCAACTCCGGTCTCGCACATGCGTTGCATCGGATTTGGGGCGATTGTTCCGCGTGAGCGCTGACATGGTGATTCATGTCGCAGGAATGATCGAACTCGAAAAATCAGGATACGACAACTTTGATTGTCTCGACTTGTCGGTTTGATACGAAAAAATGAATAAAATAAACTTGAGGATTGAGTAGGTCCAATCCGCGCATCAAGAATGAATTAGTCTAGACGCAAAATAAGAGTTACGTCCCGATGAGGATAATTATCCTGCGGGAGCGTGCATGGTGATTCATGCCCACCGTGGATAATCAGAATCGCGTGAGATCATGATACAACATATTGTTAATCTAGACGACCTCATGATCGATTATGTGAATTGGAATAGATGACTTAGAAAATATAGAATGTGAAATTTTGGTTAGCGACGAATTACGTCATAGCGTGCTTGAATTGAGAAGGATTGATAGGCGAACAATATCGAACGTGTTTAGATAGATAGACTATACGAAATGGCTTGATGAATGAGTGATATCGATACGACAAGAAATTAGTTGAAACGTGAGTTATCGTAGGATGGCTTTGCTGAATGACTCAGATCCCGTGCAACGAACATTAGGATGTGTGTAGGGAATCGATGCTCGATGTTTAGAAATCGGAATGATGCGAGCTTGGATAGAAAATCCTGTACCATCGATTTGGCTTGACCTTAGGATGGGGTCAGTGTTGATATTGTTGTTTGGGAACTATGATTCCAATACTGGCGGAAAGACATAGCCTAGCAGTTAGGCAGACGTCCGAGTGCGAAGTGTTAGGAATTGTGGAGGTACCACTCGCGAGTCTCGGTTGACATACACGTATATCAGGGACGCCCAAATATGTGCACGATCCGACTCGAGTGGTGATGGAGGATTCTCTATCATGAGGCTTGGCTGAAATGCATGTATTTTAGGGATGCCTAAAATATGTGCACGATCCAACTAAGTGATACGTTGAATCAAGTGAGACTTGAGGAACGGGAAAGTGTCGAGGATTTTGAGATCGTAAGTTTTGAAGAAAGGATTGAGGGTAGCACGAACGTGGCTCAGATTTAAGAAATGTATAGAGGAAATGTGCGTGGGAGTCGTTGAACATTTGAGTGATAAGTCGATGAGTAAGTGTACTCAGTAAGTTTCTGTCACGACCCGCACCCGCTTTTCGGATACGAAGCGTGTCCAAGTCCAGCCTACGCTGCAGTGTCGGCGGTAGAACGCTGTCTATACTCACAAGTTACTGAATCTCTATTCACGAGAAAATCTATATCTCATCCACAGAATAATCAAGACACAAACAAGATCAGTAAATATTCATGAAACTAAGCAATAATGAATATAAACTGAAAAGTATCCAAAATTAATGTCACGTTCGGTGGACACAAATCTACTATCAATAGACGAAAAAATAGAGAAATACAAGAAATAAATGACTAAGTACAAACTGCTAATCAAGACGACCTCAAATGCAAGCACTGCGATCTGATGCTACTCAAATCCATTCGTCTGTCCTGTCTCAAGCTCGGCTAACCTGAAGAGATCATCAGGTCCTCAGAGGACATAGCAAGATACATAATATACATGCCTATCTAGCAGTTTTATCATGCGCAAGAAATAAGCAAGAAAGAACAAGAATAAGACCAATGACCACGAACACTAACACGAACACGAACACTAGAACAACTACGCACAAATGAACTGCCGGATGAACGATAATCATGAGATCAATGGAAGAACCAAACCCTCATCCCGAGTGTGGACTCACGTGTTCGAACTAAGCACTAACCCTCGTCCCGAGTGTGGAATCTCTGGCTAGCTCACTGCAAGACACCCTCGTCCCGTGTGTGGACTCTCTGGTGTAATTGGTCAACTCTCGTCCCGAGTGTGGACTCTCTGGTTTACCAATGATCACGACAAACACCCTCGTCCCGTGTGTGGACTCTCTGGTGCACCAAACAATCCTCGTCCCGAGTGTGGACTCTCTGGTTGTGTATAACGAAAATCAAGGCTATGGCAGTTCACTACACGCACTCGTTCTATGACATGACTCAAGCAAGGTACTGACGAGAAACTCCAAATGTGAAACACAAGGCCAAAACATGAACATTGCTATAAACAATAAAATAACTCCACAGAAAATAGCACAAAAAGCATATGTCCATAAATGATCCAAGACAGTAAAATGAAAGGAACTGCATGTAAGTAAAACTGTAGAGGAAGGCAAGGTATACTTGCCTGTGGTCCTGCGCTGCTGGCACGGTTCAAATGCTGAGTCAAAACCCAATAAACCTGTTTTATAAGTTTACCATGTCAAAACATAAATTGAAATCAAGAATTAACCTATCTATTTGGTCTTTTAGCTTCTAAGTTCTGTTTTGTAACCCTTTTAGGTTTCTTATCTACACATACTACTTATTGGCTGCCCTATGTGTCCCATACCCTCTATGATATTCCTGAAATGACATAGTATTGTCATTCACCTACTTACCATCTAATCCTACAGGAATATCATTTGTCTGAACTTACCTCTACTGGCTTTGGCCTATGGTTTATGACACTATTGTCACATAAATAAAATATCCTATTCCATAGTTAATGACATATGTAACTGTCCATGTATATATCTATATGTATACTGGCTTGCCAATCCTACTTTTTCTATCATCCTAATCTAGGTTGTGGGATACATGCTGACACCAGGTACAAGTCATGTTGGAGTCTGCCAGCTCTTATTTACTGCTATTATCTGATGCATTAATTAGTACAATACCTATTTCCTCCACTTGCTATAACCTATATGTTCCTATATACTCTATCCTCATTAACTGAGATGGGAAAGCCCAAGTTTCGGATACCCTCTATTGTCCTAACACTAGTGCTGCCTGCCACACCTACCTAGAGTACTCTCATATACACAGGTCAGAGCCTATTCCCTACCTGTGCATATCAACCAAGACCCTTATTCAAATTTAATGTGTCCTGCTACCAAACACCCATAGGATATCCCCAGTGCTACTGTGATACGCAGGGCACTCTTTAGAATAGGGTCATGTACCCGACTTAGGCATATTGTCAAGAGCAACTTAGGTACTCCAATGCTAGCACTCGTTGGTTTACTTCCTAGTCCTGCCATGCCTAGGCCAACTAGAGGCCCATATCCAAATTCAGGTATTTACCTATGGCTTCTACATCAGAAAATATGCATTGGACCCCATGTCATCTCTTACTACAAACAACAGTATAAAGTAGGGTGTATCTATATCCATCTATACATATTCATCTATCTATTTAATACATTGCATACATGCATAATGCAGTACAAGACTTAGATGGTAGTGTATGGTACATATCATATGACCTTCGACTTCCTGGCATTTTCTTCAAAACTTCCTGTTCCTAATCTATACACAGGGTGTCATTATTTATGTCATGCAAGCTAGTAGCTACTCACATCCCTATCTCCTTTACTAGTTTCACATTGTACTGCCCTCTTGTCAAGGCCTTGTACTCTTGGTATCACATAACCCATACTGCTCTCTGTTCTGGGGCTCTTTGCAAGGGTACACCTTCATTGCCTAGGCTTGTCAAATCAGAAACAGGTCAGGATAGGCTGCCCTACCTTAATTTTATAGGGCTTACGAGTATTAGAAGAGACCTGATACTGTCATTACAGATAGCAGTATCTCAACTGCTGCTACTTAAGTTTATGGCAAAGTCCCCTTCTAGTATCTAATGGTTACAGGGAAAGTTACCTATAAGTATCCAGTGGTTGATCATGGCTAGTATCAATCTGCAAGAGGGTTTCCCTACATTGTCTAAGGGGTCCTAGGGAGTACTTGGATCATGCCAATTCCTGCTGTATTGGGGTATCCATGACTACAGGTTTCATCCTGTGTTCACATAGCCTCAAGGTGATGGGATGGGGCTGCCCTGCCAGGGTGTGGAGTGTAACCCAGCCTATTATGGCTCCTAGACTCCTATAGGCTCCTTGTTCTCTTGACTGGTAATTACTGATACCAATATTCAGTCCCTACAACCTGACCAATTTGGTGCCCTGGTGATATGCATAATACTCAAAACATGACCCTGGTTATCAGTATGCCTCTGTCATTTAATGGTGATCTTAAGTTCAGCCTAAGATCTCTTCTTAATCTCAACTGAGTAACCCTTGTACCTCTGTCAGGTGCTAGCTACAACTACAAGGTCACCCAAGAACCTATGACCTGGTACTCTCCTCCCCTGTTCCAAAGTTGCTACTAAGTGACCATATCACTTAGTCTCTTAGGCATTATATCGAACACAGAATATTACTAGATGTTCAAGTGGGGTGATGAACAATACCTGTTTGAACAATCCCCCGTTCCAAGTACTCAGGACCTGTCCAACTGGAAAGTAGATGGAGGCAAGATCTCTAGGGTTCCAACTATAGCCGAACCCTTCCTATGTATATATATATAGCTGGGAATTTAAATGAAAGGATAGAGGAAATCTGAGTTGAACTAGGTTTGGAGAGATTCATTCTCTCGGCAAAGATAGGATTGGAAGTTGGTTTAAAACATGAAGAATTTGAATTTAAATCTCTGCCTCTAGTAATCGAACTAAATATTGAGAGTTTAAAACTATCAATTGCACTTAGGTCCCCATCTTTTCATATTTTACAACAACATCCTTGTACCATACTCTTGAGCAAGGAAGTCCCTTATCAAACCTATTTTACACATCTATGTGTTTTTAAGAAAATTGTCTAGTGTAACATGGTAAGTTAATAGATAATAATTAAATAAAATTTTAACATGAGGAAAAAAACTGATCAAGGGGTTTACAGTTTCGAGGACGAAACTTTTTCTGAGTGGTTGTAACGCCCCAGTCCCAAAATACGTAGGACTAAGAACGTAGACATGCCAGCTGTATTCATACGAAGTATACTCCAATATATGGAATCCTCGTATGAGTACATAAGCTGTAAAATGTAGTAGAACCATAACTAATCTCATCCACACAAAATAAAAGAATAGAATATATCATATAATCAACTATGAAATAGTTATTTGGTACATGTAGTTGGGCGGAGACAAATCCACTACCAACTATGAAAAGAAATACATAACAAAAGAAAGGTTTTGGCGAGCGAAGCGAAGACGATCCAAATGCAATCATCCTCGAAGAAATAGCGATGATAACGGCTAGAGCTAGAACACCTGCGAAAGACAATAGCACACACCTGGAGAGATAACCAGGTCCTCAGAGGGACGTAACAAGACACATAATATCATGCCATATAAATTGAATAAATATCGCTCAAATAAATAAGTCAATTGGATTTATAACATGGTCCAATACACACCTATTGAACGAGCGTACCATCCCCCCAACCAAACAAGGACAGGAGATGGTAAACCAATTCACGGTGACGTATCTTTCCATGCTATGAATCCAATATCGTATCCGGACCCCAACAAGGTTCAATACCTTCTCATCAAAGTAGTAAGCCACACCTACAACCAAACAAGGACAAGATGTGACGAACTAATCCGCGACAAGTTATTGTTCCAAGCCACGGTCAGATACAAGTACCCAAACCAAAAGTACTCGTACCTAACGGATAAAGGTAGCCTACCGTTCTAAGTGAAATGTAGTTAAGAACAATCCTTCCTACGCATGGGCCCTGGCTAAATAGGATCGGCGTAGTCCCCACTTGGGCACCAGAGGCCCCATCAGTAAGAGCATGACGTTCTGCAGAATCGTCAGTGGCCGTCAGTAATCATGGGTCATCAACCCCGTATCTTCAGCGGAGAGTCCGGGTCACAAAAGAAAGTGCATCGAAGCCCATACGCTAAGGAATTGTCCTCCCTGCCCAATACCTACTGTGTTGTATCCACAACACAAAACTACTATAACCGCTAAGTCAAACTAGCATACAACCTCTATTAGCGGTTATTCCTATCGCACGGCTTGTACGTATTGGTGGTCAGCCAATCACGTACTTCCGTGTTCTACATGCGACACACAACTTCGTGGTACAACGTGTCAAGGCCATGAATGCAACACACAAGTTGGTCCCTTAAATCTAGGTTTATTGTGTGAGAAAAATAATACATAGCAGGAAATATAAATGAACAGTAAGTTCTAATAGGTTATGCCATGTATCACAGTTTATTTTGCATAAAGAAAATAAATAATGCATGAAATATGAGCTAAAATAATTAAACAGCGAATGGCAAGGTGTCTTGCCTGGTAGTACGTCCGGTGTGCTGCGATGATCAAGGTAGTACGAACTGCGACTTCGGTGCAACAACTATGCAAGGTGGTCTCTGATGGTGGCACGGACAGTTCCATTGGGTCCAGGACGGTCAACTTAGCTAGGGACAATAGGAGGAAGGACATAATTGGTAGGAGGATAGGAATAATGGGCTTAGTCATGGAAAGGAAAAATCAAAGGAGAAATAGATACAAATATTTGAAAATACTTATAATATTTGAAAACTAGATTTTATAATATTTATGGAAAAAGACCTAAAGTCAAGAAATCATTTTTGGCTAAAACTCTAAGTTGTCAAAAATTAGATATTAGATAAGAGCTATATTTTTATTAGAAAAAAATAATATTTGATAAACACACAAAAATTTGGAAACCGATTTAGACAAAAATTCTATGTTTTTCTTTTATTCAAAATATTCTAAATAAATATCTAAAAGTCATAAAAACTCTTTTCTTATATTAAAGCTATAATTCAACTAGGTAGAAAATATTAGAACCATCAAAAATTATACGCTAATATAGTTCAAAAATCTCTTGATGTATATTAATAATAATTAACAAAATTAATATAAGTAAGCCAAACAAATATACTTAATTAATATCAAAATAATATTAATAATAATAGTAATATAGCAATTATTACCATACAATAGATTTTGTACATATAAAGAATAAATAGATAAAATAATAATAATAACAATAATGAAAATAAAATAATAATAATAATAATAATAATAATAATAATAATAACAATAATGAAATAATAATAATAATAATAATAATAATAATAATAATAATAATAATAATAATAATAATAATAATAATAATAAGAAAACAAAAAGTAAGAAAGAAAGAGAAAAAAAAAGAAAAAAAATATCTTCACTGCTCCTATTAGAAACAGGGAAGAGAGGAAGAAGTCCGCCTAAGAAGTGAAGAGAGGGGGGAAGAGGAGAGAAAGGCGGAGGAGATGAGTGAGGAGCGGGAGAGAAGAGGCGGTCGGCGGCGGTTTGGGTCGGAGGGGGTTTGATGGTCCGGTGGCCAGGGGTCGGCGGCAGCAAGGTCGGCGCGACGGAGAAAGCACGCGCGAGGGGCAGCGGATGGAAGGGAAGGGAGCTCCGGCTTGGCACGCGGCGGGGCTTGCGCCGGCAGAGGCGGAGCTTGCCGGTGCTCGGGCGGTTGCCGGAGCCTTCGAGCTCGGCGGAGAGAGCTCGGCCACGCGAAGGGGGAAGATGATCGGAAGGGCGGTGACTTGCTCCGGCGGCAGCGGGGCGAGCGCGCTGCTCCGGCACAGTGTAGCCGGACGCGGCGGCAGAAGTACGGGGAGCGGGCGAGGAAGGGGAACGAGAGCGGGAGAGCGGTCGGAACTCCGGCGGAGGTACGGTGGTGGCGGGGGTGTTTGTTTGTTTTTTTCTGGTTGTGGTGGTCGTGATAAATTTGGGGTTTTTCGGTCGTGGTGAGGGTGTCGATGGTGGTGGTGGTTTACTGGTGGTTACGGCAAGGGTGGCCGGTGGTGATGGGATGGTGTTGGCGGGTGATGGGGCAAAACTGGGGGTTTGTTGGGGATGAATTGGTTTTGTTGGGACGGCTGGTGGTGGCGGGTTCTGGCTTGGGTGAAGGCTGTGGCAATTTTTAGGGACGCGGGGTGGAAGCAGGGTTTGTGGTGGAGATGACGACCAGGGCGGGGGTTTGCTGGGTTCGGGTGGTGGTTTGTGGCGAGGGTGTGGGCGTCGTGTAGGGTAGTGGACAGGGGCCGAGTTAGGTTTAAGGTTTGGGTCGGGAGTGTCCGGCACAACAGAGGAGGGGCTGGAAGAAGTGTCCTGCGAGACACGGGATGGATTGGCGTCCGGGGTTGTCGGACGCGAGAAATTTGTATATGTAAAGGAAGATAAGTAGTGGATGGGACACGGACACGGTCATGGACACGATGCGCTCACTTTGTGGAAATTTGGAGAAATATTGTGGAGAAAATATTGGAGGAGTACCTGCCTATTTATAGGATGTGGGAATTCCCAATTGGATAGGATTAGGATTTATTTAAAACCCAAAGTAGGTAATTCATGTATTTATTTAAAATCAATCAAATCAAATCCAAATCCAAATTCAATTAATTCTAATTTAATTCCCTTAGTTTAAAATCAAATCAATAAATCAAATTTCAATTATTTAACTATTTAAATAAATACATAAATTCAAATCAAGATTTAAATTGACATAATAATTTCGAAATATATTTTCCAAAAATACTAATAATAATAATTTCAAAAATTACATTATTATTTAAAATAAACTAATAAATAATTACGAAAATATATGTTTGTACAAATAATACTTACATAAATATACTTTTCTAATATACCATTTTATACTAAAAATTATTTATTATTATAACTGTATAACTGAAAGGTTTTTCATAATTAAAATCATAAACTTAAAAATGATAGCTAGAAATAATTATTATCTATATTACTTTGAAACAATAGAAAAATGTTTTTTTTCTAAATTATGTACGCTCGCACATAATCGCACTCGTCGAGCAAAATCAAAAAAAAAAATTTCGTGCACGACGTATAATACGACTAAGCGACGTATATTACAAAATTTTAAATCAGTACTAAATTTAATAATAATAAAAAAATAGTAGAAATTTTAGGGGTTTTATAGTGGTGTATGATGTAGTGTCCCGTCCCGCTCAGTCAATCGGAGGAATTGAAACGTCGACGGCGTTCGGACTTAGCCTTGCAACGGCTGCTCGAAGACATCGCTCGGTCGAGGCGACCGCTCGCTCAGGTGGGATAGTTTCGGTGAACTTGTCTCATCCTAGCCTTCACATAATAATTCGCATATTTTCAACTTGCACAAGTAGGCTTGAAAATAAAAGAGACAAATCCACATACCAAAAGGGAATAATCCCGACGGGTCGAATTGAGTTAGAATATGGAAAGGTCCAACGGTCGGCTTAGAGTTGGTGCACGGCGTGCTTTGAAAATGACACTCGATCCTTCGTCCCGTGGCTTAGGAGAAGAAAAGTTGGTATTCGCCGCAAAGCTAAGAGTTAGCCAAATTCATAGGCGTCGCCCGCACAAATGCTTCATAAAGCATGCACGATCTCATCGCCCAAGGCGTAGCATAGCCTCTGTTCGTCCGACGGGTTAAGTTGTATTGCACGACTTACGGCATAAGTCTAGGCACCCCAAGTAACTTGGTTGTTCAAGTCGATTGCGTGCACGGCACGTTCCCACGACGCAAGGCTTGACGCAGCCTTTACTCGTCAAGTTGTTGCAAAAGTAAGTTAGACAAGTTACGTTAAGCTATCAGGAGTAGTAGCAAGCACGACCCTACGAGTTCTACGGCTGGGTGTATCCATATAGTCTTACAGTCTTAAGGCCCGTCACATAGAGTATGACTTGGGCGGTGGTATCGCATAGGCTTAAGGCGCGATGTACGGACTTAGTGTTTAAGGCACGAGCCACGGTTGATTCAAAAGTGAGTTTAGAAAAAGGGCTATCAAATGGTCATTTTGAGTTGGATAAAATGATATGGTAACATGGAAAGAATGCTCGCGACTATAGGTCGTCGAGACGATTTCAGAAGAAGGAAGAATGCTCGCGACTATAGGTCGTCGAGGCGATCTTAGATTTGAGAAGTATTAAAATTGGTCCTGAAAGACATGGTAACACTAGAGATAGCATGACTGTGTGAGACGTCAGTTTATGTCGAGTCTTGTATGGTCATGGACAACTTGTCGACAACGTGGGTCGTTTCCCCGTACGGCAACTCGGCGGCCACGGGACCGTTGCGGCCGTCAATTGGAAACGAGTAATTAGCTGTGCTGGGCACGGGTTAGACGGGGACTTGCAGTGGGGCTAGCTACCTTGTGCTGAAAGGGGCACCCGTCTAACAAAAGCTAGAGGAGTCCACGATGGCTCTGGGAGTCAGTGACCAAATCATATAGATGAGTCGACATGGCGGCAATCCGCGTGTGTGCCTTTGGATTGAGTTTGAGTTGTTGAATGTGTGTGCAGTTAGAATACCAATATTTAGGCTTAAGAATGGCTACAACATAGGCGACGTGCCTCGGCACGAGATGTGGCATCGAGTCTTGAGTTGTCGACATATAAATTGCATAAGTTGGTTGAGTTGTCTGAGTTTAAGTCGGGAAACTGCCGCAAGGCAAAGTTGGTTGAGTGACACTAACATTCACAAGTCTTGATTGGGTCAGTTGATGATCAAAGTAGCAAGGGTCGCTAGGCGGCGATATGGTTTAGTCACCCTGAGTTGCGAGGCACGGCACGATGGATTCCTAGCACGATCACATGAAAATGGAGCCTCATCGCGTAGTTGCGTCTCTGATTAAGTGTCGTAAGGCAAACACGACTTGATAGGGTAACGTCGATATTGCAAGCACGGGATGGTCTTGAAACACAAAATAGGCCAAGGCGTCGGTCCTAAAACTGATCCTAAGGCAAGAGTAAAAAGACAATAATAAAGGGGACTAAGTTGCACAAAGTAAATCAAACATGTAAATTTTGTATGGGTGGGCGAGAAGCTCATTCCACCAGTACAGTTGAGTACTGACACCCACATAGTTTCCATGTGCAGGCACAGGTAGAAGCTCGCGGCGCGGAGCTCGCTTGGATGCGTCGAGGCACGGAGTTCCCTGGCGATTCGAAGCACGCAGCCGCATGGAGTAAAGACTCATACAGGACATAATGTATGGACGTCGCCTTCCAAAGCATCCGCTGGCTCAAGACATGTAATTGAGAGATGAGCGAGAGAGCTGAGTGACTTGTAATGTGAGCTTGAGTGAGCTTGAGAGACTTGTAATCTTGTCCTGGCCCCCCATTGTAACCTTTGTTTCAATATCAATAAAGAGCTTCTTTGAATAACTTGTGTTTGTTCTCATTTTCGCTGCCATTCTTCAATGTCTCTGTATGGGACTTCTGTGCGACGACCCCGTCGCAGCCGCTGAAATCGACCGTTATGGAACCTGCCTTGCACGAGCGCAATCTAGGCTCGTACGACATCACGCCTTAGCGAGGACGATCGTTCCTACGGGAACAGGACGTGCCACTAGTTACTAGCAAGATGCAATGAGATATTCCCGCAGTCACAAGCCCTGCAGACTGTCCAGGTTATCCAGGCAAGTTTATAAGAGTTATCAAGAGTTACAAGAGTTATCAAGATTTCTGGTGTACTTTGGTACTTATGATTCAAGAAGTGCACCACATGACAGTGTGCTAGAAATGTGTCATACTCGTCGGCAGGCTACAAGTCCACAGGTGTGGCCGAGATAACGGGATCGCCTGTAACTGGGAAATCTTCCTATATGAACTACTTGATCAATCTAGCCAATAATCTAGTCAGATTCATTATGAATTTCTGACCGTGGTAAGCAGGAATCCATGTCCTAGACATCATGCAAGACGAGACAGGTAGCTTGTACAATCACAATCAGGAAAAGCAACCACGGTGTCAAGACAAGAGTTATACTTATCAAGGCAGGGATAGTTGTTGCAACAGTAATCAAGATTTCATATGTCATTCCAGATTTACTTGTTACTTGTTAAGAGTACTTGTCAAGAGTGCGCCTCGATGAGCCACTATCAAGATTATACATGTCATGTCGATTTACTGGTCATATCAAGATTATTTGTCTAGAGTGCGCCACGACGGGCCGCTATCAAGATTATCAAGACGGTTCATGTTATCATGTCGTGTTCATGTCGTATTCAGGTTATCATGTCGAGCTCATGTTATCATGTCCATGTAAAGTTACTATATCCAGATTACCAAGTGGTCAAGTCGGGTCGTCGTAATTTAGGTCAAGTATAGAAAACTTACAGAGAAGATCGAGATCACCCATAGGTGATTGAAGCTATCAGTCGCATATGAACTCTCATTAAAGTGAGATAGGAAGATTCTTGAAGCCAAGATAAGGATCTACAACTCTCATGCTTTGAGTTTTTTAAGATTTTAACTACAAAACAGCATAAATGGGTAAAAACAGTCATTTAGAGTAATTCGCGCACGGGTGCGCTGTGCGCGCAGGTAAAACTGCCCACGGCTCACGGTGCGCGCACGCCCGACGCACGGTCTGCGTACTGCATGCAAAATGTACTGCTTGTACGGGCAAAACAGCCTACGGTGCATGGTCTGCGCACTGCACGCGCAGACAAAATTGCCCACAGGGTACGGAGCGCGCAAGCACGGCGCGCGGTCTGCGCACTGTGCATAAAATGCACTGCACATGCAGAAAAAAACTGCCCACGGTGCAAGAAGCGTGCAAGCACGGCACCCTGGTGCACGGTAGACGAATCATACGGGCGCATGTCTTACGAAACGTGCTGCACGCACGGGCAAAACTGTCCACGGTACACAGTGCGTGCAAGCACGACGCACGGGCGTGCGGCACGCAAAACGTATTGCACGCACGGGCAAAACTGCCCATGGCGCACGGAGCGCACAAGCACGACGCGCAGTAGATAATTGCGCGCATGACACTGTTCATCGTTCCAGCGGCACCGAAGATGTGTGGGAACCCATGAACACAAAATAACTTAACTTCTTCATACGAAGTCGAAATCAAGCGGTTCAAAAGCTAAAATTGGGTAGAATCAAATTTCCCACAACATGGAACCATTAGATTTTAGAAATAACAAAGTTAAAGAGATCAAAACCAAGGAAAATTGAGAAATTTGCAAACTCAGATCTACAAGAATCTATCTATCAAAACCAAAAATGTCAAGTTCTAAAAAGGCTTAGAATAATATAAGGGAGACAATGGAACAATAAAATAGAAGATCCACCATGGAGCAAGTTGCACTTGCGTAGGGTTTTCTTTGGTGTAGGTGGAGAGGAGTAATAGAGAAGAAGAAGAAGTAATGAGAAATAAATGAGGAGAGAGAAAGGAGTTGACTTATATATTAGCCAAACCATCTCAACTAAACCAAGCCAAGACAAGACAAGACAAGGCGAACCCAAAATAAACCAAGGGCAAATTAAACCATGACTAGGCTAAACAAGACAAGTCAAAATACATGCCATCTGACAAATGTCAAAAATTCGTATACGTGCACTGAACATACGTATAACAGAAAACGGGAGTGACAACATGGGCTCCCTCTTGGACCCCAAATCGATTGCTTGATTGACTCATTGACTCGGGGATTGGGGGAGTAGTATATCATCTGTTGTAATGTCCCGCTCCGTACGGTGCATTACGCTGAGACGTTGACTCAACGAGTCACGTTGACCGAATAAAATGTATCGATGCGAATCGGTTCGAGAGCTACATTGTTCCGAGCAACGCATCAAACTAAATCGATATGAAGAGTTGCATTGTCCCCAAGAAATACATCGAGTTGAATCGATACGAAGCATCGTATTGCCCCGAAGGATAAGTGTGTTGAGTCGGTTCGAAGATTCTAAGAAATCGAATCGACCAAGGCACAAGTCTGAATCGATGCAAGTATTAATTTTAGTTGGTTTCATGTGCAGGCTATCCATTTATGCTGAAATATTAGAGGTCAATATTTTGCCTTATTCAGAAACGGGTCTGCGAAACCAATCGTCGCCTTACGACGGACTGAGACATTGGCACGGTAAGCCAAGTCGGACGTATAATTCAATGAAGCACGAAGTGCTCAAATGGCTAAGTCAGGAGAGTACTTGGCCGTGCAACGAAGTTATAAAATCGAGCCGCATCGGCTCGACGAAATGACAAGGCGTATCGACTCAAGGTGGAAGGATTGACTCTTTTTTTACTCCTTTATGCCTAAGTAAGAATGTATCATTGTATGCTAAGTTAACCTATCGACGCCACGGGCATGGTTCGAACGGAAGATAAATCATAGTGTGTGTCAAACACTAGTTTGAACAATTGAAATGAAACGTGCATCAAATGCACGAGTCGCTATAGAACATTGGATATCGCAAAGGCGAGCACCTCAGTGCGTAAGCCGCAAGAACATGGGATAACTGTATTCGGCGAGTGCCTTCGTGCACAAGCCATTCCGTGCCTTCGCACACGAGTTAGAAAAGCTAGCACATTGAAAGACAATAGGCGAGCGCCCTAGCGTGCAAGCCACGAACATTGAACACTAAGTCATAGAACATAGAAATACGGCTTCGATGCATGCACCAAGTGTACGATACGAGGGAAAATATGATAAATGTGTCGAAACGTGCCTACGTGCACGAGATCATAAAAGATGGCTTTGTTGCAAAAGAATACAGTTGTGGCATGAATGTGGCAGAACTGTCGAATATGACATGATGCCTTGAAAGGTGTTCGAAACCTTTGGGTCGTTCGGTTGACGAACATTGAGTTGAGGCATGATGCCATTGAACATTGAAATAAAGTATGAAATGTAAGAACATAGAAAGTTAATGGAAGAAATACGAGATGATAAAGTCTGAGTCACGGACTCAAGACTATGTTTGGTTGTTTGATAAAGTCTGAGTATCGGACTCAAGACTATGTTTGATTGTTTGAATAATAAGGCGTTGCATGGTTGAATGGACTTGAGATAATTATGATAATCTTTCGTGCACGGAACGTTCCCTCCGAACGGGTACGTCGGGGCGCCGGGACCGTTCGGCCTAGGAGGGATATAATCTTTGATGGGCGCTCATCTGTAAAGACGATTAGCACCCGGTTATAGTTGTGAAAAGCTGCAAATGATGGTAGACACGTGGTATGTTTTGGTTGTTTGGGATAGCAACCTAACCCGTGAAACACCAGGATACCCAAATTCGAGAAAGAAAAGAAAGAAAGAAACGCCTTTAGTCTATTTTGGCGCGAATACGCCAACGACCATTTCATATAGTTAAGGAACGATGGGTTGGAAGTGCAGGGACATATGTGTCCCGCACATAGATCCTGCTTAGAGATGCACTTATAACATGACAGAGAAGGAATATGGCGTATTCACCTTGCGTCAGCACAAGGACGAGTGCGTCTATGCTGATAAGAAGTCGCACCACAAAACAAATACGAGATTGCTTGCAAGCTTGCCTATTTAATTCGAATAACATGCTTTCCATGATAATATGCTTTACTGCTTTCGAATATGCCATAAAATCGACCCTAAGGAGAATATAGCAAGATCATAAGCTAAGTTGCATGATTCAACATAAATACAGTAATATCGATTTAGAAAGAAGGTCTTTGCATCAGTACATACGAAGACGAACGTACTGATCCCCCACCAACTTTCATGCAGGGTGCAGGCAACGACTTGCTCGCGGCGAAGCTTTGTTTGATCGCGCAGAGGCATGGAATACCGTAGCATTTGAATTATGCTATCGTATTGACGCTCGGACTTGCAACATGATTGATGTGGCCGAGATATAGAAGACATGATGTATGGAATGGTGACATCCTTTATGGGCAAGAGAGAACCTGAGTGTTGTAGCCAACCTAACAAATTTAGTTGGGCTATTGAAAGCCTTTGTAATCTCAGTTCGAGTATCAATAAAGAGAATTGTTTCGTATACTCTGTTTTCCTTTCGTTGTTAATATCAACTCAAAGATAACCATTTGAGAACTTGTCATCTTGCCTTGTACGAGCGCAACTTCAGGCTCGTACGGCATCACGTCCCCTGCGAGGACGATGATTCGGGTGATTCCGGGTCGGGGCCCACTATGTCTTCAACCCTCATTTGATAACCATTTAAGAAGGGAACGTTGTAAAACCCATCACTATTTTCTCAACCCTCATTTTCCTCCCCCACGTTCACAACTTCCCTTCCCCTCAAATCACTCACACACACACACACACACACACACACACACACACACACACACATACACACACATACATGCACTCCTCATCTCTCCCTCTTCCTTTATTTCCTCTCACTATTCTCTCCCTCGCAAGCCTCTCACCACCATCATCATCAATAACATCTCACCACCATCACCCACTCCAGCCGCCCTCCAGCTTGACCACCTCGTCGACGCCCAACTCTGCGACCCCGCACGGCCAGCCCCGACGTCCGCTCACTACTAAAATATGCTCAATTGGCGACGTAAATTTAGCGACGTTCGAATAACGTCGCTAAATTATGCACATTAGCGACATTTAATTAAAACGTCGCTAATAGTCGCTACAAGCGACAAAAATAGCGACGTGACAACGACGTATATTAGTTACATGAGCTAGTCGTCGCGAAACGTCGCTAATAGCGACTAATTTAGCGACGTTAGTATGAACGTCGCTAAATTATAATTATATTTCCCCCCACCGATTCATTTCCTTCCATTTTACTCTCTTCCTCCCCCCTCCGGCGCTCTCACTCTCTCCGGCGGCTCTCACTCTCTCCGGCAGCTCTCACTCTCTCCGGCGACTCTCCTCCCTCTGCCGGTACGTGACTCTCCTCTCCCTCTCCCTCTCTATTTTGGTTGTTGGTGGTTGGAGGGGGTGCAGGTGGCTCAGGGAGGAGGGACAGGGAGGATGCGGGTGGTTGGGGGTGACTGGGGGTGGGGCAGGGGGGTTGAGGACGGCTGGGGGTGAGGAGGGGGGCTGGAGGGAGGGGAGCTAGGGTTAGGGTTCGGGTTAGGGTGGGTGTGTGGGGGGGAGAGGGACGGGGGGGTGATGGCGGCTGGGGGAGGGGAGCTAGGGTTAGGGATGGGTGTGTATGGGGGGGGAAGGGGCGGAAGGGGGGAGGGCGGCTGGGGCAGGGGAGCAGGAGGGGTGGGGGCGGCTGGGGGAGGGGATCAGGGGGATGGGGGCGGCTGGGGGAGGGGAGCAGTGGGGGTGGGGGCGGCTGGGGGAGGAGAGCATGGGGGAGGGTTCGGGTTAGGGGTGGGGGTGAGGAGGGGGCTGTGGGGAGGGGAGGATTAGGGTTCAGGTTAGGGTTAGGGGTGGTTGGTGGGGGAGGGGGGCTGGGGATGGGAGATGAGAGGGGCTGGTGGGGGAGGGGTTAGGGATAGGGTTCTGGTTAGGGGTGGTGTAGGGGGGAGGGGTACGGGAGGGCTTGGTCAGGGGCGCCGATAGTGCCGAAAAATCTGATAATTTAGTAATAATTATTTGTTTTCCGACACCGAAAAATGTGATACTCCGATTCGAAAGCACCGATAGTGCCGATATTTGTAACAAATAGTTTTGTTTGTTGGTTAATTGGTAACATGGTGATCAGGACATATAGTCCCTGCAGCCATTCGACTGGCGAGGCAGAAACTATGTAGCCATAGATAAAGTTGACTGTCCTCCGACCCTCATCCCTCGGCAATGATGATACGACAACCTATCACTATATCTTTTAGTAGTAGATGATGTCTTAGTATTACATTATGTGGGTTCATCTTGATTCTGTTATATCCTTCATATACTATATTCGATAAGAACATATACTACACCATATGTACAGAACATAGATGATTCACACTAATGTATGCTAGAATAAATTTTGGGTTGTGTTCTGAGCCATCCGTTCTCACACTTAGAAAAAAATCAAATTTTTTGTATTTTATCTGCTTTCGAAAATGTACTCAAACGAGATGGCACCCGTTCTCACATATGGCACCTAAGACCCGAGGATCTCGCTTGAGGGAGGCACAGATGACTGTGAAAGAGGAGGTGGCACCAGACGGTAGTTCTACCGAGAGAGCTGCTCCAAAAGTAATTCCTAAAGCCGAGGGAGCTGTAAAAGATGAGGTGGCACCAGAGGACAGTTCCACCGGGAGTTCCAGTCATCCATCTTATTAGGGAGCTGTGAAAGATGAGGTGGCACCAGAGGACAGTTTTACCGAGAGTTCCAGTCATCCATCTATGGCTGCCGTGGATCCTACTTATACACGCTGGCTGAGGGAGTTCTATCTGCCCCAGCATAGATGACAGTAGATACATATATTGACTGAATTTGTTTTGATGGATATATCTCCTCTGGATATTGTGATGGATATTTGTTTTGATGGATATATCTCCTTTGGATATTATGATGGATATTTGTTTTTTGGTGTGTGATGTATATTGGTTTGTGTGATGTGTGATGCATATTGTGATGTATATTGGTTTGTGTGATGTATGATGCATATTATGATGTTCCGAGAGGCTTGAGAAGACGACCAATTATTTTTGGTCTATTCTGGATTGTATTGTGCGTGCCGGTGTTGAGTGTTCCATCGAAGGGGTCGACGAACCCAGGGATTAGATTCTGTATTTTGGATTGGATTGGATTCTGTATTTTGGATTGTACATTTGCATTCTGGATTCTTTTTTTTAATTTTTTTCAATTTAGCAACATTTATATTCGTCGCTAACTGTTAGCGACGAATATAAACGTCGCTAAATTGTTGACGTGGCAAACAATCTGAGGCCACCACATCGTCACAAAAACTGTCGCTACTGTGTCGCTAATCGGCAACCACAAGAAAACGTCAGCAAATGATATCGCTAATTAGCGACGTTATCAACATCGCTAACTAACGTCGCCATAGCGACGTTTTACGACGTTTTCTCGATTAGCGACACGCTTTTTTTCGTCGTTTTCAAAACGTCGCTGAAAACGTCGCTAATTTAGGTTAGTGACGTTTTGGCCGAGATTAGCGACGTTTTGAAACTTCGCTAATCTGACAAATTTTTGTAGTGGCCCGACTCCCATATCACCTTGTCGACTGCTGACCGTGCCTCCGGCAGCCGACCGCCCGCGAGGGCGTCCCCGCCGCCGACCAGTAGCCCGTCGGCCCGCGGGTACCCCCTCGTGCGCACGCCCGCACGACAGCGCCTGTGCGTCGCAGCCCCGCACGCGCACCATCGGCTCCTCCGCCCGTGCATGCCGCTTCCCGGCCGCACCACCGTCCAGCGGCTCCCCGTCCCCACTGCAGCCCGTACGCGCCGCTTTCGAGCCGCGCCAATGCATTTTCCGCTCCCCGTGCGCGTGTTCCGCATGCCCGTGTGCGCACTCCCGCCGTCCTGCTACGTTTCGCGCGACCTCCCCGCGTAGTGCACATTCCACGTGCATTCCGAGACCGAGGCCTCCCCTCGGTACTCCGTCATCAGCCATCAAGTAAGGCCGGACCCCCTTCTATCTAATTTATAGAATGCTAAAACCTTACCTGTTTCGACCTGAATTGACAGCGTAAAGCTATGTCAATTTCGGGATAGATAGATAGCATTTTCTTAATTGAGACAATAGGTTTTGTAATAAAATCGTGTAATTAGTTAATGTTACGGATAGATTATTATCATTAATATTAATTATACCGTATTG
The DNA here is from genome assembly GCA_029216955.1 of Iris pallida. Classification (NCBI taxonomy): domain Eukaryota; kingdom Viridiplantae; phylum Streptophyta; class Magnoliopsida; order Asparagales; family Iridaceae; genus Iris; species Iris pallida. Next base: position 5,829,553 of record JANAVB010033817.1, on the reverse strand, counting down.
TATAAATTATATATTGTATAGTAAGTTTTAGATTAAGTGATTAACTAAAAAGGGTTAATTTCGAATATCGTAGAAATTGTACTATTTAGAGTTAAGAGTATTATTATTATTATTGCCATTAATTATTACGTTAATAATTATTAAGTTAGTTTTAATTAGTTTCATATCAAAAGTGTATTACTAATATAGGAAAATAGTGATTAAAGCCAAAAATATATTTATTCATTTGTTTTTGGATAAAATATTATTTATCTTACAAAAAAAACAGTTTTTATTACCAAAAAGGGATTTTTGGTAATAAACACTAGTTTTGTCCGTAGAAAAATTCTTAAGTTATTTGTAGAATTAAATGATTTTATTAATGACTAATAAAAATTATTTTTTTTTCCCGTACTAAAGTCGTTAAATAAGTTCATTAAGTTTTATCGTATTAAAATAAGGGTTTTAGACAATATTTTGAATAAAAGTCCTAAATATGTTTCTAAAACCCTTAGGTTTTACTAAATAAATGATTTTCATAATTTTACTATTAAAACGGTTTTGTTATTATTTAAATAACTATTATAATATTTCGTATAGTTTATGTAAATAAATGCTATTTAATTTCAAAGGATTTTTTAGTATTTTATATAAGTAATTCTAATTATAATATTAGTTTACGGAAAACCGTTTATTATCTACTAATAAATTAAGTATAATATTTCTTGTATTATTTACAAAATAATAGTTTTATTAGGAAAATCAGTTTTATCTATTATTATACTGATTTTAAAGTATTAAAAAAATATTGGCACGCTTATCTTTAAAATCAAAATACCTATTAATTGTCGCATTATTATTATTAAATATATTAACGTATATTCTCTTTTAAAAGAAATAATAAGTTCTATTATTTTATTTACTAAAACCATATTTTCTTATAATATTCACTTAGGGTTCCCTAAAATATTTTATAATTAAATAACAGCTTTATTAAAACTATTAGCTGATTTAGAGCCTAGACGTTATTGTCATTAATATATTAATTAGGATTATAGCAACCGTAGATTGACAACTAAGTTACATTTCGTTAATGTAGGTTCAGGTCCCGGACTTTAGCCTGAACATATCCTCTATCGTCACTCACAGCATCGAAAAATCCCAAGGCAAGTTTCATACTATTCATGTTCGTATTTTATTTAATAATTAAATGTACTGAATCATTAGGACTGTATATATATTGTATCGAGACTGATTCACAGGGGCTCCCTCTCGGACCCCAAATTGATTGCTTGATTGACTCATTGATTCGAAAATTAGGGAAGTAGTATAGCATCTGTGACCAAAGCCGTTGTTACTGATATTGCCTCTCTAGCGCTAACACCTACTGCACAGGGGGTTGAGCCTGTATCGTATACTAGCATTTGACCAAAATGTTAGTATACACATTGAATCTACCAGCCAGTCACAGATTTGCTATACGCTCAAAATCACTATTGAATCATTGTAGATTGCATCGTTGTTAGCTCTTGAGATTTTATTTCCCTGTTGGTTCTTTATTATTATTTAGAAAAATATAAGAATGTTTTTAAACTGCCCTTGCATCATTTATTATTATTTAGAATGCTGGATGTGGATATATGTTCTTGCTCCCCTCTTGAATGGAGACAAATATTTTAGGTGATTGTGAAGACAATAAGCTCGCCTTTAGTTCCTACTACGGACCTGATCCGAGTTCTGAAGAGGTAGCTGAACCTGACCAGGGAGCCCATGGCTACTAGTTGTTTCCGTTGCTTAGTTACCCATTTTCAGTTGTAATAAAGAACAGATGTATTAACTAGATGTTATTTGCTTGTGTGGTTATTTCATCTAGACATTTAGCTTTAAATTTTAAAGTTCAAATAAATGTTTTTCTTATTCTCGTATTTTAGAATTATCTGCTTGTGTACTATCGCTTGATACAGCTTATTGTCGTCGTCTCACAACTGTGCAGGTTGGCATGATCCGACTGGACCCAGTATATTGGGATCGGATCGTGACATGAGCAGTGAGGTTCTGTGTGAGACATATTGTCGATGGATTTGATGAAGGCATAAATGAAGAAAGTTGTTGCATATGTGTTTGTTATGTACAAAAGGATTTGAGCAAGTATTAATTTGGAAAGGAAGATGTTTTATGATTGTTTTGGGCCATGATATATTCATGTTTGAATGGTCGTTCTACAGAGGATTTGGCATGACGGTTTGAATCCGAGATTGAGTAAGGATTTTCTTCATTTGCCAGTAGATGCTGATGGAGGAGTATGTTCTTGTAAGTTTCGAAGAAGAAACTTTTTTCTGAGTGACATATTATATAATGCCTCGCTCCACGTGATGCACATGTTGTTTATTGGCTTGAAGACTTGGTTGTGTCACGACCTGCTTCCACTTTTGGAGTACGTAGCCAAGTTCAGCCTACATCATAGCATTGGCAATAGTACATTGTCTAAGCTTCGGAAACAACATCAATTTCATACATTCAATATTTGATTACAAAAAAAACTACCAAATTAAGTCACATTAGAGACTCCATAACAGGACGTCGCTAAATTCTTAAAATTTAGTGACATTAATGAAAGATGTCATTGTTTGTGACAAATTACGACATTTTGTGACTGTTGTTATGTAATATGGAAACCAACGTCACTGAAAGTCATTGAAAGTTGCTAAATTATTAAAATTCGTTTTTGGTCATTTTTTGTTTTTGATCCTTTTTTTATCATTTTTTCATTTTTGACCCTTTTTTAACCCATTTTTCAGTTTTGGCCTTTTTTTTCCTTTTTTTATTGTTTTTTTGTTTTATTTGATTTTTTGTGTTTTTTTGTTTTTGTTTTTTTTTTGCTTTTTTGGGTCTTTTTTCCCTTTTTTTGGTTTTTATCATTTTTTATTTTTTCCAGGGAGTATTTATATAGTCATCAAATATGTGAGTATAATTTTTCAGGAAATTTAATTACGTAAAATTTGATCTCCGGGAATACATAGTTCATGTCTATATAGTATTCTGCATACCAAACGTCTCGTAAGTGACAAATATTTTCACTTGTCACATAGAACTTGTTGTTACAATTCTAATTTGATTTCCCTCCCCTTTAGATGCTAATTTGATCAGTTAGTAAGGGTGCGCTTGATTGCAAGGAGAAAAATATGTGGAAAATAAATTAATTCTACAGAATTATTCTACTAGGAAAAAATTTCCATAAAAATTTAAAACTTTGGTGTCGAAAAATTTAATTTGGGGACAATAGAACCAAATCCCATGTACAGTTCTTATGGATAATGGAACCAAATTCCATTGAGAGCTTCCTTCTTCTTGTACACTCTCTTGCATCCTATAACTCGCTAGACTTTGGACAATGGAACCAAATCTCATGTACAATTCTTATGGAGAGACTCAATCTCTTCCTGCATAGCCATCATCCAGTTCTCGCTGCTAGTATCTTTGACAGTATGTCTGAATGTGATAGACTCTTCATCCTCCACTGATAGTGCATATGCCACCACATTTAACTGTCCATAGTGCTTTACCGGTTCCTCAAATTCATATATGTGTACTGGCTTGATCGATCTCTTTGGCCTAGTGGTGACCGAGGAATCTTGCTGCGCATTCTTCTAGTTGTTGCTCTTGTGGGGCTTGATGAACATCTTCAGAAACCTCCACCTCATCTGATGCATCCTCAAACAACTCAATCTCAACATTTTGAGATTTGCTAGATACACCACCATCTTGATCGGACTCATTCTTCTTGCTTGAACTGAAGGTCACCCTGTGCTGCTTGCTATAAACGCAATGCTCACAGAAATCCTATACTTGGTTTCTTCAAGTTCTTCAGTAACCCTTGCTTGCTCAGTAAGGACAGGTCTTTCTTGCTCATATGTCCAAGCCGCATATGCCAAAGACGCGTGCTATCAGACAAATCAGATGTATTGACTGCTAAAGTCCCAGTCACAGTGTTTCCCAATAAGATATAAAGGTTATCCTGTCGGTGACCTTTCATCACCACCAAAGAACCACGAACGACCCGCAAGTCTCCACCCTCGGCGATGAACTTGTTACCATTCGAGTCAAGCGTACCAAGAGAAATAAGATTTTTCTTGAGGTCGAAAACATGTCTGACATTGGTCAAAGTTCACACAATTCTATCATACATTTTTACCTTGATCGATCCAATTCCAACAGCTCGACATGCATTGTTGTTGCCCATCAACACTGTAACTCCACTTTCCACTTTTTCCAGGAAATATATATGCATATATATATATATATAAATATATATATATATATATATATATATATATTATATATATATATACTATTTTATTTTATTATTATTCTTTCTTTCCATAATTTTCCAAATATGTGTTGTTCCTTGAATTTCTTTAAAATATAATACTGGTAAATCCTTTTCTCATAATTAGCCCAAAGCCCATCTTCTAAAAACCATTCAATAAGCCCATCTAACTCAGCCATAGGACCTAGTTGTTCTCCTGACAGGAGAACAGTTCAATTCTCATCCTCATTTGCTCGATTGAGAAAATTTTAGTTTGAATTATTTTAAAAATTAGTTACTGGTGTATGTGCATCTCCTCTCCAACTTCTCCATCTCCTGCATTTTTTTCAAATCCCTCTCTCCATGAATCCTACTCCAGCTGCCTATTTAAACAGAAGAATTCTTCATTCTTCTTGCTTCAGTGTGAAAATTCTGAAGGAAGTACTCCTTCTTCCCCAAGCCTTCCTCTTTCAACCTCCAATTGAAGCAGCCATGGCGAATTTAGGGTTCGAGAGTTCTTTCTCTGACCAATCGAGTCACATTGGTAATTCATTCAACCTACTTCGTTTTGCCAGCCATGATCGGTTGATTCTTTCTTTTTTCCTACGATTGATCGATCTGAAATTCTAGATCTATGAGGAAATTGATATATTCTTGATCACGAACAGAGTCGAGATTCAGAGGAATTCGTTGCGTTGAGGTGAGGATTATTTTCTTTCTATTTTTCTTTGAATCAATTGATTGTTTTGATTTCATTTTTCTTTGAATTCTTGTGATGAGAATTGTAGATCGAGAATCAAGGATTTTAGTTTAGCCTAGATACTGTGATCCTCCTCATCAATTATCGAGCAGGTAAATTGATTCTGGATTCTCAAATTCTTATCAGACTAATTTTGTTTGAGTCGAGTTCTTGAGTTATATTGGATTCTTTTGCCTAGTGTTCAAACAGAGGAACGAAGTTTTGGACAGTAGGGAATTGGGCTCCAACCCCTATCAGAGTTTGTTCTTTTGGAAGAGGTAAAAATTCTAAATCTAAGTATTAATTTTCCTGTAAGTGAAAGGTTAGTTTCCTTGATTATACATACAGGATAGATGTAGGTTGTGTTTAGATAGGAAAGTAGCTAGGAAGGGAATTAGTCATGTAGCTTTGCAGCTGCTGATTGGTAACTGGTTTAATCACTATATGAGTATCGTATTCTGGACATGTACTGCACCACTGGATATAGAGGAGGAATCCTTACCTGGGCTGGTAAGAGAGGGTTTTGATCCTGACATCAAGACTGATCTCAGTTGAAGTATTAGGAATCAGAATAGGGTTCAGACCTTATATCTTGATCTCAGTCCTAGGTTGACAGTTGAAACCTGAGAACAATTAGTTATCAGTGTTTTCCCTGATACTTTTAAGTGTAACCTGAATTAAACTCCTGTGCAATGCATTGGACAGTAGAATATTACCAGCCCTGTTTAAGTACTGAAATGTTTCAGTTATATTTGAGACTGAACTCGAAGAACTGTCAAACTTTTCCATTCCTTTTCTTTATTATAAAGAAATTATGTATGGTAGCTTTGAGTCCTAATATCTAACTGTTAGTATTTCCATTAGGTTCTTGTAAGAGCTTGTTAGGAATATTTAAATTGTGATTAACAAGAATTTTGAGCAAGCCTATTGAATGGTAAGCAGAAGTTTATGGGACAGTCATGTTTAAGTAATACTGGGAAGAGGGGGGGTTCAGTTTTAGTTTCATTTGGTTTTTGGTTCAGAAATCACTACTCATTTACATGTCAGTGTTTTCAGTATTGCATAGACCTTGACTTAAGTAGTCTTGTTGGGCTCTTCGACAAAGTGATTAAAGGATTATGGCGAGCTGGCTGAAATACAAGAGTTGATGTAGCATTACTGAAATTACCTAGTCTATATGCATATTTTTGGCTTTAATGTTTTAACACTGAATGTTGGAAGCCTGAGCAGAATGTAATACCTGAGTTTAGGTATTCTTTGAGAAACCATTGCATACCATGTTTACATATTCTGAAACCAATGTACCTGAGGGTTTGCAGCCTGTGTCTTGATTCATATGGACTGTCCTGATGATTAATATGGACTGTCCTGGATCAACCTTGGACTCCATTAGAACCTGTCTATAAAAGACTGTTCAGATAATTGGGATTTTCTGTCCAGTTTAATATCAGGTTGTTTGAGTCAATTTTGTTTAAATCTGAGAATCAGTGTTGGTTTTGGTAACTTAGCATGATAAGTAGCAGGGATACTCATGGTTGTATGGGTTTTGTTGAGGTAAATCCTGGAATGGTGTAGTCACAACCAAGTTTCAATTTGAAGTGGAATTGTTTAAGGATTGTTTTGGATTCAGACATTTGATTTCCTAATTAAGGACTGAATTGGATTTCCTATGAGAGGACTGATATTTAAACCAAGTGTGGGGCTAATGCCTAGAGTAAACAGAGATAACTTTATCTATTCAAGAGGTGTCCATACATCTGAGATTGAGGGGTTCATCCTTAAGAATAATTTTGAGGGATGGTTGAACTGGTATGCATTAGTTTCAACTAAGACTGATTCAGGACAGTATTTTTTTGGACTGACTAAATTCAGGTCTTAATTGAGACTGATACACATCATCCTATGACTGATTCGGTATCAGTCCTTTGTATTAGTCCTGCTTATGGTGGAATTATAGTGTCAAGGACCAGATTGGTATTGGTTAGTTGAGTTAATCTTAAACTAAATGCTCTATTCCTTTAGTGAACTTTTGTGGTTTATTAGATGTTGGCCACTTAGGGAATCATAGCATAAAGTTGTGTGATAGGAAATTAATGATAGATTGTCTCATACTTTAGGATATTATTTTAGATGTAAGATAGAGTTTGTGTATAAGATAGGTTTAGTGTTTAAACTAAGTTATGATTAACTGACCTTTTTAGACTAGAAATATCTACCTTTAAATTGTTGACTTATCAAATTGTAACTATATAACAGGAGGATTCCCAGCCTTACATCCCACACTTGATCACCCTGAGCAAGGTAAGTATACTCCTTGGACTTGTTCATTTTCTCATGTCTTGTATATTCATTATTGTATCTTCTTGCTGACACGATGTATCACGGGATTGTCTTGTTTCATGATTCTTGAGTTTACTTGTGTCGGGGAGGGAAAATACTACAGATGTGTGATCAAACCCTGTTACTATTCATGTGAATAGCTTAGGTCCCGCATCGTGCACGCGGGACCTGAGCCGTACCATTCCATGTTCATTGAATCTACCCAAGCCGATCACACACTCTGGATGTATTTCAATCTTGTACATTTCAGGATTCAGGTTGTATTTCATGTTCAGGACTCTTATCATGTTCCCTGTATTTACTTTCAATACTCATGATTCAGTTTCATGTCTCGTTCTCATTTCTCGTACTTTTATATATTCCTGTTTCTTGGTCATAACATGATGTTCATGTTCATTTCCTTGTATATACTTAGCTCCGCTTCTGACTAGGATGTGTTGCAGGTGTACTTACAGAGTATTTGTTCTACTTTATGGGTCAGAGCCCGGGATATTAGCTGAGCAGGATGAGACTTAGCTTGAGGTTTCAGGTTTAGACTGTTTAGCTTTACTCCTAGATACTGTTCTTAGAATTCATAGTGTATTTTCATTATTGTTGTCTCTAGTACTTTTATGATATTATGATCGGTGGATTACGGTGATCATTCTGGGAACATTTTATAGATGTTGTGTTTGTATACATTCATATTTATCTGGTTAGATTTTCCTAGCTTGGTACAGCTTACTTCGTCGTGTCTAACGACGAAGGCTGGGCGTGTCCGACTCATGTCCGATTATTCGGGAGCGGGTCGTGACATGTTTTTAGTGGTGGCCCATGCAGGTCTATCCTAATGGTACCTAGGTCTTAGCGTACTATTGGGGGAATTGATTACACTAGGGAAACTTTATCACAGCATAGGAAAAATCGAGAAATAATGGTATATCAGGTATATCAGTTATATTGATATCAATAAACACTTGTTGTTTTAGGATTAGAACATTTTAACAGTTTTTTGTTTTTCAGATAGTTCAAACACGCAACACCGGAACAGTCGATCCATCTACAGTCGAAGGTTTCGAGCTCCCACTACCTTCTATCACTCTACCATTCCCATAGGTAGTACGCAGTTGACGGAGATGTTTGAAGAGTCCTTTGACACTCAAAGGGAGCATGCCATCCTTTTCCAAGCCAGACTTGTGGATACACTCTCCGAGCCAGGAAGGATTTCTGATCATTGGATTTCTCCGACACCGAGCGCATATTTTGTACCGAGGAGCAGATCGAGAACCCGGAGCCGCCACTGAAGATCATCCAAGTCAAATAAGGATCCAACTCCTATAAAGATTGGAGTCACCAACCGGGAGACCCAGCTCATAGCACATACAACAAGATGGGAAGCTAAAGCCCAGGAGAGACATGAAGACTTATGACGGGAATAACTACTATGGGTCAGCAAAGCGTCGCCATACTCAGACAACGCCTCTCCAGCCACGTCATCAAATTCATATGATTGCTATTTGTGCTTTCCACTGCCATCCAGACATCGCTTCGAGGAGTATCGCAAGAGGCTCGGACTCTGCCTGTATTGCAGATTTTCTGTTCACCGAATGAAGGATTGCCAGCCAGTTGCGGATCACGATAGCCGAGAAGCATCAGGATTTTAGCAGCCAGCATGTCAGCAGCCGTATATTCCTGTCAAAGTCCCTGCACTTTAGTTACCTCGAGGATCTCCCAGCCTTCCTGCCAGATGGTGACCACTAGAAGGAACCCTGGCAATGAGTGGGTTTTATTTTGCTCTCCCACTCTATTGTAAAATTATTCTTTTGAGGCGTTTAGCCGTCGAGCAAGTGTTAGCTCGTGTTGAATTTACATTCCTGTATGCCTAATGGCTATAACATGATTGACACATCCTAGGGTTGATCATGTATGACTTAAACTCTTGTTAGTCTTCGTATTTTGTATGACTAGCTTCATGATCATCTGAATATGTAATATTTGGGATACCTTACCTTGTATGTCTGATGATCTACCATCTTGTTACATTTACTTGCTTGTTTGAGATTGAGACACTAGGCTTGTTCTTGACCCTAAGAGACTAATGGCTTGTAGTAAACCCTCATGCATCTAGACAGCCGTGACCATATTGCAAGGTGGGATTCACTTCAATGTACGTAGCTGGCTGTGTCTGTCCTCCGCTCTCCAGTATTCTGGTTCTGGGACGTGACATTGATCTTGCCATCATCGAAGGTTGGACCCATCTTCTTGATGGAGACCCAATAAGGGGTTATTCGAATCACGAGGCTTGCCCCTTCGCTAAACGACAACCGTGTGCCCCTTGCCTCTTCCATTGACCATGCGCCAGTCAAGACACTGTAGCCACAGAAGGCCGCAGCCCTCGTACATGGCATATCTGATCAGAGGCCATCTCTCCCCTTATCTCCGATAACATCTTTGACTTGGTCCGGGAGGACTTGCTCTCCTTGGCCCTTCGACCTAGGGCTGTAAAATGATTCAAACCGTTCGTATTCGGCTCGTGCTCGGCTCGGTACAAGCTCGATTTAAGCTCGCTTGTGGACTAATCGATACCGAGTTCGACCATAGGTTGTTCGACTCGATCTTGTTCGCAAACAGGCTCGAGCTCGGCTCGGTTTCTCATATTATGACTTTTTTTACATGTTATGCCTTTTTTTAATAGATAGAAATACATTTTGTCTTAGAAATTTTATTCATTTTTTTGCTCTTTATATGATGGTAAGTTTATGATGTAAAGAGCATAAGTAATTCAATAAAAAAAAGTCTTTAAAACTTGAGAGAAACAATGTGATAGTCTATACAACATGTTCTATAAATACTCACTACTAGGGCTGTAAAATGATTGAAACCGTTCGCATTCGGCTAGTGTTCGGCTCGGTTCAAGTTCGGCTCTAATCAAACTCGTTCGATAGTTAAGTCAAACCAAGCTTGAACACTCTTTGTTCGAGCTCGTTCGTTCGACTTTTAGCCCTACTTCGAACCACTGTCCAACCCTCCTCATCGGTTGCAGCGGAGGAATGTCCACGCTCGTACATAGATCGTCGCCTGGAGGAGGAGCAGGCGGCATGGAAACACTATATATATATATATATATATATATATATATATATATATATATATATATAAATATATATATATATATATATTTGTGTGTGTGTGTGGACAAAAGAAATATGCGGCTGGAGGGGGCGGTCAAGATGGGTTCAGTCTCCAGTTATGACCTGTCACGCACACGGCACCTACATACAAAATTTTTTGACTTTATCTAGGCAGAAAGGATTGGCGTGTAAAAAGCAGTTGTGCATGTATCGCGTGTTGTTTGGTCGTCTTCTTACTAGAGGCCGGCTTATTCGATTTGGGATGCAACTTATATCACCATGTTGTGTGCTTTGTCATTCCTCTGATGAGTCCATTGGTCATCCATTCCTTGCATGTAGTATGTCTTGGTGTCTCTGTCGGGAACAAAGTAATAGACTGGGATTGAGTGCAGATTCAAGAGATATTGGGGAATTGTAGTTCAAATACATGCTAGCTGACACAAAGGAGCGGGGTGGTTTAATGAGGCACGGATGCGCTTGGCTTCGACGGTGTGGCATGTCCTGAGGGAACGTAATAGGCATGTATTTGATGATTTTCAGACCTTGATTACTGAAATTTTGCAAAATATTGATTTTGATGTATCTTTAATGAACCCTACATAAGGCAATTTTTTTTGGTACTCTATAGTGATTTTATGAATAATATATATATATATATATATTTTTATATATATATATATATATATATATATATATATATATATATATATATATATATATATATATAGTATGCTATAATAGTATGAAATTTTACAATTTTATATGAAATTCATTTTACTGTTACTATAAAAGTATGCTTATTGAGTTACACGATTTGGACAAAGTTCATTAGCTCACAAGTAAGATCAATTCAAGCTTAAGCTTGGTGTTCCGGGAGGCGACAAAAAATTGTTGGGTTTGTAGCCTTTTGTTTTGGTTTTTAGTCCCACATCGGCTAGAAAGGAATGTGTATCTCCATATATATGAGTCTTTTCTCTTTATGGAGATGCACATGTAGTGCACATGGGTGTGTGCCATGTGGGATTAATTATTAATGGTATAAAGGCTTAGGGGCTGTTTGGATCGCGGAGAGTGCGCTGCAAGTGGCACTTTCACATGAAAGTGGTCGTCGAGTTTACCACTTGCAGCGTTTGGTTTGCCGCAGCAACCGAACGGTAAGTGTCAAATCGCGGTAGGTGGGCAGTAACTCTCCTTTGATTTTTGCTCATTTTCACTTCCCTCACAAAAGTGAGGGAGGTGGGATGAAAGTGGGGTGGTGGCGGTGGCGGGGAGCTGGAGTGGGGTGGTGGTGGCTCGTGGAGGCGGTGGTGGCGGTCTGAGGAGGAGGAGGCGGTGGTGGCGGCTCGTTCAGGCGGTGGTGGTGGTCTGAGGAGGAGGAGGCGGTGGTGGCGGCTCGTGGAGGAGGAGGAGGAGGAGGCGGTGGGAGGAGGCAGTGGTGGTGGCTCGTGGAGGCGGTGGTGGTGGCTCGTGGAGGTGGTGGTGGTGTTCTCAGGCGGCGGTGGTGGTCTGAGGAGGAGGAGGCGGTGGTGGCGGCTCGTGGAGGAGGAGGAGGAGGAGGCGGTGGGAGGAGGCAGTGGTGGTGGCTCGTGGAGGCGGTGGTGGTGGCTCGTGGAGGTGGTGGTGGTGTTCTCAGGCGGCGGTGGTGGTCTGAGGAGGAGGAGGCGGTGGTGGCAGCTCGTGGAGGCGGTGGTGGTGGCTCGTGGAGGTGGTGGTGGTGTTCTGAGGAGGTGGTGGTGGTCTGAGGAGAAGGAGGAGGAGGAGGCGGTGGGAGGAGGCAGTGGAGGTGGTGGAGGCGGTGGAGAGAGGAGGGCCTGGAGGAGGCGGTGGTGATGAGCAAAATGGGTTTCTTTTGGGAAAGAAGAGAGAGAGAGAGAGAGAGAGAGAGAGAGAGAGAGAGAGAGAGGGGATATATATTTGATTTGGGTTATTTTTGGATTAATTAATTTAGTTTATTTTATCTAATAAAAATAGCAAAATGGGTTATGTGTTTGTGGTAAAAAAATATATATTGTATTTTTTTTGGTTTAATTATGATAACTAATTTAATTATTGGGGGTAACCATACCTAGGTTTACCACATCTCCCAAAAAAACTTTCACTTTCTACTTACATAACTATCCAAACACCAAACCAATTTTTTTTTCCACTTTCACCAGACAAAAAGTACTTTATCCAAACACATTTTGGAAAGTGCCACTTGCTGCAAGTCCACGGAAACTCAACTTGCTGCAAGTGCCACTTTTACACTTTCAAAGAGTTACATCTATCCAAACAGCCCCTTAATCAACAATTAAGAAGCTGTAAGCTTTTTGCTCTTGGAAATTTATTTCCATGGAGCTAAGCTCCGTAGGAGCTTAGCGACTCGGACTCGGGCTCGGACTCGGGCTCGGGCTCAAGGGCTCATGAGGCGTAATGTGGCATTTTGTTGGCGCACTTTGCACTTAGCACGTCAGCATCGTCGCTAGGCGCATAGTGTGCTTAAGTTGCGCTCGTTGCGCGACCACGTTGCGCGGCCCGTTACGCGGCCCGTTACGCGAGCCCAGTTACGCAGCCCAGTACGTCCAGTGTGCGTAGAGTGCACAGTGTGCGCAGCGTACGCAGTGTGCGTAGAGTACGTAGTGTGCGTATGGCTGGCTGCATATTAGAGCGGGAACGGTTGCAACAGTTGCTGCACGTTCAGGAGTGGTTCTGCTACTACCCTGAAGTTCAGGCAACTGCTTGGCAACCGCCCCGTGGGCTGTATATACAGGTTCTCTCCTCTCTCTGAGTGCGGTAGTAATCAAAATTCCAAGAAGAAAAACTCTAAGTGTTCTTTAACACAACAGAGTAGTGAGCGTGTTCTTTAACACAAACACTAGTACTTTTTAGTACGCGTGGGTTCTGTTACTTCAAACAGAGAGAGAAGAGTAGAGCCATTGCCAGAGGAGTTCGCCGTCTTCCGAGGAGTCAGAAGAGCAGGAGTGTTCCAAGGTTTTCTGTCAACCTTGCTGGTTCTTGGAAGCTGTTCGCAGAGGGCGAATAAAGCTTTGAGCAATGGTGATAATTCACCCCAGCATTTCCATCTCTCGCCTGTCATCCTTCTGTTGCCTTTAGCAGTTCTGTCAGTATCTTCTTTTTAGAAGGCACTACTGCCAGTTTGCTACGATCACGAAAATCTCTTTAGATTATTCGTGTATTACGATATCTTTTTAGATCTCGTAATTTGCAGAATTCTTCTGGATCTCTGTTGCAAAACCTTCTTTAAGGAATTGCATTTGAAACGTTGTCTTTACAACTGTTTCAGTTTCTGTATTTTCCATCGAATAGCGTGCCCCGGCATTCCCGGCAATAACAATCTCAAAGCTTTATTGCTACGATGGAAAATATTAATGCTTCACTCCTAAACACTGACTTCTGTAAGTTAGAGAAGTTTGATGGAGAGCATTATCAAGTCTGGAAGAGGAAGGTTTATCTCACTCTTCAACTTAGAGACGTGGATCATGTGCTTCTTGAAGAGGAACCTACCGTTCCAGATACTGGGTCTGCTGCCGCAATCTCTGCGGCTACTAAACTTCAGGCCAAGTGGAGAAGAGAGAATAGCATTTGCAGGTTACTTATCCTGAATGCTATGGAGGATTTCCTAGCAGAATCCTATTCTAAGAAGAATATCGCTAGAGACATATGGGAGTCTCTAGAAAAACTGTACGAAGAAGACAAGAACAGGAGCAAAATATTTGTGGTTGAAAAATATCATAAATGGCTCTTTGAGGACGAGAAGTCCATGCTGCCGCAGGTCAAAGAATTTCTGAAGCTGCGACAGAAGTTGGAAGACGAGGCTATGCCCCTCTCCGACAAGTTTGTTGTTGGAGGGATTGTCTCAAAGCTCTCCGCTGGATGGAGCAAGTTCTATGCAAACATGCATAGGAAGAAGTTGGAGATCACCCTTGAAGATCTCCTACAGGAAATCTATGTTGAGGACCAGATGCGGGCTCAACTGAAGGTGGACACACTGTCCAAGCAATTGGCTAACGCCAATCTGGTTCAGACCAAGGAACCAAAGGGAAAGCTGGCGGCTTTCCACAGCAAGAAGAAGAACCCTGACAATCTAAAAGTCAAGGGAACTTCTATCAAGAAAAAGAAGCCAAAGTCAGAAATGCCTTGCTTCAAGTGTGGCAAGAAGGGCCACTTTAAGAATGAGTGCAAAGCAAAAACCAAGCAATCAGAGCAAGGAGAGCCTAGTAAGGTATCTATGATCACTGACGTAATTGCTATGATTGCACAGGTTGATGCAGTAAGGACCGACTCTGACTGGTGGGTAGACACTGGAGCCTCCTGCCATGTCTGCTCCAGTAAGGAGTGGTTCACCACCTATACACCTACTTCTGAAGTGGTTATGATGGAGAACCAAGCACAAGCTGAAGTGCTCGGGATCGGGACGGTGGTGTTGAAGCTGACTTCGGGGAAGTCTCTGATGCTTCAAGGCGTAAAGCACGTACCTGCTATCGCCAAGAACCTGGTCTCGGGAGGCCTACTCTGCAATGCTGGCCTCAGGATGGACATCAATGCTGGCCAGATGGTGATGTCTATCAAGGGAACATATTTCGGGAAAGTTTTTTATACCGAAGGAATGTTCAAGATTCAGCTTGTAAATCAGTCCAATGTAATTAATATAATTAATGAAGTCACTCATTCTGCTTATACTCTTGAGTTGTGGCATAATAGGCTAGGACATGTTCATTGTAAACGAATAAACAGAATGTCTAGTCTAGGACTTATCTCCAAATGTGGGGGTAAGGTAGAGAAATGTGAAGTTTGTGCTCAAACGAAGATCACAAGGAAACCTTTTCCTCGGGTTAATCGAAGTACAGATCTTCTGGAGTTGGTTCACTCCGATATCTGTGACTTCAAACAGTTCTCTACAAAGGTCGGGATGAAGTATTTCATAACCTTCATCGATGACTTCTCAAAGTATGCGTTCGTCTACTTGCTGAAGGCTAAAGACGAAGCATTCGAGAAGTTTAAGGAGTTCAGAGCCGAAGCTGAGCGGCAGACTGGACAACAACTCAAAAGGATAAGAAGTGATCGAGGTGGGGAGTACAGGTCTCATGAATTCGCATCGTTCTGCAAAGAACATGGAATTGTCAATGAGACTACGGCTCCGTACTCTCCTCAATCAAACGGAGTAGCTGAGAGGAAGAACAGGACGTTGACAGAAATGATAAATTCAATGTTGTTGACTGCTGGCCTTCCTAAGTGCTACTGGGGAGAAGCTGCATTGACGGCCACTTTTATTCTAAATAGAGTACCTCATGCAACTTCAGATGTTACTCCTCATGAACTCTGGTTCAAGGTCAGACCTAACTTGAATGTCATTCGAGTGTGGGGGTGTCTGGCGTATGTCAAGCTTCTAGATCTAAAGATTCAGAAGCTTGGGACAAGGACTACAAAGACGTTCTTCTTGGGGTATGTCGAGAAGAGTGATGCTCGGAGATTTCTTGATATTGAGTCAAATCATATCATTGAATCTCGCGATGCAGAATATTTTGAAGACAAGTTTGCAAGGCACAAGAACATTGTTCTTCCGGATGTTCCGGAGAATAATGAGGGTGCACAAGAAACTGAAGTCTTCAATGAAGATGTGGTCCAAGAAGATGTTGTTGTTGAAACAACGGTTGAACCAGAACAAGCTGAGCCGTCAGCTAAGCGTGTGAGGAGGCCGAAGGACTTCGGAAGTGACTTTGTCACCTATCATGTGGAAGCAGATCCGCTTACCTATGATGAGGCGATGAAGACCAGAGACGCGATTTTCTGGAATGAGGCGATTGACAATGAAATTGATTCCATCACCTCAAATAACACTTGGGTGTTGGTTGATCTTCCTGAAGGAGCGAAACCCATCGGATGCAAATGGATCTTCAAGAAGAAGATGAAAGCAGACGGAACTATTGACAAGTTCAAGGCTAGGTTGGTAGCCAAGGGGTTTTCTCAGAAGCAGGGGATTAACTATTTTGACACGTATGCTCCAGTAGCCCGGATGACCACCATCAGAATGTTGATTGCTCTCGCAGCAATACATAAGATGGTGATACATCAGATGGATGTGAATACGGCTTTCCTAAATGGCGAGCTGACCGAAGAGATTTACATGCAACAGCCAGAAGGATTTTTCATCAGGGGTCTTAAAGACAAAGTCTGCAAGTTGGTGAAATTCTTGTACGGTCTTAAACAGGCTCCCAAGATGTGGCATGAGAAATTTGACAAAGTTATAAGGTCAAATGGCTACATGGTCAGCGATACGGACAAGTGTGTTTACACGAAGTTCGCTGATGGAAGAGGTGTGATCGTTTGTCTGTACGTGGACGACATGCTTATCCTAGGTACGGATATTAGCTGTGTCACGGAGACAAAGAAATTCATCTCAAGCAAGTTCAGTATGAAGGACTTGGGGGAAGCTGATATGATCTTAGGGATCAAGATCATCCGGACAGACACTGGACTAGCGCTGTCACAGTCTCATTATATTGAGATAATGATCACTCGTTATGGGTATCGAGATCTTCCAGGGATCGATATGCCGTACAGGTGTGATCTGAAGCTGAAGCCTAATTCAGGGGAAAGCATCATGCAGCTGGAGTATACAAGCGTAATGGAAAGTTTGATGTATGCTACTACTGCCACAAGGCCTGACATAGCTTTTGCCGTGGGAATGCTGAGTCGTTTCACGAGCAACCCAGGTGCTGAACACTGGAAAGCTGTGAAACGGGTTATGAGATATCTCAAGAAGACTCAGACATATGCACTGTACTACAGCGAAGATCCGTCGGTAGTGGAAGGCTTCAGTGATGCCAGTTGGTGCTCAGAGGTGGAGAGCGAGAGGTCTACAGGTGGATTTATTTTCACAATGGGTGGAGCTGCTATATCGTGGAAGTCGAAGAAGCAGACTATGCTCTCGCGGTCATCCATGGAATCTGAGTTCTTTGCACTTGATGCCGCAGCCGAGGAAGCAGAATGGCTTCGGGAGCTCATGTATGATCTTCCAGTGGTTGGGGCGCAAATATCAGCGATACCGATATACTGCGACAACCAGGCGACTGCGGCGGTGGCATCAAATGACCTCTTCAACGGGAAGAAGAGGACTGTGCGGTTGAAGCACAGGGCAGTACACGATCTTATCAAGAGAGGTGTTATTGCAGTGATTGATGTTCGGAGTCAGGAGAACCTGGCAGATCCGTTCACCAAGGGCCTAAAGCGCCAGCTGGTCAATGACACAGCTTATAAAATGGGCTTGAAGGCATTCTGATATTGGATTATTGTATTCCTACCATAAAGTTTTATGCTAATAGTTCAAAGATTTATCTACTAGGCATCTAGCTTTTGGTTCAAGGGAGGACCACTAATCGGAAGAATATCAGAAACGGTGGGTACATGTTCTATTGGGCATGGAGAGGTTACGGACCTATAACCACTGTTGTCTACTATTTTTTTCTGCAGAAAACGGTTCCTGTGGGAAGGTTGGCTTAATTGCCTTAATGAGTTCTCAGGCAGAGTGAATGCCTGGTATGCTTTACAGGAAGCATGGTAGAACAGCACTACAAGGAGTAAAACTCCATGCTACAGTGGGGTGACTCCACGATGAGGTTCCTATATGTGGGGTGCTGCCCAGGAATAGGATAAAGCCTCGGCTTTGCAGGCCAAGTCACAGCGGCGTAGCACCGCAAATAGGCAGTTAGCCTAATGCTGTATGTTATATATATATATATATATATATATATATATATATATATATATATATATATATATATATATATATATATATATATATATATATTTTAATGCTGTATGTTATATATAAAGAGGGGTGCAGTCAGCACTACAAAGAGGAGGAGTTCCTCATGTTACAGTGGCACGACACCACCATGAGGTACCCGGTTAGGGATAAAGCCTCGGCCTTGCAAGCCATGTCGTTGCGGCGTAACACCGCAAGGGAGCCTAAGGCTTCATGCTGGATAGTTTGGCACTACAAAGAGGCGGTTGCCTCATGCTACTGTAGTATGACACTACGATGAGGTTCCCGGTACGGGGTAAGGCCTCGGCTTTAAGCCATGTCATAGCGGCGTAGCACCGCAAGGGAAGCGAAAAGCGCTTCATGCCATGTCTCTTTATAATGAACTCACCGATAGTGTATGACAGAGATATCAGGCCGTCTCTTGAGGGTAAACTTGTAGACACCCAAAATTATACACTGAAACCAGGCTGGCACAGGGCCTTTAATGTGTAGCCAGAAGCACATGTAACTACATTATGTGAGTGGAAAGAATTTCAGCTATGATGCAGAATTCAAGGCTTAGTCCATTCTTGTATTATAGTTTGATTTTTGACTCACGTGGGAAGATTCAAGTCTTAAGTGGCATCTATCCTAAAAACATAATGGACAGTTACTGTGGGGAACACTCGTACTCATATATATAGAGATATGTGGGGGATTGTTGGGTTTGTAGCCTTTTGTTTTGGTTTTTAGTCCCACATCGGCTAGAAAGGAATGTGTATCTCCATATATATGAGTCTTTTATCTTTATGGAGATGCACATGTAGTGCACATGGGTGTGTGCCATGTGGGATTAATTATTAATAGTATAAAGGCTTAATCAACAATTAAGAAGCTGTAAGCTTTTTGCTCTTGGAAATTTATTTCCATGGAGCTAAGCTCCGTAGGAGCTTAGCGACTCGGACTCGGACTCGGGCTCGGACTCGGGCTCGGACTCGGGCTTAAGGGCTCATGAGGCGTAATGTGGCATTTTGTTGGCGCACTTTGCACTTAGCACGTCAGCATCGTCGCTAGGCGCATAGTGCGCTTAAGTTGCGCTCGTTGCGCGAGCCACTTGCGCGACCACGTTGCGCGACCTGTTACGCGAGCCCAGTTACGCTGGCCCAGTTACGCAGCCCAGTACGCCCAGTGTGTGCAGCGTACGCAGTGTGCGTAGAGTGCGTAGTGTGCGTATGGCTGACTGCATATTAGAGCGGGAACGGTTGCAGCAGTTGCTGCACGTTCAGGAGTGGTTCTGCCACTACCCTGAAGTTCAGGCAACTGCTTGACAACCGCCCCGTGGGCTATATATGCAGGTTCTCTCCTCTCTCTGAGTGCGGTAGTAATCATAATTCCAAGAAGAAAAACTTTAAGTGTTCTTTAACACAACAGAGTAGTGAGCGTGTTCTTTAACACAAACACTAGTACTTTTTAGTACGCGTGGGTTCTGTTACTTCAAACAGAGAGAGAAGAGTAGAGCCATTGCCAGAGGAGTTCGCCGTCTTCCGAGGAGTCAGAAGAGCAGGAGTGTTCCAAGGTTTTCCGTCAACCTTGCTGGTTCCTGGAAGCTGTTCGCAGAGGGCGAATAAAGCCTTGAGCAACGGTGATAATTCACCCCAGCATTTCCATCTCTCGCCTGTCATCCTTCTGTTGCCTTTAGCAGTTCTGCCAGTATCTTCTTTTTAGAAGGCACTACTGCCAGTTTGCTACGATCACGAAAATCTCTTTAGATTATTCGTGTATTACGATATCTTTTTAGATCTCGTAATTTGCAGAATCCTTCTGGATATCTGTTGCAAAACCTTCTTTAAGGAATTGCATTTGAAACGTTGTCTTTACAACTGTTTCAGTTTCTGTATTTTCCATCGAATAGCGTGCCCCAGCATTCCCGGCAATAACAAAAATAACCTCAAGATGGAAATAACAAGACAAATAACCAATTAATAGCAACAAGAAAAAATGTACAATTTTAACTTGTTTCGGTCAAGCTCGACCTTCCTTAAGACAATGAGAGAGATAATTTTGTCAAATGAATAAGAGAATGGTACAAGGATTATACAGACGGTAAACCTTCATCAACTAATCTCTAATGAGCTATCTCCTTCGTCCTATTGCTAACTCCTTCAAGTCTCTTTTGCAGGTCTCCTTAAATTTTAAGCTTTTTTTTTCAATCTATGGCACAAGGAGACCCTTAAATAGGATCTTCAATTCTTGTCAAAGTCACGAGCAATTTGGACCGTCGAGAACAGCTCCTTAATATCTCAATCGTTCATGGATCCCACTAGATCTGTGTTGAAGTGGGTGGGATTTCCAACCTATGTGGAGAAGACTCCGGAGTGCAACGAGCGCCATCTGTGTGTCAGAGAAGCTCGGGGAGGTGACGAGGCCAGTCGGAGAAGCTGAAGAAGTCAGAGAAGCTCGGGGAGGTGACAAGGCCAGTCGGAGAAGCCGAAGAAGCTCGGGAGCTGCCAGAGGAGCTGCTGGAGAGAGGGGGGCAGAGTTCGGGCCGAACTCTGCCCCAGGGGAGAGTTCTGGCCGAACTCTGCCTCCCTGTTCCAGAACCTTGCTGGAAGCAGAACACAGAGTTCTGGCCGAACTCTGTGTGTCGGGGCTGAAGCGTTTTTCAGGGTGATTTAATCACCGTTGGATCGTATCCTACGGTCCAGATTTTGCTGCGGATTAGGGGGTTTATACATAGTTATTCCTAACCCTAATCACAATACAACATTGAAGAACAAGAGAGAAAAAGAGGCAAGAGTGCCATTGCAACTTTGGGAGAGAAGAAGGAGTATTGAAGGACATTTTCGAAAGAGGATCGTGTTCGGGTAATATCTACTCGTCGTCTTTGTTCTTCGTAGCTTTGTAATCATTATTCTTACTCTCAAGTGTTGTGGGGATCCGATTTGGATCGGGAGAAGTTTGTAGAGGGTGTAATCCTTTATTTCATTAGTGAAGGCTTCTCAGGGTTGGACTCCGATCGTCCCGTGTTTTTTCCGCAAGGGTTTTTCACGTCAAAAATTTTCTGTGTCTGCGTGGTTTGTTTTGGTGTTTTGGTTCGAGCGTTGTTTTGCTCTGTTCTCTCGCAGGTACACTCTAGTTTGGAGAAAGATTTCTGCGTTTCTTTCCCAACAATCTGAACTCAGCTGATGCACTGACAGTGTACCACAGCTGGTATAGTATATTGCTAGAAGATAGTGCGAGGGGTCCCAAATCTGTTGGAGCCAAAACTTTAACAGCATATCAGCGATTTGGACAATAATCTGCCGGTATATCGGTTTGATACTCATGGCTCTTTTGAGCCTTGTATTTGATGCTTCATCGCACGGAGTCCGTCGCACTCCTTATTTAAACAAGCTGTTCCCTAAATTTTAAGAGATGAATTTAAAATTTTAAACAAGAGTTTTGTTGAACTTGTTAAGAAAGAAAATTAAAGAAAAGGGAAAGAAAAAAAAAAGGTAGAGATGTGGAATTCGACCATTTCGATTGAGTGCATATTTTGCACGGACCACCCCCAATAAATTTGAGTAGTGTGATTCTCTTGTTCCTGCTGTGTAGAGTGTTTCTAGCGTAAAAAAATTGTCTATAGAGATTCGTGGATTCTTCTCTCAAGACAACAACCAGGTTTTCACCCAAGCTAAACAAGTATTACACGTCAATGGCTTTGACGACGATAATCATCTTCAGGGCCGGCCCTGGTCCGGCAAGCACGACCGTCCAAGATCCCATAAAATTTGGGAGCCCAAATTTTATTTAAAATATATATATATATATATATTAGTAATCTTTTATCGAACATAGAACTAATATGTAACATGATCCTCCTTTATCACAAAACAATTGTGATGTACTGTTAGTATGTTAAACTTGCACACAAGAGGTCTTAGGTTTAATTCTTGGCTGCAACATTTTTTAAATTTTACTTTTAGTTCAATTTTTTTATATTATATATGAGAGCCCACAT
This sequence comes from Iris pallida, assembly GCA_029216955.1. Lineage (NCBI taxonomy): Eukaryota > Viridiplantae > Streptophyta > Magnoliopsida > Asparagales > Iridaceae > Iris > Iris pallida. Next base: position 5,807,335 of record JANAVB010033817.1, on the reverse strand, counting down.
GAACTCAGGACCGGTCCTGATCATCGTACGTACACGATCGACAAGGTGACTAGGACGTCACCGTGATCAAATCCACGTATAATTAAGTTTGTCCTTATCATCAGAGTATATGAACCCATCCCTTTCAATGCCAATATTTGAAGTCTTCTTGCTCTAATCATAGGAAAATTTTCCGCCAAGATAAATGCAAGGTATTAGAATTTCCAAGTCATCTGCATGTGGAAGTAGTTCATATGAGAAATAGTTGCTTGCACAACTTTTCCACAAAATACTTGGTTTGTTCTGTTGTCTCAAGTTAGGCGGAGACATGATCTGAAAGTTACAGATAACCTTATTCCCTTATATATCTCTATCTCTATACTAATATAATGTGACTTAAGAAATGGCTCAAAATTGAGGGTCTACTTGGATTGAGGATTAAGAGAGATTAAGTGAGGAGAAGTTAAGTGAGGGGAAAATAAAATCATACGGAGTTTAGGAGGGAGGGTTATAGAGGGTTAAGTGAGGGTTTATTTCATCCTCCCATTTTTTAATAACGAGAGGTTTTGTTAAAAAGGTCATAAATACCCTTTATTTCTTCTATAAAATATTATGATTTTTTTTTCTCCATTTTTTTCTCGTTTTCAGCATGTTGTTCCATATCTTCCTAATTTGTGAAAATATTTTGACAAGTTCTAATTAAAATCTCAACCAAATTTAATTTTAATATGTTATAAGGTTATTTGGTAACTATCATACTTTTTATTAATCATCCTCTCACTAAAAAGCCTCCAATCCAAGCAAGAGTTATTAAACACCCCCCCACTTAACTCTCCATCCAATCCAAATAAAGTTTTATGTATTGACTCTACTCCTCCTCACTTAACTCCCCTCATTTAACCCACTTAACTCTGCTTATTATTTTAACCTTCAATCCAAGCAGACCCTGAGACATATAACTTATTTGTAAATACTCTATTAATTATTTTTAAAAAAAAACTTAACTAATTGGTTAATTACCTAATATGATTTAATTATAACTAGATATCCTTCACTCAAGTGGTTAATTGGAGATATTTTTCTTGGTTGTTTGAGTTCAATTCCGAGGGACCAAAGGGACGACAATATTTATAATAAATTCATATTTATTTTTTTCAATAATTTATTTACGTGCGTGCAATGTACGTGCACGCTACTAGTACTAGTATATTCACTTGATTACATTTAAAATTTACTTTCTAATATTGTTGAACAGTTTTTAAATATTTGAATTAAGATTTGTTATTTATATGTTTATATTTTAATTATAGTTGTTTATAGATTTGTTTATATTTTAATTACAATTTGTTAAAGATATATGTGTAGGTAGTTAGATAATGTCATATAGTTAAGCTATTAGTTAGGATTTTTTTTTAATTTTTAATTATGACGGCTCATTTACACTAATTTTTAGTTACGATTAAAAGTTCATTTTGTAATTATTTTTTCATTTTTTCTTAATTAATTGAAGATATATACATACGACTTTTGATGGCTCATTTTTTAGTTGTTTTAAAGCCGATTTATAATAGTAGATAAATTTATTAGACTACTCCATGCACCACTAAAATCTTGTTGTTACTATCGAGAGAAGTATTTATTTCTAATTGATTAAGCTCAATCAATTTCATTTAATATATACGGATTTGTAACGATCATTCGTGGCTTTGTATATACTAGTATATCACCCGTGCGATGCACGGTTTGTATATTTAATACAATTTTATTTTAAAAAAAATTAAATGAATGTTCTTGATATTTATATAACATTTGAAATTAAAACAAAAGTTAGAATAAAATCTACTTTGATGACATAAAAGATAACATTATATTAATATGATTATGAACGAATTAAATTTTAACAACACAATTATCATTAGTAGTATTTGTGTAATTCACAAACTAACCAAAATATATTAATATGATTAAGAACGAATTATAACAATATATACCTTAACGAAAATAAAAATATACAATAAAGTCTACTTTGATGACATAAAAGATAACATTTGTCTGAATTACAAATTCTGAAACACTTCCTTATACACAACATTTGTTGTTGAATTACATTGATCGTTGTCTTCACTGCATATTAAAATATTCAATCCTTTCTTACTTGTTACCCTTGAAACAACAACATATAACTGTCCATGACTAAAAACGGGATTCTTCAAGAAAAGTCCAACATGAGAAAGTGATTGACCTTAACTTTTGTTTATTGTCATTGCATAAGAAACAATCAATGGATATTGTCTTCTTTGAAATTTGAAAGGCAATCTTGGATCAGAAGGTGTTAATGACATTCTTGGAATCAAAACTTTATTAATATCATATAATCATCATTGTAATCTTAATTAAAAATTTGCTAATCATAACCATTTTATAATTATAATAATAATTTAATTATTAATTATAACTATAATTATAACAATTAATTAATTAATTAATTATTTATTATTTTTATTAAATAATATTTTATTGTCATAATTATTAATCATAATCCTAGTTTACCAAATTCTATGTTTGGTTGGATTTGGATTTGGAAATCCATGATTTGGATTTGGATTTGAATTTTGGAAGTCCAAATCCAAATCCAAATCCACTTCCGGTTTACCAATCAAGCCCTAAATGGGTATTGGTACCTTACAAACGATGGCACACATATCCGGTATTAAATTAATACCGCCCACGGTTTTACTATCAATCCCACGATTTTAGAAACCAGCCCACGGTTTTACAAAAAATTTCAAACGGTGGAACACATTTTTATCCATCGGGTTTACAAATTTTTACAAACGGTTTTAGTGTCAATCCAACGGTTTTATTATCAATCCCTCGATTTTATCAATCCCACGGATTCACAAAAGTGGGGGTATTAGAAACCAGCCCACGGTTTTAGTGTTGTGGAAATGTTTCTCTTTCCCTTAACCATTGGCTTCGTTGGGAATGAATGGTTATGGCACATACCAATAACCATTGGCAGCATTCATTTCTCTCTCTCTCTCTTTTTCTCTTTCCCTTTCTATGTTATGGAAAATATTCATACTTCTATGTGGTTTTTCTTTGATGATATAATCACATTTTTTGTTTTGGATAATGTTGATCTGGGTATTATAACAGTTTTTTCTGTTCTTGTTCTCCTTTTTTTTTATATCGGAGTTGTGTTTGTTTGGGCGTTATTTCTTCATGGAATTTAGTGTTTCTTTCCATTTAACTTTAAGAAATTGACGTAAGACGCATGGGATCGGCAAGCTATGGTTATTTTTTGTGATTCATCATTTTATGTTATAGATCTACGAATTTATTTGAAGTTGTGAGTTTTTTTTCCTAATTTTATTGTTCTGTATTGAATGATTCAACAGTTTATGTTCTAGATCTAAACATAATGTAAAAGATTTTGGTATTCCAACATTTTTTGTTTTTATTTTTCGTAATTTTTACTGATTATTCACTTGATGCAATCAGATCTGCCTATTTATTTTGGATTTTTTTACGGTGATTCATGACATACATAAATTTCGACTTATGGTATTGTATGATTTTCTTGGTCTTTTTTTGTTCGAATTTTTTTAGAGAATAATCAATGAACGTTTTGGATCTATCTGTTTTGTACGTTTTTTTTGGGTGATTCATGAAAGGATGTGCAAGATATCAGCATAGAAATGACATTTAGGAATATTTTTTCAAATTATTTTTAAGATCTATGTATATAAGTATGTTTTTTTATTACTTTATTCATTTTTTTCTTCTGATTCTTAATTTTATGTTCTAGATCTACAAATATAATTCAAGATCTGTGGATTCTAGCAGAACATTCATCGTTTTATTATTCGATTTAATTTTTTTAGTCATTAAACAGTGCATTTTTTGGAACAACAACATATAAATGAATATATAATTTTTTTTAGTGTTTGATCTACACATGAAAAGTATATCTATTTGGCTGTTTTGAATTTTTTTTAGTCATTTAACAGGGGATATTCTGGGATTACTCTTGTATAGGCTTTTTTTTTGAAGTTTTTTTAGTGTTTTTTAAGTTTCTCCATTTTTTATATTTATATTCATTTATGAACTTGATTTTCATTGTCTTTCATTTGGAATTATAAATGCTTTATTTTAATGATGTAATATATTTATAAGTTTTATGTTGATGAAATCCAACAGGTGAAGTAACACATTCATGTTGGGAAAGAAGCACGGAAACCTTTTCCCAAACCGGAGAGTACCTGCGAGAGGACCGAGCAATACAACGCACGAACCTAAAAACAACCACACAAAACAATCCACGCAGACACAGAGAATTTTTGACGTGGAAAATCCTTACGGGAAAAACCACGGGACGATCGGAGTCCAACCCTGAGAAGCCTCCACTAATGGAATAAAAGAATTACACCCTCTACAAACTCCTCCCGATCCAAATCGGATCCCAACAACACTTAGAAGCAAGAACAATAATTACAAGGCTACGAAGAGCGAGAACGACGAGTAGAGATTACCGAACGTGATCTCCTTCGAAAACGACCTTCAATCCTCCGTCTTCTCTCCCAAAGTTGCAATGGCACTCTTGCCTCCTTCCTCTCTCTTTTCTTGTTGTGTGCTACAATTGTGTTACCATTGATTAGGGTTTGGAAATCCCAACTTAACTCCCTAATCCCGCAACAAACCTGGACCGTTTGATTAGATCCAATGGTGAAAAATTATCCAAATTTTTGCCTCAGCCCCGACGACACAGAGTTCGGCCAGAACTCTGTGTCGGACAACCAGAACCTACCAGCAACATTCTGGAACAGCCAGACCGAGTTCGGCCAGAACTCGGCCTGGGACCGAGTTCGGCCCAAACTCGGTGGCTCCAGTCCAGAACTCCCTTCGGGTTAGCAGCAGCAGCAGCAACTCCTCGTTGCCTACTTCCCGAGCTTCTTCGACATCGAACGGCGCTCATCGCACTCCAGGATCTTCTCCACATAGGTTGGGAACCCCACCCACTCCAACAAATCTCCCCCTTCACAACTATGGGGAGGATATCGTCATCCCAACGATCTGCCTGTAGTACTCAAACTTCCCCCTTGGTAGAATCTTCGTGAACATATCAGCTCCGTTGTCATCTGTATGAACCTTCTCAAGCTCCGCGTCCTTCTTCTCAACCACGTCCCGTATCCAATGATACCGAGTCTCGATGTGTTTGGACCGGCTATGAACGTCTGATTCTTCACAAGGTGAATAGCACTCTGACTGTCGCAAAGCAAAGTATACTGCTCTTGCTTCAGTCCCATTTCCTGCAGCAGCTTCTTCATCCACAACAACTCCTTGCAAGCCTCTGTCGCCGCAATGTACTCTGCCTATGTCGTCGATAAGGCAACACACTTCTGCAACCGCGACTGCCACGACACCGCTCCTCCCACAAACATCATCACGTAGCCCGAAGTCGATCGCCTCGTGTCTACATCTCCTGCCATATCAGCGTCGGTATATCCAACCAGCTTCGGCTTATCACCACCAAAAAAAAGTCTCCAACCAGCAGTGCCCTGAAGATATCGTAGAATACACTTGACCGCACTCCAATATACCCTTCCAGGATTTGAAAGATACCTGCTAACCGTACCAACTGCATGAGCAATATCTGGCCTCGTACACACCATGGCATACATAAGGCTTCCCACAGCTGAGGCATATGGAACCCGCTCCATATCTTCCTTTTCGTCCTTGGTAGATGGACACTGCTCCTCAGTGAGCTTAAAGTGAGCCGCAAGGGGGCAACTCACTTTTTTTGACCCGTCCATACCGAAACGCTGAAGTACCCGGTGAATGTATTTCTTTTGGGACAAGTATAGCAGCTTGGACTCTCTCTCGGCTGATCTCCATCCCAAGAATAGTCTTCGCTGCGTCCAAATCCTTCATAGAGAAGGCCGCGCCCAGTTGGCATTTCAGCTCCGCTATCCTAGTGGCATTCCGACCCACTAATAGCATATCATCAACATAGAGCAATAAAATGATGAAATCATCATCGGCAAAATATCTCACAAATACACAGTGATCCGACGTCGTCCGTGCATAACCATGCTCCCCCATAAACGACTCGAACTTTCTGTACCACTGCCTCGGAGCCTGCTTCAAACCATACAAGCTCTTCTTCAACCGGCAGACCAAATGTGACTTGCCCTTCTCACAGAATCCCTCTGGCTGCTCCATGTACAACTCCTCCTCAAGGTCACCGTGGAGGAATTCCGTCTTCACGTCCATCTACTCGACCTCCAAGTCGAGACTGGCTGCTAATGCTAGCACCACCCGAATAGACGAATGTTTGACGACAGGCGAGAAGATCTTATCATAATCTACGCCTTTCCGTTGACCGTAGCCTTTAACTACCAGTCTCGCTTTGTATCGAGGGCGAGTAGCATCATCCGTCTGCTTCACTCTAAACACCCATCGATTCTTCAAAGCTTTTTTGTCCTTTGGCAACCGCACCAGTTCATAAGTGGAATTGGCGTGTAAGGAACTCATCTCCTCCTGCATAGCCTCCATCCACTGTCACGCCCCGCTCCCGTAGAAGCGATCGTCCTCGCTAAGGCGTGATGCCGCACGGGCCTAGGTTGCGCCCGTGCAAGGCCAAGTCCAGAAACGGCCGATTTGAGTCTAGGCCACAGAGTCGCACAGAGTGTCCCCATTTGCAGCGGAAGTAAAAATGAACACAAGTAGAAGCGAATCCAAATCTTTTTATTGAATTTTAAGAAGTTTACAAGCGGCGCTAGGCCGATATTACAAATCGCTCAAGCTCTCTCTCTGAAACATAAAAGGCGTGCCAAGTGGCTTACAACATGGAATGATACATGGCGATGTTCCGATACATTATGTCCTATATAGGGTGCTTCAGATTCTTGCAACGTTCCAAGGCCCCAGAGTTGGCTCCGCGCCTTGACACGTTCGATGGAAGCTCCGCACCCGCCGGCGTCTCCTGCTATCCTGCAAGCATACTGTGGGGTTATCAGTACATTGTTATGCACTGGTGGGGAGGCTAGCTCGCCCACAATGCCATCATTACCAAACACGTTCCATTTACTTTTGTGCATCTCTATCATTCATTGTCTTTCTAATCTTGCCTTAGGATCAGTTTCATAGCATATTGCATAGCCTATCTCGTGTTACTGAACTCAAGTGTCGCATGAAAATATATGTACGACTTACCCATACTTACCGTCCGGCCTTCCCTGTTCAAGGTAAACCAAGTTAAACAACAATTCATGTATAATAACATAACACGATTCATGTACGCATTCAATATCGAGTGTGTGTCCATGTCTCGGGTTCTAGTGCGTCGTGGGCATGTTCTAGCACGTCGTAGGCACGTTTTAAAGTATTACAATTCAAGCATGTTCCGGATATTACATTCAAGCATGTTCAGGAGTGTTACATATCGAGCATGTTCAGCATGTTACATTTCAAGCATGTTCTGAGTGTTATATTTCGAGCATGTTCAGGAAACACTTCATTTAGTTAACTTAGACTACTTTGATTTCAATGCAAGAACTTGCACGTGGATTGCCACCAGCATAGTCCACTTAATCTACATGCACGGGTCGCTGGCTTTACAAGCCATTTAGGACATTCCTCTGTGGCAATTCTCAACTTAGCGTAGGGTGATGGCTGGTACACCCCGTTAAGTCTCTTGAATATACCCTCCTACTTACGTCTCTTGGTGCCCAAGCCCGCACCCAAGCAGCCCGTAAGCGCCGTATTGATTCTGCCTAGGCCGGCCACGGTTTACCCCCCCAACGCCCGTGCCGCAGAATCCTTCCACACGACGGCCACGGTTTACCCCCCCCATCGCCCGTGCCGTTTGTCCACGACCATTTCGTATTATCTTGTCTTTTACTTAGCGGCTATCTCCGAGCCGTAGGCTAACCCTTAGCCATAATGCGTTAACGACCAGGTTGGCGTCCGTACAGCGCGGGTAGCGAGCCCCGTTGCACGTGCCCGTCACACCTGTCGCTAGCATCTTCCATGTCTTATCTTTCATGTATTCTTTCTTTTCATGTTATTCTTTCACTTGTTCGTATGTTCATAGAGTCATTCATGTGTTCGTTCAATCTTTCGTTGATTCATTCATTCATGCATTACGCAACTCCCAGTGTGGGAGTCGCCTTGGCGACCCATCGGTCCCATAGCCTTCCAATGTTGCTAAACTCTACTCGGAGCGACTATGTTGATAGCCTTTCCGTTTCATTGTTGTAAACCATTCATTGTTTCATTGTTTGAACGTATAAGGGACATGAACGTGGGCTTGTGCCTTAGCACGAGCGTAGAGCGCGGTGCGAGCATTTCTATAATTGTCGAGTTCTTTTCCATGTTCTAAACAAGCATGCAAGATGGGATTATTCCCTTAGCTAGGTGCGTTGAGTCATTTATTAGCATGCAAGATGTTATCGCCTAGCGATTCTCGTGAATGTGTCCGCATTGTTATGTGTCTAGGCTAAGCACAGACGGGTTCATCGGAGCCACCCACCTTAGCGATGTTTGCATTGGCCGAGCGATACTCCGAGCGCGCCTTTGGAAGTCTGAGTCTGGATTCATCTTGACGGGCCAAGGCAAGTCTGGCATCGATTTGCATCGATACTTCATCGGGTCGAGGCAACTCTTCGGGTCGACGGCTCGTTTTGAGTCGTTGCACACGCCGTTTGGAATCGGCGTTCCGCTAGGGCGGAGCGGGTCACTACATAATACACCACTCAAAACAAGTCTCGTCCTCGAGACTTCTGAGTGCAGGTCATCCTACCGTTCCTTAACTCGGATCGTGTGCGCACCTTAGGCAATTTCCTATCGAATGGTTTTATCGTTCGACGGCATCGAACAATACTCGGTTTCTTTCTAAGTTCTGTGTCGCATACATTCGGTCAATTTATCGAATGACTTTTTACTCATTTTAGAGTTGATTATTCTTATTCAATTATCGTGTTTCTTCGATTCGGTTGCCATTTCGACGTGTCATGGAACTGGAATGGCCGTATGGGGCACGTTGTAATTCGTCAAATACGAGGGTCGTAGGCTAAGGCAAATTCACTTTCGTTCATCTCGGTCATCGAGATGACTCGATTCGCTTCTCAAGCGTTCTCGTCCATGAAATCAGTATGATTTCTTCTTAGCGGGGTCGACCAAGTCTAAGAAATTCTCGTCCAATTCAAGACTACGTATTGCACTATCATCGAGCATAACTTCCTATCAACGGTTCAATTCGTTGTACCAACTTTTACTAGCACGATTTCACGTTCGCGATACTCGTTCACTCCCCAAGTCGTGCTAGAACTCAACGTATCACTGGGCTGGATCGTGCACGCATTCCAAGCGTCCCCAAAATACATGCATTTAGCCAAGCCGCATGATTGAGAATTTGTCATTCTCACTCGAGTCGCATCGTACACATACTCAGGCGTCCCTGAAATATATGCATGCCAGCCGAGTCTCGTGAGCAGGGTTTCCTACATTTGCGATTCATACTATCCATTCATACCAATCCTCAAGATCAACTCTTCGATTGATAACTCTTACAACAGGGGCGTTTCGCCTAACCGCTAGGCCAATCTTTGCGAGGCTAAGTCAATATCAGGATTGGAATCATAGTTCCCCAACAATAATGCCAACACTGACCCCAATCCTAGGGTCAAACCAAAGTCGATAGTACGGGTTTTCTACCCAAGCTCGCGTCACTCAGATTTCTAAACATCGAGCACGATCACCTATTCGCATCAATGCGGTCGTTGCGCAAAATTCAAATCCGTTCAATCACCAATTCTAACCAATTCATGTATTCGATTACGAGGTCATCTAGCTCGACAATACGTTGCACCCCAATCTCACGCGTGTCCGATAATCTGCGGTGGTTCATGAATCACCATGCAACGCTCTCGCAGAATAATCATTCTCATCGGGGCGAACTCTTGTTTGAGTTTAGACTAACTTATTCTCGATACACGGATTGGACCTACTCAATCCTCAAATTCAACCGACAAGCACACCAAATCGTTCTCAAGTCACCTTCGTGTCAAACCACAAGTCGAAACAATCAAATTGTCACGCCGTACAAGTTCGATCACCCCCGCTGTATGAATTACCATACCAGCGCTCACGCGGAGTGATCGCCCTAATCGGCGCGACGCATGTGCGAGGCTGGAGTTGCACTCGCATAAGACAAGAATGTCGACGTTGGGGTTTTCATCGAAGAAATCCAAACACTTCATTTTTATCCAAGCTGCGATCTCTATTCGACAGTCCGACCGTCCTTCATTCAACCAGAAAATCCTTGAGCCACGTCTATATTTTCCTCGACGCATTTTAATATCCCGAGTATAGCATCCAACGGAACAATGACATTTGCATGATCGTCATTCGCCGAGTCAGAGTACCCCCGAGTTATCGCATATCGATCTTTGATACGCCTCAATACCATCGACGATATGCGTAACCTGACGATCTTCCTTTGCAACCAATTTCGAGTCATGCGACGATGCCGTTGTCCGAGTTGGATATTCCACCATTTTATTTAATATTCAAGATCAAGTTCATCTGCTATTCCTCGAGCTCGTTTCAAGATCGTTGTTCAAGATTCAAGTCACATTTCATTTGTATCAATCCGAAATCGTACGTGCGATGCTCTAAGTTTCCTCGATCAAGACCATTTATTTCCATTCGTCGTTCCGAGTCGTTTTCTAACATGCGTTACCCATTCACAAGTTGTCCAGCGACATCTCGTTCGGGATGTTTAAAGTCACGGCCAACTAAGCGTGACACGTTCTAAGGCTTTGCGCGATCGCATCGCCTCGTCGACGTACTCGTTGTGTTTCGTAATCCTCAAGTTTCGCTCGAATGATTTTTCCAAGAACATCCATACACCACTCGGATTCGAGCCACTCGACTAGTCGTCGACACTCATTCTTATTCTTATTCGAACCTATCACATACACCACTCGGGTTCAAGCCATACGGTCTAATCCTCAATCACGTTCGCGTCATGCGCTAAGATGTCCTTCAGATTCGTTCGACGAATCTCTAGCGTAATCGCTCGCAACCCGATTGCACCCAAGAGTCGAGGTGCGCGACATGCAGACTAAGTTGTACCGCTTAACCATCCCGCACGGACTATATTCAAGTTTGCACGCTCACTCATTCTCGTTCGCAACTCGTTTGCACCAAAGGGTCTAGGTGTGCGATACTCCGCACTACTTAGCCAAAAGGCTGCGTGCATGACTATCCCGTTCGAACTATACTTCGGTCTCGTGTACTCGTTTGCTATCGTCAGCATAAGCTTATTCAAGCACGCCTTGCGTTTGCTAACTTTTTAGCATCGGTTCCTTCCAACTCAAGTCCGTCGTGGTTCGGCACAAAGGCCTTCGCCTATCAAGTCCGTCGTAGTGGCACAAAGGCCTTCGCCTATTGATCCCGTTCAACCGAGTACTTGTACGAGCTTTTGAAAATATTAGACTTATTGTATGGAACATCCCAAGGCACAAGGAGAGAGAGCGTACACTTCTTTTCTTCCAACCGAGCTTTCAAAACTGAGAAATCGACATAAAGTCCAAGGACGTAAAGCCGTGCTCTGATACCAATCTGTCACGCCCCGCTCCCGTAGGAGCGATCGTCCTCGTTAAGGCGTGATGCCGCACGGGCCTAGGTTGCGCCCGTGCAAGGCCAAGTCCAGAAACGGCCGATTTGAGTCTAGGCCACAGAGTCGTACAGAGTGTCCCCATTTGCAGCGGAAGTAAAAATGAACACAAGTAGAAGCGAATCCAAATCTCTTTATTGAATTTTAAGAAGTTTACAAGCGGCGCTAGGCCGATATTACAAATCGCTCAAGCTCTCTCTCTGAAACATAAAAGGCGTGCCAAGTGGCTTACAACATGGAATGATACATGGCGATGTTCCGATACATTATGTCCTGTATAGGGTGCTTCAGATTCTTGCAACGTTCCAAGGCCCCAGAGTTGGCTCCGCGCCTTGACACGTTCGATGGAAGCTCCGTACCCGTCGGCGTCTCCTGCTATCCTGCAAGCATACTGTGGGGTTATCAGTACATTGTTATGCACTGGTGGGGAGGCTAGCTTGCCCACAATGCCATCATTACCAAACACGTTCCATTTACTTTTGTGCATCTCTATCATTCATTGTCTTTCTAATCTTGCCTTAGGATCAGTTTCATAGCATATTGCATAGCCTATCTCGTGTTACTGAACTCAAGTGTCGCATGAAAATATATGTACGACTTACCCATACTTACCGTTCGGCCTTCCCTGTTCAAGGTAAACCAAGTTAAACAACAATTCATGTATAATAACATAACACGATTCATGTACGCATTCAATATCGAGTGTGTGTCCATGTCTCGGGTTCTAGTGCGTCGTGGGCATGTTCTAGCACGTCGTAGGCACGTTTTAAAGTATTACAATTCAAGCATGTTCCGGATATTACATTCAAGCATGTTCAGGAGTGTTACATATCGAGCATGTTCAGCATGTTACATTTCAAGCATGTTCTGAGTGTTATATTTCGAGCATGTTCAGGAAACACTTCATTTAGTTAACTTAGACTACTTTGATTTCAATGCAAGAACTTGCACGTGGATTGCCACCAGCCTAGTCCACTTAATCTACATGCACGGGTCGCTGGCTTTACAAGCCATTTAGGACATTCTCCTGTGGCAATTCTCAACTTAGCGTAGGGTGATGGCTGGTACACCCCGTTAAGTCTCTTGAATATACCCTCCTACTTACGTCTCTTGGTGCCCAAGCCCGCACCCAAGCAGCCCGTAAGCGCCGTATTGATTCTGCCTAGGCCGGCCACGGTTTACCCCCCCAACGCCCGTGCCGCAGAATCCTTCCACACGACGGCCACGGTTTACCCCCCCATCGCCCGTGCCGTTTGTCCACGACCATTTCGTATTATCTTGTCTTTTACTTAGCGGCTATCTCCGAGCCGTAGGCTAACCCTTAGCCATAATGCGTTAACGACCAGGTTGGCGTCCGTACAGCGCGGGTAGCGAGCCCCGTTGCACGTGCCCGTCACACCTGTCGCTAGCGTCTTCCATGTCTTATCTTTCATGTATTCTTTCTTTTCATGTTATTCTTTCACTTGTTCGTATGTTCATAGAGTCATTCATGTGTTCGTTCAATCTTTCGTTGATTTATTCATTCATGCATTACGCAACTCCCAGTGTGGGAGTCGCCTTGGCGACCCATCGGTCCCATAGCCTTCCAATGTTGCTAAACTCTACTCGGAGCGACTATGTTGATAGCCTTTCCGTTTTATTGTTGTAAACCATTCATTGTTTCATTGTTTGAACGTATAAGGGACATGAACGTGGGCTTGTGCCTTAGCACGAGCGTAGGGCGCGGTGCGAGCATTTCTATAATTGTCGAGTTCTTTTCCATGTTCTAAACAAGCATACAAGATGGGATTATTCCCTTAGCTAGGTGCGTTGAGTCATTTATTAGCATGCAAGATGTTATCGCCTAGCGATTCTCGTGAATGTGTCCGCATTGTTATGTGTCTAGGCTAAGCACAGACGGGTTCATCGGAGCCACCCACCTTAGCGATGTTTGCATTGGCCGAGCGATACTCCGAGCGCGCCTTTGGAAGTCTGAGTCTGGATTCATCTTGACGGGCCAAGGCAAGTCTGGCATCGATTTACATCGATACTTCATCGGGTCGAGGCAACTCTTCGGGTCGACGGCTCGTTTTGAGTCGTTGCACACGCCGTTTGGAATCGACGTTCCGCTAGGGCGGAGCGGGTCACTACATCCACTCTTGCCTGTGTTCGTCTTCCATAGCCTCTGCAAAACTTTCGGGTTCTCCTCCTTCAGTCCGTAGCACATACTCACCCGGTGAGTACCTCGTAGATGGTCGACGCTCTCTGTCGCTCCTTCTCAGTGGAGCCACTGGTGCTGGCTGTATACCAACAACCTCCTCCCCTTCAGGAACTGCCTCTTCGGCATGCTCATCCTCCTGAGGGACACCCTGACCACCATCAGCAGGCTGATGATCAAGGTTGGGAGCTACTCCATATACTGGCTCCCCTATAACTGGATCCTCTGCGATGTCCTCTGGAAACTGCTCGAAGCGAAATGACTCTAACTCAGGCAATTCCTCAGCCTCAAAAGGCGTCTCGGAATCCTGAGTGTCGGTCATGGTCTGATCCTCGACGAACACCACGTCCCTACTTCTGTAGAGCTTTCTTCCCACCGGATCGTAGAGTCTATAGCCAAACTCATCCCTGACCGTAGCCGACAAAGACGCATCGCCTCGTCTTCGGCTCAAGTTTGGTCCTCTCATCCTTCGGTACATGCACGAAGGCCTTACAGCCAAACACTCGCAGGTAATTGTATGATGGCTCTTTGTCGTACCATACTTTGTCAGGTACATCACCCTGCAAAGAAGCACTAGAAGACAAATTAATAACATAAGTAGTTGTGAAAAGAGCCTCACCCCAATAACTGCCCGGCAAGTTTGCTTCTGACAACAAACACCGCACCCTCTCCATCAGTGTCCTGTTCATGCGCTCCGCTGCACCATTGAGCTGAGGTATCTTTGGCGGAGTCTTCTGGTGTCGTATTCCATGCTCTCTGCAATAAGCATCAAAGGGACCGATGTATTCGCCGCCATTGTCGGACCGAACACACAATAACTTCTTGCCCGTCTCTCTTTCAACAGAGGCCTGAAACTCTTTGAAAGTAGGCAGCACCTGATCCTTGGTCTTTAAGGCATAGACCCAAACCTTCCTGGAACAGTCATCAATAAAAGTGACAAAGTAAGATGCACCACCAATAGATTTTACCTTCATAGGACCGCAGACATCCGAGTGAATCAACTCGAGCAACGCCGGCTTTCTTGAACTTGGGTGACTTTGAAAAGACACCTTATTTTGCTTCCCAGCTAAACAGTGCGTGCACTTCTCCAATTTTGTAGACTTGAGCCCTGGAATCACCTTCCTGTTCACCAAGTAGTTCATCCCCTTCTCGCTGATATGGCCGAGCCGCCTGTGCCACAACTCGGTAGACGCATCACTGACTAGGTTAACCTCTTGTGCCCCCTGTGCGCTCCCCTCCATATATATAGTAGAGACCGGACTTCTTGCTTCCTTTGGCAATCACCATCGAACCTTTGGAAAGCTTCCACTGACTGTTCCCGAAGAGACTAAAGAATCCCTCGTCATCCATCCTTCCAACCGACACCAGGTTGAAACGGATATCAGGGACATAACGAACATCTTTGAGAACAAGAACCGCACCCGTCTTCGTTCTCAAATGCACATCTCCAAAGGCAACCGCCTTCGACACATCTCCATTGCCCATCTTCAACACTCCACAGTCGCTTGTTGTGTAAGTGGCAAATAGTACCTTGTTGTGAGATACATGTGCTGAAGCCCCTGAGTCCACCAGCCAAGAATTGTCATCGCAGGCGAGGTTTGTAATGACCTCATCACCTACGAAGATCACATCGCCTCCATGCATCGAGGCCGCCGCTGTAGTGTTCTCTTCTTGCTTCCCCTTGTCGTCCTTCTTCTCTCTCTTCCAAGCGAAACAGTTCCGCTTGATGTGGCCCTTCTTACCACAATGGTAACACTCTGAGTCCTCGTAACGACCCTTGGACTTCCCCCTGCTCTCCACCACCTGGACCCCTTCTTTTGCCCCTTTCGCGGCTCTCTGAAACCAATGCCTCTGAATGGTGGGATGTGGATGAAGTGCCCTGAGAACGTCTCCGCATCTCTTCATTCAGCATCCCGCTCTTGGCAAACTCTAGACTGACCATGCCCTCTGGAGCAGAAGCGATCATAGATACTCGTACGGTCTCCCACGAGTCTGGAAATGTACACAGCAGCCATAGTCCCTGAACTTCGTCGTCGAACTTGACTCCTATTGAAGATAGCTGGTCAACCACGCCCTGGAAATCACTCAAGTGATCCGTAATAGATGCCCCATGTTTGTACCGCAGACCTATCATCGTCCGGATCAGGAACAACTTGTTTATCCCGGTCTTCTTTGCGTACAGAGATTCCAGCTTATCCCATAACGTCTTCGCGTACGTGCTCAATATTGGCAACGTGGTTGTATACGTTCTCGTCAACGAACTGCCTGATGTATCTACACACCTGTATATGCTCGAATTTCCAGTCCTCTTCGGATTTATCACTGGGCTTCTCGGATGCAAATACGGGCAGATGCAGCTTCTTGACGAACAACAAATATTTCATCTTGCTCCGCCAATAATGATAGTTTGTGCCATTAAGATTCACCATGCGCACCGGCTTCGCGTCCATCTCTCCTATCTAGTTTCTGTCAACTCCTGACACCCTTCTGAATTCCAGAACCTGGCTTTGATACCACTCTGTTGGGAAAGAAGCGCGAAAACCTTTCCCCAAATCGAAGAGTACCTGCGAGAGGACCGAGCAATACAACGCACGAACCTAAAAACAACCACACAAAATAATCCACGCAGACACAGAGAATTTTTGACATGGAAAACCCTTGCAGGAAAAACTACGGGACGATCGGAGTCCAACCCTGAGAAGCCTCCACTAATGGAATAGAAGAATTACACCCTCTACAAACTCCTCCCGATCCAAATCGGATCCCAACAACACTTAGAAGCAAGAACAATAATTATAAGGCTACGAAGAGCGAGAACGACGAGTAGAGATTACCCGAACGCGATCTCCTTCGAAAACGACCTTCAATCCTCCGTCTTCTCTCCCAAAGTTGCAATGGCACTCTTGCCTCCTTCCTCTCTCTTTTCTTGTTGTGTGCTACAATTGTGTTACCATTGATTAGGGTTTGGAAATCCCAACTTAACTCCCTAATCCCGCAACAAACCTGGACCGTTTGATTAGATCCAATGGTGAAAAATCACCCAGATTTCTGCCTCAGCCCCGACGACACGGAGTTCGGCCAGAACTCTGTGTCGGGCAACCAGAACCTACCAGCAACATTCTGGAACAGCCAGACCGAGTTCGGCCAGAACTCGGCCTGGGACCGAGTTCGGCCAGAACTCGGTCTGGGACCGAGTTCGGCCCGAACTCGGTGGCTCCAGTCCAGAACTCCCCTTCGGGTTAGCAGCAGCAGCAGCAACTCCTCGTTACTTCCCGAGCTTCTTCGACATCGAACGACGCTCGTCGCACTCCGGGATCTTCTCCACATAGGTTGGGAACCCCACCCACTCCAACAATTCATTCGTGAAGAATTTTATTGTAGGTAAAATTGTTTTCAAAACACTATTAATTATATATATATAATTATGATCAAAGAAGAATAGTGACAACATGAAATATAAATAAGTAACAGTGAGAAGACGATATAAACATACATGCAGTACAAAATTAAGGTAGTGTAATGCCATAGTGAAACTTGCCTGGAGTTAAGTTGTAGTTGACGCGCAATATGATCATGTTGGCACAAAATAGTCGTAGATGCCAAAAGTACGTAAGATGGTCTCAATTGATGGGATATGCCATGTCATTGAGTCCGAAATAGCCAAATTATCTAGGGACGATATAAGATAGTCCAATTTCGCGAGGAAATAGAAAACAAACGATGGGTCATGGATAAGGCTAGATAATCGAAGAAAATTTATATTTATATATATATATATATATATATATATATATATATATATATATATATATATATATATATATATATATATATATATTATGTTGATAGGCATATTCTAAATTTATTGTTGAATTATATTTGCAGGATATTGTTGCCATCAAGTCTGTCAATGAACTACTTCAAAATGGTGCTACTTCAAAATGGTGCGCTAAAACACGAAGGTATATGCACATGCTTGTATATTTTTGCACTAAATTATGCCAGAGATACAATTATGTAACTAAAAAGAAATATATATATATATATATATATATATATATATATATATATATATATATATATATATATTTGTAATAAATTCATGTAAATATAGAACCCTGTAAGTAAAAATTTTGAAGTAAATATTATTTAAATTATATATGCAAACATGTTTAAATATTTTCTTAACTAAATTGTAATAATAAGGCAAAAAATTTCATTTAATTTTTAGATTTATTGTCTCCCTACGAATTTCTATATTTGCCAAGTACAAATTATTTATTATAATAATTTAGTGATATTATATTCAGTCCAAAATTTAACACAATATGTCATCTTAATGTTAAATAGTAATTACTCAAATGTTGGAAAAAAAATGCTTCTATATTGTTTTTCAGTAAAATGATTGGATCTTCAAATGTTAAATAATATTTAACATCATTCAAATGATTTTGTAAAATAATGCTTGTACACTAAATCTTTAAAAATAATACGGATATATTTCATGTTGTAAAATAATGCTTGTACACTAATTCTTTTACATTATTTTAATGATTTTGTACACTAAATCTTTTAAATCATTTAGGATATATTTCATGTTGTAAAATAATGTTTGTACCCTAAATCTTTTACATTATTTAAATAATTTTATACACTTAAATTTTTACCTAATATCAGATTATACATTTTTCAAATGATTGGATATATATTGCATGATCATATAAATTTATTATCTATGCTTGCTTGGAATTTTACACTAACTGTGATTTTCGACATGTAAGGCTTATATATAAATAGTTATAATAAATTTTTTATGACTGTTAAATGGTAATTTTCAGCTCAAGCATATAGATCAGTCTCATGTTTACAATGTATAGTTGTGATGAAAATATGATGTACTATTAGAAGGAATTAAAATAACTTAAAAAATATATAGAAATTAGACGAAAATATTACCTCCTCCATCATTTGTAAGTTTCAGTCGCTTGTTAAGTGTTGTACTCTTTGTCAGCTTCATCATTCTCAATTCTTTTCTATGTAGTAGTTCCTTGATTGTGATATTGTTGTTGGGATTTCAAAATGATAAAATTGAAACCCCATTCTTATATTGTAAGCCCAATATATAGTATGTGAAATAATGATTATTTTGTATTGAGAAGACAAAAGAAAAGAACACCAACAGTCTGCTGCTAAGCACTTTTTTTGAAGGTTCTAATGATGTATTGACAACTTCATTTTAGATTTCCAAAAACAGTTTTAATGGCATCATATTTAATATAAATATTCTACAAAACCGATTTCCAATGTATACATGTTTTAAAATTAATGACATTTTTCGAGAGAATAAAAGGAAAAGAAGGAATGCCAATAGTTTTTCTGATATTAGTTGTAGCACCTTTTTTCTATTAACATTTTTTTCATAATAACTTTTTGATTTTATTGAAGAGATTTTTTTTATAAGACAAAATAAATATTATGCCATTTTATATTAACTTGAACCGTTTTTGTGTGGCACCATAATTATATATGTATACTTTAATTTCAACTTTTTTTTTAAAATCCTGAATGAGATTTCACTATTGCTTCTGGCTGAACGTCGACAGTTGTATAAATATGTACAATTTAATACCGGTAATAATTTTTATGATATCTATATATAATTAAAAAAATCTGAAACATACTTTATGTCAGCTATTTATGATTACATTACTTTCATAAAATTTAAAGTTAATTTAACAAATAATTTATTTGCTTATTTAAGAAAATTAAACAAAATTTAAAATTACTTCTGAAATGACATTTATTTTTAATCATAAACAGCTGCAAATTTAAACTAAATTATCTTTTTTGTGAACAGTATTAATTATATGTATTCTTTAATTTAAACTATTTATTAAAAAAATCCTGAATGAAATTTGACTATTGCTTCTGGCTGAACGTTGACAGGTGTGTAAATATGTACAATTAAATACCTGTAATACTTTTTATGATATATATATATATATATATATATATAATTAAAAAATTTCTGAAACATACTTCTCGTAAAGAACAAATGATTACATTACTTTCATAAAATTTAACGAAAATTTATCAAATGATTTTTTTATTTATTTATGAAAATTTAAGAAAATTTAAAATTACTTCTGAAATGACATATATTTTATAATAATAAACACTTGCAAATTAATTTTTAATTAACTTTTTTGTGAACAGTATTAATAAACTTTTTGTGAACATTATTAATTAACTTTAAAATTACTTCTGAAATGACAGTTGTATAAATATGTACAATTTACCTAAACATACTTTTTATTATATTATATTATATATATATATATATATATATATATATATATATATATATATATATATATATATATATATATATATATATATATATATATATATATATATATATGTATATCATTAAAAATATATATATATATATATATATATCATTAAAAAAATTCTGAAACATAATTTTCGTCAAGAACAAATGATTACATTATTTTCATAAAATTTAACGAAAATTTAACAAATGTTTGCTTTACTTATTTAAGAAAATTTAACGAAATTTAAAATTACTTATGAAATTTCAAAAGTTATTTTTTAATCATAAACAGTTGCAAATTGAAATTACCTCAGTGTCGTGGAAAACACATTCAAGACTGTATGTTTGCCCTTTCCCTCCGTATCCGGGTACCTCGTACATACGAATGAGTCGAACCTTCAAATTCCAGAAGGTTTTCGCAGGACTAACCTCACGAATTAGTGAGAAAAAAGGTGCCATTGTTGGCGTTGAATTTTTACTGCAAGTTCAGAATAGTGATGGTGCAATCCATTCTTCACTTTATATATAAACACTTTGAAGTATGAATGAATTTAAAATTAGTTGGGAATCCAACATTTATCATAGTTGATGGCTTACCTTTCCAAGATAATGCACAGTAACCAAAGGGTTGCCAATGAGAAAATAAAGCTTGAAAATTGCTTAAATTTAATGCTGTTTGCAGCAGTTTTTTTGTAGGGAAATAATTTTGGTTTGCAGCAGTTTTCTTGCTGGAAAATAATTTTATTGGCAGCAAGTTTATTTCTGAAAATAATGTTGTTGTCAGCATATTTCTTTACTGGAACATTTAATGCAGCAGACTTTTATTTGTTGAAAATATGGCACAGTCACCAAAGGGTGGCAAATGAAAAGACAAAGCTGAAAATGGTTTAAGTTGGCAGTATTTCATGTGGTTGACAGCTTTATTATTGGTGCAATATGAATTTGTTGGCAGCATGTTTATTCGTTGAACATAATGTCATTAACAGATATTTAATGCAACGGAATCTCATTTTGTACTGTTATAGTAGAATTTAGTTGACGGTATTTAATGCAACAGAATGTCATTTTGTAACAGATTACATTGTAATGTACTGTTATAGTATTTCAAAAGTTTTTAGAATTTTGTAAGACTTTTTTGTACACGTATTTTTTTTATTATGGCAGCATTTGGGCGGAAAAGTGGCAGACTTGCAATTTTTGCCAACTATTTTGCTATTATATAGATATAGATTGTGAACAACACCATGGTTAATGTTGCTCATTTCCTACCGTCATATAGAATTTTTTTCTCTCTTCTTCCTCCGATTCCCACCACCAACAAACCAGGGTTACTATCGAGAGGCTGTACTCATTCACTCTACTAGGCTAAAATTTCTTACCGGTGGGCTGAGATTAGAATCGGGTACACGGATAGATCCTGGCACCCTTATGATTTATGAAATGTTGACGGTTGTTGGCTTGGATGTTTGGATGATGCAAAGATGTGCATGATCACTTTGTTTATAAATATTATGTGGCCAACAATGTCTGCTACAGGGGCACGATACTTGACACATTTGCGTTTCAAATGTTATTGATAAGTGAATACATGTTTTATTGCTTTGAATTATGCCATGAAACAAATCCTAAGGCAATAATAGAAAGATCACCAAATAAGATGCATGATTCACAAAACTACTTAGTGTTGATTTAGGCGAGTGGGTTACCTCACTCTTCAGTACACGACAATGTACTGACCTACGTTTTTGGGCATCGTTTTCAGGTGCTCGTGTTTGGGAGTCATCTGATGAGTGCCGCGGCGGCGATGAATCAGATGGGTAAGGAGAAACTCTTCCTACAAGATGATGTCTTCTGCTATATGGGACATGACGTATGGAACAAAGAAATTCTTTGTGAGCTAGAGAGATCATGAGTGTTGTAAGCCAATTGGCATATTTATTTGGTCTATTCAGAGCCTTTATATTCTGCTGCTAGATTAATAAAAAGTTATTTTTATGTTTACTCTGATGTGTCTCCACCTTTTTCTGCTGCTTATATACTGAATTGAGACAACCATTTTGAGAATCTGTCATCTTGTCTTTTACGAGTGCAACTCCAGACTCGTGCGGCATCACATTTCAGCGAGGACGATCAATTCGGGTGAAATCGATGCAAGGACAAATGGTTTTTCGAGTCGAACGTGACCATTTTCCAGAAGCAAATTAGGTTTTGAAGGCTTCGACCCCAAACCCACACAAGGGGCGTTGCCTCCCTTGAGCCCAGTTAACAGATTTGTGGGTATCTTTGGGTGTTGATGGTGCCAATAGTGTCAGGATTTTGCAAGAAGCAAATTTGGCAAAGGCATAGCCCCGCCATGACAGTCCCGTAGAGGCATATTTCTAAAAGTAAAGAAATAAATGGGATTTGACCTCGTCATACCATCATAAACTCTTTGTTTCTAACTTCACCTTTTGGACACCAGAAGACTATCACTTTATAAATTGATTTGAACACGTAGTTCATCAATTCACTAGAAGACCCTAAAGTTCGTAATATACGAATACAAATTGACAAGTAAAATTCACTATTTAATTATATGTTGTGAACCAAAAATTTTCTTTTAGAACTCGAAGTTCTAATTTTATTTCCTTCATGTAGTTTGAATATGAATAAACTCAATTTTATTGTATTGGAAGTTTTGAAAGAAACTACGTGAAGTGGGTACAAGATGTCAAGCTCCACCTCGTAGTGAAGAAGTTGAGATAAACCACTGAGCCTAATAATAAAGCGAATAAAGATGTCAAGGCAATCGCCATGATATTCATCCACAAGCATATGCCAGATGCATTGCAGACGAAGCCAAGTAAGAGGATCCAAGGACTCTTTAGATGGATCTCGAGGATCATTTTTTGAACATTATATAGTGTCTCATCTACTTGCCATAAGCAAGTCATGACTAACAAAACCTTTGCGTCCAAGATTTTAAATCCGTGAATGAGTACAACTTTGAAATTTATTGCATCTGATCACACATAAAATTTTGCAGGGAGGACTTGGCTGAGAATGATCTCCTAGAGAAGATATTTTCAATCTTCCATATACTACTCATGTATGTAGCAGTAGAGAGGTCGAAATATTACCAAGTTTTGAAAGTTGATTATCATGTTACTGCTAAAAAGAACAACGAACTCCTGATAAAGAAGCATCAAGACCTTATTGGTGTGATTAATGTCATCCCTTAACTGAAGCCAATAAGGGTATTCTATATGCCAAAATGGATGAGGTCAAAAAAAAGACCACGATGGGACGGGGAAACTCAACTGTGTAGAAAGGAAGAGGAATGTCACGACCCGATCCCAATAATCTGGGTCTAGTCGGATCATGCCCAGCCTGCACCGTTGTTGAGACGGCGGCAGTAAGCTGTTCAGTAGCAGGTAACCATACAACAACACAACTATTTGTCACAACTCAACTTCAGGAATAAACTTTATTAAACTGAAATTTAAATACAAATGAAACTGTTCTGAAAGGAAATACAGAATTTGAAATAACAAAATGCAGAAAAAGGAAAATCTATCTATCGTCCTGATCATCGGCCTCAGTCCCAACGTCCTCCTGTGGGGACTCTGGCAGCACAACCGGGTACAACACAGGGTCGTAGTAGCTGTTGTAAAACCGATCTGTATCCTCAATATCCCCTAAAAATATATCTCCAGTCAGAAGGGAGCAAAGTACAATTCATGCTAATTTTTAAACAGTTAAATAAGTAATAGAATCATGCCGTTCTAAACAGTTTTAAAACAGGAACAGTTTGTTACAGTAAAAACAGTGATTTGAACAGGCAATGAAATATGACCGGCTTAGGTTTGTTACAGGAAGGATAATGGGTTTTGTTACAGTAGTGGTCATAATCATTACGCTATTCCCCAGTAGTTACAGTACAGTACTCTCGGTGAGAGTTTCGTATTTGCATCGTGGTTTAGACATGCAGTAAAGCGATTAAATAAATAACTGTAAACCAACATAAACTATACTTGCCTCAAATGGAAATGACTGGAGGGGTAGAAGACTTCGAGACGGGGAGTTAGAGTTGTCCTCGAATTCCTACATTCGAGAGATAGACTCAGAGATTAGGTTTACCAGCCTTAGCTACGCTAGTTGAAATCTCTATTAGCGTCCTAGTCCAATTTTTGTTCTTTAATTAACAAAACACAGAAAAGCACGATTATTAAGTGCGTTGATTTAATACGAGGGAAAATATCATTTTTAACTTTGGATTCGGAAAAACATCGTCGATGCCAGATTTTTAGGAATACTTGGTATTTTTTATAAATATAAATATAAAGCTAATTTTCTTATTTAGTGAGAAATACGTGACTTTTTAACTATTATTAAACTCGTCAATTTTTACGTGAGAAAATATTAATTAGTTTTTATACGAAAATACTTTTTAATCCTTTTAATCGTTAAATAATAAAAACTCGCAAAACCAGAAAAGACAAGAAAATCTAAGCTATTACAGTTACAGACCAGCCAGCTGGGCTTATGTCCATTACAATTTATTTACATAAATTGAAATAAGATAAACTGCCGTTAGTCCTAAACTGAAATATTAAATAAAATTAAACAGAAATTAAATATAAAATAAAGGTAAAAAGTAGAGTCTCAGATATGGTCCAATCCTCATTTTGGCTAATTGCCTCAACGTCCGGGCGGGGCCGGTATCGTTTGCACTTAGCCGGGTCCATTGACCGATACGGTCGTCACCCAAAAATCAAATATCGAATAAATTTCGAAAAATCATTTTAAATTCATTTTTAAATTAATTCAGGATTTACGGAAAATCGGGCAGCATCTCCTCTGTTTTTGGTCAACCCAAAAACTGGGAAAATGGCGCCGATAATTCCTGCAAGTCCCAAACCAGGGAAAAACCTGCATTTTATATATATAAAATATCCACAACCAATCCACAGCATAATCGGGACAACCCAAAATAATTTCGGAAGTCCGATTCCAAATCCACGAATCACAGAACGTTCCCGAAAAAACCCGGAAAGCCAACACATACTAAAATCAATTCCCGAAATATTCCGGGAATTCAAAATAATCCACGGGACCTTTCCGAAAGTTCCGAAAAATTACGACGTCGCTAAAACCGAATTCCCAAAGGAAATCGGGGACCATTTCATCATCGACAAGATAATAAAAATAGCGGGACAGGGGGTTATACCTCGGATTGCTCGGCTAGAGATCTCAGATGAAATAATAGAAAGAAAAGAGCTCCAAATCAGCGACGTATCTCCGAAAACAATGCTGAAATCCGCAGCGACGTCAAAGGACGCCGAAAACTCAGAAGCTAGGCACGACGGGGAACCAGCAAGGAAAAACTCGGCGTCGGGGCAGCGCTAGGTCAGCAAGCCATCAGGGGATCGCCGGTGATTCAGCGGCTAGGGCGCGCTGGAAAGATAGCGACCGCGCAAGGGTGGTCGGCGGTCGGCCTCGGGGAGCTCCGGCGGGCTGAGATGGCGTCGAAGGGGGCGCCGGGCTCAGGACGCTCGGGGAGGCGCTGGTCGGCGGACGCGGGTGGCCGCGTGCGTCGGCGGGGAGGCCGCGCGGGGGCGCGCTGTCGGTGGTCGGCCGAAGAGGATCGGCGGCTTGGCCGCGCAAAGGGGCGGCGCCGAGGGGAAGGCTGGCGCGGGGGCTCGCGCGCACAAGGGCGGCGCTGGTCGGCGAGAACCGACGGGGGCGGCGCTGAGGGGAAAGATGGTGAAGAGAGTAAGAGATGAAAGGGAAGTAAAGAGTGGGTTGTGGGAGTGTGCTGCTCCAGAGGGAAGTTTGAGATGGGTTAGTCTTCTGTGAATGGGAGTGGGGAAAGTGGGTATTAGTAGAGAGAGTTGTAGAATTACTCTCTGTGAGTAAAAAAGAGGAGTTGGGTTCTCTGATATATCGTGAGCAAGGAGTGGGGGAGAAGGTTGAGTATTAAAAGGAAAGTGGTAAGAAGTTATGTGGTGGTGGAGTTGGTTGTTGTGTGGTGAAGAGGAAAATGAGGAGAAAGAAGTGGCTGGGTTTGAAAGAGTTGGGGGGTAGGGAAAAGGTCTCCAGGGAAGGGAACGGGTCGGGTTTCAGGTGCGGGTTCGGGTAGTTCCAGGACTTAAACCCAAACCCTCAACCAAAATAATTAATTAACAACTATATTTATAAACCTGAATATTAATTTAAAAACCTAATTGGGTTCGGGTTCGAACGGGGTTCAGGCTCAGGGTCAGGTCAGCAACCAAAGATCCAAATTAATTTTGAAATACATAATAATCATAACAATTGCAATAATATTATATTGATAATAATAAATTACAATCAAAAACTGGGTTTCACAATCTTCCCTCCTTAGAAAATTTCGTCCTCGAAATTAAAGGCAGGGTCAGGGATTTAATCATGCCTGAAATCAGTTTGAACATCTTCCTTAACAGTCTTATGCCCAAGTGGGTTAACAATCCCGAAACTCATCTAATGCCATATAATTATCAATTTTATCCACTGTTTTAATTTACATTCTTCCCTCCTTTAGAAATAATACTCCAAGATTACTAAATTCCCGATTCCATTCCTAAATTGCCAATCACCCTAAAAATTTTGTCTTCTAAATTTTCAATCTTGAACACATCCCATATTCATGCAATATGTATTTCTCCCAACTTGCTAATATATTCAATTTAATTCTATGATTTGATACTCCTAGTCTTTAATTCTTCAATGTCAAGCCTTAATGCCCAATATCATATCTCAAATCCTACACCACGTTTCAATATTCTGATTTGTCACGATCCATAAAGTTTTATCATTTCTTTCTCCTAGATGATCATTTCTGTGATTTTAGGCTATCATGTATATATCTTCATTTTCCGGTTTGATCTCGATCTCTCTTTGAAATCATGATTTAAGCTCACATCCTTGATTTGACTAAACCTTCTAAAAAATAAATCTTATTACATCTTTCCAACCAATCTTCAAAAAAAAAATTCGTCATCCTCAATTATTTACATTTTAAGTCCAATCTTTCTTGTTTCGATTATCCTTTATAGTTAATTCATCATGCACCTTCCTAGAGTGCATCTCTATGCCTAACTTTGACAACCTTTAACCTTCTATGTCAAATTATTCACAAGCTTTCCTCGATACTAATCACCATTGTACATTTTAACTCATATATATCCTATATATCATGCACTCTAAAAATCCAAGTTATAAAATGTTCTAGGTTCACTTCATAAGACAAAATCAGATTCGAGGCATGATTGCTAAATATAAAGATAAAAGTGTAAACATATCTAGAAAATTTTAAAATATTTTGTTGATCAAAAATCATAAGTAAACATCGGGGTATCATTTAAATAATCATGACGAGTTTAAAGTTTTAAATATGAAATCAAATAAAAACATGAAGGTCAAAGGAATACGACATCAATAATTTATTTGAGGAACAAAAGATAATATAATTTCCGAAATGAGAGACAACTTTCAATTCAAAATGGGATGAGGTATAAGGGTTTGGGACTCAGGAAAGAAGTCAACAATTTGTATGATAGTAGGATAGAGACAATGATTTGAATATCTGTGATGGGAACATAATCAGATAAAATATTTCTGAATATAGAGGCAGTTGTTAGGAATACAAATCCTTTAATCGGATCAATAGTCAGAATAATTGATGGTGCAAAAGACAACCATGGTACGAATATAGTCTGAATAATATTCGGGAACCAAATATATTTGAAGTTACTTTGTCTCAAATTCATGCCTCGCCAGTGTGCACCAGACTGCAATAAATTTTTGACTCCATAACTTGAATAATTTAGTTTTACCGAGTAGTCTTCCAACTTTATCCATTTCATGGCTAAGCAAACATAGAACAAAGTCTCAATAGTATTTGGAAACCTAACGAGTACCTGTCATTATTTCAACTTAAAGTTTATGCCTCGCTAGTGCACAACTAGCTGCAGTAAACTTGCAGTTTTCCTTAATTCAGGTAAATGACTATCACATAAATGTGCGGAGTCATGTTAGGTTGCTAAATATTTCTCAGCTTTGTCCGTGTGAATTTCAGAGGAATTCCAAAAATTCAAACGAGTTTAAGGTTCTAAACAGAATAGAAATGTAGATGACTGTTCTCCCGAGATCAAGGGATTTATCAAAATATGTGTTTGAGATTCAAGAGACTGGAGCAAAAATCAAGAGGAGCATCTGTCCTCCGATTTTCTTTTCCAAAGATGAAATGATCAACCTTGATTTGAATAATTGAGTCAAATGCTAGATAAGATAGTAAAATCACCACTCCGGATTAAGTAAGAAAAACCAATGATAATATTCCCGACAAATCACTCAGGAAATACAAAGAAATTATTTTGAGAAGAATAATTTCATATCTAAGGAAAGTTGATAATTTTGAAAGAAGGTAAGTCCCATTGATTCAAGGAAATCAAATTTGAAATTGTCTAGTAACGCCAAGAAATTTAAATAGCTCTGGGACAGCTCAAAATTTCCATGACTAAAGGAAATTCAAATAATAGAATGGATTCAAAATGTGATCAATTTTCTGACCGTTCCTGCTTCATGATCATAGAAGCTTCCTAGGCCTTGATTTGATCAAGAATTTGCATAGAGAGGGTAGGGTTTTAAGATGAGTGGAGGAAGTCACATATGAAAATATTTTCGGTTTTTGGAAAAACATAGGAGGGAACAATATTGAAATTGAACATAATTCCTTCAGGAGGATCATGAACTAACTAAGCTGAACCAATTCTTTTGGTAATAGATAACCCTTGCGGCTTTATGGTTCCCAAAGAATTTGGTTCGGGATTAGTTCAGAGAAGGTCAATTGAAATGAGGTCAAGGCAAATGATCAGATATGCTAGTCGTAGAAATACTTGGGGTAGACAAGTGTTAGTTAGATTTGCTAAAGGGAAATTGAAGCTCTAAATAGCGAACGAATCTGGATTCCGAATAAAAATAGAGAAGTAAGGTTTGATCAACAAATTGAGGAGGTGAAAATAGGTTTGCTGAAGAAGAAGATTGAAGAGTTCCAATATTAGTCCATTAATAGCGAAAAAATAAAGATCCTAAGGGATGCTAGAATCTGATAAAAATATAGGAAGAAAACAATCTCGAAAACCAGGGGACACTAAAAGATACCAAAAATCTAGAAAATAAAACATGTAATAACATATACCATTATACAGGCGGCCTCAACTGGTTAGGGTAGCGTAAACGGGTCGGGGTGCCGGTGCAGCATGAGGACGGTCTGTCAGCTGCAAGGGAGGTGGGTCCCGGCGTGCTTGAGAAGGGGTGTGATCAGTTGATGACACCTCATCTTCAGCAGGACCGGATCTAGTAGTCTTTCTTTTGGCCATGATCTGGAAGGTTTGGGGTACATACATAAGCAAGGTATCCTACCAGTCTATAATCAAACAAAAATATTTATTTATATAATTCGGTCCTATGTCGTGACAAATCAATGTTCTAGTGTTCTAGTTGTTTCTAGGTATGTTTTTCTAAGTTGTTGTAGGACCTGCATGGGCCACCACTGAAAATATGTCACGACCCGATCCCAATAATCTGGGTCTAGTCGGATCATGTCCAGCCTGCACCGTTGTTGAGACGGCGGCAGTAAGCTGTTCAGTAGCAGGTAACCATACAACAACACAACTATTTGTCACAACTCAACTTCGGAAATAAACTTTATTAAACTGAAATTTAAATACAAATAAAACTGTTCTGAAAGGAAATACAGAATTTGAAATAACAAAATGCAGAAAAAGGAAAATCTATCTATCGTCCTGATCATCGGCCTCAGTCCCAACGTCCTCCTGTGGGGACTCTGGCAGCACAACCGGATACAACACAGGGTCGTAGTAGCTGTTGTAAAACCGATCTGTATCCTCAATATCTCCTAAAAATATATCTCCAGTCAGGAGGGAGCAAAGTACAATTCATGCTAATTTTTAAACAGTTAAATAAGTAATAGAATCATGCAGTTCTGAACAGTTTTAAAACAGGAACAGTTTGTTACAGTAAAAACAGTGATTTGAACAGGCAATAAAATATGACCGGCTTAGGTTTGTTACAGGAAGGATAATGGATTTTGTTACAGTAGTGGTCATAATCATTACGCTATTCCCCAGTAGTTACAGTACAGTACTCTCGGTGAGAGTTTCGTGTTTGCATCGTGGTTTAGACATGCAGTAAAGCGATTAAATAAATAACTGTAAACCAACATAAACTATACTTGCCTCAAATGGAAATAACTGGAGGGGTAGAAGACTTCGAGACGGGGAGTTAGAGTTGTCCTCGAATTCCTACATTCGAGAGATAGACTCAGAAATTAGGTTTACCAGCCTTAGCTACGCTAGTTGAAATCTCTATTAGCGTCCTAGTCCAATTTTTGTTCTTTAATTAACAAAACACAGAAAAGCATAATTATTAAGTGCGTTGATTTAATACGAGGGAAAATATCATTTTTAACTTTGGATTCGGGAAAACATCGTCGATGCCAGATTTTTAGGAATACTTGGTATTTTTTATAAATATAAATATAAAGCTAATTTTCTTATTTAGTGAGAAATACGTGACTTTTTAACTATTATTAAACTCGTCAATTTTTACGTGAGAAAATATTAATTAGTTTTTATACGAAAATACTTTTTAATCCTTTTAATCGTTAAATAATAAAAACTCGCAAAACCAGAAAAGACAAGAAAATCTAAGCTATTACAGTTACAGACCAGCCAGCTGGGCTTATGCCCATTACAATTTATTTACATAAATTGAAATAAGATAAACTGCCGTTAGTCCTAAACTGAAATATTAAATAAAATTAAACAGAAATTAAATATAAAATAAAGGTAAAAAGTAGAGTCTCAGATATGGTCCAATCCTCATTTTGGCTAATTGCCTCAACGTCCGGGCGGGGCCGGTATCGTTTGCACTTAGCCGGGTCCATTGACCGATACGGTCGTCACCCAAAAATCAAATATCGAATAAATTCCGAAAAATCATTTTAAATTCATTTTTAAATTAATTCAAGATTTACGGAAAATCGGGCAGCATCTCCTCTGTTTTTGGTCAACCTAAAAACTGGGAAAATGGCGCCGATAATTCCTGCAAGTCCCAAACCAGGGAAAAACTCGCATTTTATATATATAAAATATCCACAACCAATCCACAGCATAATCGGGACGACCCGAAATAATTTCGGAAGTCCGATTCCAAATCCACGAATCACAGAACGTTCCCGGAAAAACTCGGAAAGCCAACACATACTAAAAATCAATTCCCAAAATATTTCGGGAATTCAAAATAATCCACGGGACCTTTCCGAAAGTCCCGAAAAATTACGACGTCGCTAAAACCGAATTCCCAAAGGAAATCGGGGACCATTTCATCATCGACAAGATAATAAAAATAGCGGGACAGGGGGTTATACCTCGGATTGCTCGGCTAGAGATCTCAGATGAAATAATAGAAAGAAAAGAGCTCCAAATCAGCGACGTATCTCCGAAAACAATGCTGAAATCCGCAGCGACGTCAAAGGACGCCGAAAACTCAGAAGCTAGGCACGACGGGGAACCAGCAAGGAAAAACTCGGCGTCGGGGCAGCGCTAGGTCAGCAAGCCAGCAGGGGATCGTCGGTGATTCAGCGGCTAGGGCGCGCTGGAAAGATAGCGACCGCGCAAGGGTGGTCGGCGGTCGGCCTCGGGGAGCTCCGGCGGGCTGAGATGGCGTCGAAGGGGGCGCCGGGCTCAGGACGCTCGGGGAGGCGCTGGTCGGCGGACGCGGGTGGCCGCGTGCGTCGGCGGGGAGGCCGCGCGGGGGCGCGCTGTCGGTGGTCGGCCGAAGAGGATCGGCGGCTTGGCCGCGCAAAGGGGCGGCGCCGAGGGGAAGGCTGGCGCGGGGGCTCGCGCGCACAAGGGCGGCGCTGGTCGGCGAGAACCGACGGGGGCGGCGCTGAGGGGAAAGATGGTGAAGAGAGTGAGAGATGAAAGGGAAGTAAAGAGTGGGTTGTGGGAGTGTGCTGCTCCAGAGGGAAGTTTGAGATGGGTTAGTCTTCTGTGAATGGGAGTGGGAAAGTGGGTATTAGTAGAGAGAGTGTAGAGAGAGTTGTAGAATTACTCTCTTTGAGTAAAGAAGAGGAGTTGGGTTCTCTGATATATCGTGAGCAAGGAGTGGGGGAGAAGGTTGAGTATTAAAAGGGAAGTGGGAAGAAGTTATGTGGTGGTGGAGTTGGTTGCTGTGTGGTGAAGAGGAAAATGAGGAGAAAGAAGTGGCTGTGTTTGAAAGAGTTGGGGGTGGGGAAAAGGTCTCCAGGAAAGGGAACGGGTCGGGTTTCGGGTGCTGGTTCGGGTAGTTCCAGGATTTAAACCCAAACCCTCAACCAAAATAATTAATTAACAACTATATTTATAAACCTGAATATTAATTTAAAAACCTAATTGGGTTCGTGTTCGAACGGGGTCCAGGCTCAGGGTCAGGTCAGCAACCAAAGATCCAAATTAATTTTGAAATACATAATAATCATAACAATAGCAATAATATTATATTGATAATAATAAATTACAATAAAAAACTGGGTTTCACAAGGAATCTTGATCGCCAAAGGGGAAACCATGCCCGAGTGGCTCCCAGAACATACAACTTCAAGAAGAAGAAGAATGATCATGCTTCTACTTATGCTACCCCCAACATGTATTCTTGTTATGGCAAGATAAACCATTGGTCTCTCACCTGTTGTGCCCCTTCCCACATAGTACATTCGTATCGTTCACAACTGTAGCATAGAGAGACGAATACGATCCAAGTAGATGATCCATTGGATAGTACTTTTGAAGTTTGGAGATTTCCACCAGCATACGGAAAAATAAATAGACTAGATGGCCATATGTGCCTCATCTTTTGAGGTAGTCAAATTTATTAATTGAATAAAGTTTTTTCTAAATTATTAATTGAATTTCATATACTTTGCATACATGTGACCAAATTTAATTAATTTTGTTCAGGTATGACAAGTGAGAAAGTTAGATGTTTGGTAAACAATGCAAATACACACAAAATACTTCGTGATGAAAATATTTTCTAGCTTTGTTCTTAGCAAAACTCTCTGACAGCCCTATCAGCTCATCAAACCTGAAAGCGGGGCACAAAATTGTCAATTTCATATTTTTAATGGTACTAAATTTACCATTGAAGAGGTCATGTTGAGTTTTAAGAATATTATGTAAAATAATTATCATACTGACACCATTGAAGAAAATGGAGTAGATTATCGTTGCATTACTTCTAATGAACACGAACAGAAGCGTATCTTAGAAAATATGGCTCGCCTCCCAAATGGGTTGTATTCTACAACCATTCGAGTGATAAAGGCTCATCACGTGACCGACCCTTCCTCAGCCAAGATGGATATGCTCTTGTTGGCATGATCGTCTAAGACACTCGGGTCTAGACTTGATGCGTAGTATCCTTAAATCTACACACGGACTTCATCTTACCAAAAGTAAGGATCTCACATATTCCAATATTCTTTACCAAACATATTCCTTGGGAAAATTGAATACTAGACTGTCCCCTCACATAGATACACTTTGACCCTTCATCTTTTCTACAACAGATTCGAAGGGATATTTGTGGACCTATCCAACCATCATGCAAATCATTTAAATGCTTCATGGTATTAGTTGATGCATCAACTTGTTGGATACATATATGCTCACTATCCACAAAAAATGATGTATTAGTAAAACTTATGGGATAACTAATTAAGTTATGGGCTCACCACCCAGAATATCAGTTAAAGTTCATAAGACTTGATAAATGCCAAAAAAATATATTCACATCAAAGATATTTGATGACTATTGCATGTCCCTTGGTATTGAAGTTCAACATATGTTATCTATGTTTACACCCAAAACAATCTCACAGAAGCATTAGTTTATCAAGCATATCGGGTCGATCTTTAGGACTTTGGTGATGTGCATGAAACGTTCGATTTCTACATGGGGCAACGCAATATTGCATGCAAGCATATTGGTCCTTTTGATGCCCATTGCCACCTAACCCTATTTGACATTACAATTATTTACGGATAATAACCTAAAATTTCATATTTATATTTTTTTGTGTGCAATCAATTGTGACGTTGTAACGCACAAAAATAGATCCTCATAAAAGATGGGAATCTATGTTAGTTATGATTCTCCATCGATTATTTGCTATATAAAGTCCTTGACAGACGATTTTATCGCACGATTTATGGGTTATCACTTTGATGAGACATTCTTCTTGCCATTAGGGGCGATAAGAATGTCAACATTCTTGAAGAATGATACAAATTTACATAGTCTTTTCTCACTATGTCTTATCTTGATCCCCGTATATATTACTTAATATGATAACAAAGTAAGGAGGATTTTAGATCTTCATATGGTAACACAAAATATGTCAGACTCGTACTCTGATCAAGCGAAAGTGATGAGGTCACATATACATGCTGCAAATGTACCTATAAGGATAGACAACCCTTACGAAGGCAAAAATTTCCCTAAAGAAACACTTCCTTTGAAGGATGGCATGATGTTGTCCCTGAAGGACGGCGTACTGCACCCGAAATGCGATACGGTACACCAACAGCTGTAGTGCCCCGTCCCGCTCAGCCAATCGGAGGAATAGGAACGCCGACGGTGTTCGAACTTAGCCTTACAACGGCGACTCGAAGACATCGTTCAGGTGGGGTAGTTTCGGTGAACTTGTCTCATCTTAGCCTTCACATAATAAATTGTATATTTTCAACTTGCACAAGTAGGCTTAATAATAGAAGAGACGAATCCACATAGCGAAAGAGAATAATCCCGACGGGTCAAATTGAGTTAGAATATGGAAAGGTCCAACGGTCGGCTTAGAGTTGGTGCACGGCGTGCTTTGAAAATGACACTCGATCCTTCGTCCTGTGGCTTGGGAGAAGAAAAGTTGGTATTCGCCGCAAAGCTAAGAGTTAGCCAAATTCATAGGCGTCGCCCGTACAAATGCTTCATAAAGCATGCACGATCTCATCGTCCAAGGCGTAGCATAGCCTCTGCTCGCCCGACGGGTTAAGTTGTATTGCACGGCTTGCGGCATAAGTCTAGGCACCCCAAATAACTTGGTTGTTTAAGTCGATCTCGTGCACAGCACGTTCCCACGACGCAAGGCTTGATGCAGCCTTTACTCGTCAAGTTGTTACAAAAGTAAGTTAGGCAAGTTACGTTAAGCTATCCGGAGTAGTAGCAAGCACGACCCTACGAGTTCTACGACTGCGTGTATCCACATAGTCTTACAGTCTCAAGGCCCGTCATATAGAGTATGACTTGGGCGGTGGTGTCGTATAGGCTTAAGGCACGATGCATGGACTTAGTGTTTAAGGCACGAGCCACGGTTGATTCAAAAGTGAGTTTAGAAAAAGGGCTATCAAATGGTCATTTTGAGTTGAATAAAATGATATGGTAACATGAAAAGAATGCTCGCGACTATAGGTCGTCGAGGCAATTTCAGAAGAAGGAAGAATGCTCGCGACTATAGGTCATCGAGGCGGTCTCAGATTTGAGAAGTATTGAACTTGGTCCTGAAAGACATGGTAACACTAGAGATAGCATGACTGTGTGAGACGTCAGTTTGTGTCGAGTCTTGCATGGTCATGGACAACTTGTCGACAAGGTGGGTCGTTTTCCCATACGACAATCCGGCGGCCACAGGACCGTTGCGGCCGTCGATTGGAAACGAGTAATTAGCTGTGCCGGGCACGGGTTAGGTGGGAACTTGCAGCGGGGCTAGCTACCTTGCGCTGAAAGGGGCACCCGTCTAACAAAAGCTAGAGGAGTCCACGATGGCTCTGGGAGTCAGTGACCAAATCATATAGATGAGTCGGCATGGCGGCAATCCGCGTATGTCCCTTTGGATTGAGTTGAGTTGTTGAATGTGTGTACAGTTAGAATACAAATGTTTGGGCTTAAGAATGGCTACAACATAGGCGACGTGCTTCGGCACGAGATGTGGCATCGAGTCTTGATTTGTCGACATATAAGTTGCAAAAGTTGGTTGAGTTGTTTGAGTTTAAGTCGGGAAACCGCCGCAAGGCAAAGTTGGTTGAGTGACACTAACATTAACAAGTCTTGATTGGGTCAGTTGGTGATCAAAGTAGCAAGGGTCGCGAGACGGCGATATGGTTTAGTCACCCTGAGTTGCGAGACACGGCACGATGGATTCCTAGCACGATCACATGGAAATGGAGCCTCATCGCGTAGTTGTGTCTCTGATTAAGTGCCGTAAGGCAAACACGACTTGATAGGGTAACGTCGATGTTGCAAGCACGGGATGGTCTTGAAACACGAAATAGGCCAAGGCGTCTGTCCTAAAACTGATCCTAAGGCAAGAGTAGAAAGACAATTGATAAGAAGGGACTATATTTCACAAAATAAAATAACGTGTTGGTTTTGTATGGGTAGGCGAGGAGCTCATTCCACCAGTATAGTTGAGTACTGACACCCACATAGTTTACATGTGAAGGCGCAGGTAGAAGCTCGTGGCGCGAAGCTCGCTTGGATGCATCGAGGCACGGAGTTCCTTGGCGATTCGAAGCGTACGGCCGCATGGATTAAAGAATTATACGGGACATAATGTATGGACGTCGCCTTCCGAAGCTTCCGCTGGCTCAAGACTTGTATTTGAGAGATGAGAGAGAGCATAGTAAACTTGTAATGTGAGATGAGTGAGCTTGAGAGACTTGTAATCTTGGCCTTGCGCCCATTGTAACCTTTGTTTCGATATCAATAAAGAGCTTCTTCTGCATAACTTGTGTTTCATTCTAATTTTCGCTGCTATTATTCAATGTCTCTGTATGGGACTTCTGTGCGACGACCCCGTCGCAGCTGCTGAAATCGGCCGTTATGGAACCCGCCTTACACGAGCGCAATCTAGGCTCGTTCGACATCACGCCTTAGCGAGGACGATTGCTCCTACGGGAGCGGGGTGTGACATAATGGTATCAGAGCACGGCTTTACGTCCTTGCACTATCGATTGAATTCTTTAACTCCGTTGTTTCTGCAAACTCTAAATTGTTGCTTTCGTATGTTGATATCGTTGGTGCCTCTCTCTCAATTTTCCTACGGGATGTCCATATAATAAGTCTAACTATGTTGCAAAATATAGGAGAATAGTTTTTGACAAGAAACAAAAGATGGTTTGCGTAAGCACGGTTGGCTAAGTCGGACTGGACATATACACCAAAGTTGCGTCGACATTAGAAAAGTTGAAGGCGAAAATTGAATAGTGTCGAGTAAGAATGAGTTAGACTCGATTGAGTACGTAGGATTACTATCGATAGGGGTGCTATCGAACGACGATATCGTCGGTGCGATATAGATGAGCGTGCTTAGAAATTGAGGAATGGTTCGAACGAAAAACTTGATGAAGTCGATTTTGATTCGAGTGATAGTTTTGAGGATTTGTTGAATGACTTCATTCCTGAATGGTGTATGCGATAGCCTCAGGAATGTCGATCGATCGATTGAGGATGTGGGGTGTCGATGAGTCTATCAGCAAGCGTCGCGTGGATGCAAAGCCTATATTTGTAGTGCCCCATCCCGTAAAGTCAATCGGAGGAATCAAAACGCCAACGGCGTTTGGACTTGGCCTTACAACGGCGACTCGAAGACATTGCTCAGGTGGGATAGTTTCGGTGAACTTGCCTCATCTCAGCCTTTACTTAATAATTCGTGTGTTTTCAACTTGCACAAGTAGGCTTAATAATAAAAGAGACGAATCCACATAGCTAAAGGAAATTATCCCGACGGATCGAATCGAGTTAGAACATGGAAAATGTCCCACGGTCGGATTAGAGTTGGTGCACGGTGTGCTTTAAAAACGACACTCGATCCTTCGTCCCGCGGCTTGGGAGGGAAAAAAGTTGGTATTCGACACAAACGATGAGTGAGCCTAAGTCATAGGCGTCGCCCGTATAAATACTCGATAAAGCATGCACGTTTCCACTGCGCAAGGCTTGGCATAGCCTTGGCTCGTCCCTCGGGTTAAGTTGTAGGCTTGAGTAAGTTAGGCAAAGTTATGCCGATCGACCTAAGTCATTCCAAGTGCCGTCCCGTTCTTTCTGCGGTTGTCAAGTCAAATAGTCCCACGATCTCAAGGGCCGTCACGTAACATATGACTTGGATGATAGCATCGCGTAGGAAGTAAGTCAGTTAAAGGCACGAGCCACGGTTGGCACGATGTAAAGCTAGCCACGGTCTATGGCACTTAAGGAACACATTTTGTTTCAAGTTAAGTTGGAAGGCTATGTAGTAGTCGTTTCCTCGAGTTCAAAGAAGTTCGAGGCGGTCCCTCGGTTGGGAGTCTCGCGTTCCTATCCACGTTAAGATGTTTTCGAGGCAGTCCCTCGGTTGGGAGTCTCGCGTTCCTATCCATGTTAAGATGTTCGAGGCGGTCCCTCGGTTGGGAGTCTCGTGTTCCTTTCTACGTTAAGATATTTTCGAAGCGGTCCCTCGGTTGGGTGTCTCGCGTTCCTATCCACGTTAAGATGTTCGAGGCGGTCCCTCGGTTGGGAGTCTCGTGGCCCCGATGCACGTAATGCAAAGGGTGGTTCAGAGCACGAGTTGCTAAGTATTGTTCCAGTTGTACCAATAAATTAGGCCATGCATTTACGTGAGTCTAGATGTCTCGTAGGTGCGTGGTCATTGGATACCTTGTCGACAAGGATTTCTGCCTAGACTGGTTATACGTCGGGGCACCGGGCCAGTCATCCTAGGGGGTAGACATTATAGCAGCACATGCTTTTATTGTGTGGGTAGTCGGGGGCTTTCCATGGGGCTAGCTACCTTGCATCGAAGGACCCGCCGCCTACCCGAGCTATGTCCGCGATGGCTTGTCATGCCAGTGGCCTTTAATATAGATATTTGGCGTGCTAAGCGACGAATCCGCATGCACGGTGTCGGTCGTAACAAAGGAAGCGTAAGCACGGTATGCGATGTGTTATGAATGCGTAAGCTCGATATGCACATAAGGTGTTATAAAGCCTACGATTCGGCTATACGTAAAGACACGTGCTTCGGCACGAGATATGGCGTCGTACTTGAGTTCTCAACACCGGTTCCACAAGTTTGATTAGTCGTTGCATGTTAAGTCGAGAAGGGCCGTAAGGCGAGTTTGGATAAGTAAGGTTACGCTGCGAGGCACGGCCTCGATGTTGAGGCACGGGCAAGTATTTGACACGACCTAGTCGTTACGTCTAAGAGTATGGTACGATAGACAACTATGAGTCGGTACGTTGACAATACAAGCACAAGAAAGGTCTAGAGGCAAAGTATGGGTACGTTATCAGTGCAAGGCACGGAGATGGTCTAAAGACACTAATTAGGGCGAGCGTCGGTCCTAAAATCGATCCTAAGGCAAGACTAGAAAGACAATCGTAAAGGGGCTTGTATCGCACAAAGATGAATAAACGTGTCGGTTTTGTATGGGTGGGCGAGGAGCTCACTCCACCAGTACAGTTGAGTACTGACAACCACACAGTTTCCATGTGCAGGCACAGGTAGAAGCTCGTGGCGCGGAGCTCGCTTGGATGCATCGAGGCACGGAGTTCCTTGGCGATTCGAAGCGTGCGGCCGCATGGAATCGAAGACTTATATGGGACATAATGTATGGACATCGCCTTCCGAAGCTTCCGCTGGCTCAAGCATTGTAATCGAAGATGAGAGAGAGCAGAGTGATTTGTAATGTGAGACGAGTGAATTTGAGTGATTGTAATCTCGGCCTTGTGCGCCGAATGTAACCGTTGTTTCGATATCAATAAAGAGCTTCTTTTGAATAACTTGTGTTCTAATTTCCGCTGCGTGTTTAATGTCTCTGCTTGGGACTTCTGTGCGATGACCCCGTCGCCGTTGCTGTAATCGGTCGTTATGGAACCTGCCTTGCACGAACGCAATCTAGGCTCGTACGGCATCACGCCTTAGCGAGGACGATCGCTCCTACGGGAGCGGGGCGTGACATAATAGTATCAGAGCACGGTTTTACGTCCTTGGACTATCGATTGAATTCTTTAACTCTGATGTTTTTGCGAACTCTGAATGTTGCTTCCGCAAAGTTGATATCGTTGGTGCGCTCTCTCTCGATTGTCCCACGGGATGTCCATACAATAAGTCTAATATTTTTAAAAGCTCGTACAAGTGTTCCGTCGAATACATCGGTAGGCCATCACCGGATACGTTGGTAGGCCTTTGGGCCGAACGGTGCCGACCTTGAGATGATAGAAGACACGTGCTAAAAGTTACCAAACGCGTTGCGTGCTTGAACGACCTTACGCTAACAATAGCGGACGAGCACACGAGATCGAAGTATAGTCCATACGGGATGGTTATGCACACGGCCTTTTAGCTAAGTTGTGCCGTGCGTCGTGCACCTAGACTTTATGGTGCAAGCGAGTTGCGAGCGATATTGAGTATCGTTCGGTCGGGAATGAAGCTACACTTAGAGTATATATCGATAGAAGCGCTATTGGACTAACGCTTAGGCGTACACGGAAGATTGTTTTGGATTTTGAGTAATAGTGCGAACGACTTAGTACGTCGATGCGACGTGAACGATTACGCTAGGGATTCGTCGAACAAATCCGAAACAGGTCTTAGCGAATAACGTGAACGTGATTTGGACTAGATTGGATGACTCGAATCCCGAGTGGTGTATGGTCCGTCTTGGAAATCATTCGAGCGAAAGATTGAGGATTGCACGAGTATGAAATACGAAAACGATTGAGTAGGTGAAATCAAATCGAGGAAATCGATACGGATCGTATACGAGAAGTTATCACGATTGGATAATAGCGTGCATGAAATGTTCGATTTTAAAGTTACACGAATGACTATGAGGATTGGAATGGATATCGTTCGATGATTGAGTTAGCAAGAATGATGCGAGTTGAGAAAATACGTTGGTCGATGACTTAGGATAAAAGGGATAAGGATCGAACATGAATTGAATGTCGAGGAGATTATCCGGTCGGACGATAGCATCATTCGTACGACTCAGAATTCGTTGCAAACGAAGATCGTCAGGTTACGTATATCGTCGATGATATTGAGACGTATCAAAGACGATATGCGATAACTCGGGGGTAATCTGACACGGTGAATGATGATCGCACAAGTGTTATCGTTCCAAATGGATGCAATAGTTAGGACTTTGGTTGAGACGAATATTGGATGAAAGTGATCGTATCTTGATGATTACGCGGATAACCATAGCGTCGACATTCTCGTCTTGTGCGAGCGCGACTCCAGCCTCGCACATGCGTTGCATCGAATTTGGGGCGATCGTTCCGCGTGAGCGCTGACATGGTGATTCATGTCGCGGGAATGATCGAACTTGGAAAATCTGGACGCGGCAACTTTGATTATCCCGACTTGTCGGTTTGATGCGAAGGCAAACTCGAGAATGTTAGGACTTGTGATTGATAACTGAATAAAACTTGAGGATTGAGTAGGTCCAATTCGTGCATCGAGAATAAATTAGTCTAGACACAAACAAGAGTTACGTTCCGATGAGAATGATTATTCCGCGGGAGCGTTGCATGGTGATTCGTGTCCACCGTGGATAATCTATCTCACGTGAGATCGGAGCATAACATATTGTTAAGTCGGACGACCTTGTGATCGATTACGTGAATTGGAATAGATGATTTCGGAAACATGAAATGTGAATTACGGTTTATAGATAAATTGTGTCATAGCGTACTTGATTTGAGAATGAATGATAGGCGAACTAATGTTGAATGTGTTCGAAGAGATAAACTATGCGAAGCGACTTGATGAACGAACGATATTGATATGACGTAAAATTGGTCGAAACGTGAGTTATCGTAGGATGGCTTTACCGAACGACTCGTACCCCATGCGACGAATATTGGGATGTACGTAGGAAATCGATGCTCGATGTTTAGAAATCGGAGTGATGCGAGCTTGGGTAGAAAACCCCGTACTATTGATTTGGTTTGACCTTAGGATGGGGTCAGTGTTGATATCGTTGTTTGGGAACTATGATTCCAGTACTGACGAAAGACATAGCCTAGCGGTTATGCAGACGTTCCGGCACGAAGCGATAGGAATTATGGAGGCACCACTCGTGAGTCTCGGCTGACATGCACGTATATCAGGGACGCCCGAATATGTGCACGATCCGACTCGAGTGGTGATGGCGGATTCTCTACCACGAGGCTTGGCTAAAATACATGTATTTTAGGGACGCCTAGAATATGTGCACGATCCAACTAAGTGATACGTTGAATCAAGTGAGTCTTGAGGAACGGGAAAGTGTTGTGGATTTTGAAATTGTAAGTTTCGAAGAAACGTTGACGGTAACGCGATCATTGAATTGAGACAAGTTCGAATGTTGGTTGATCGATTGGTGTGCCTTACGACTAAGTTAGCGATAGGACGAGCGTGGCTCGGAATCGAAGAAATGCGTAGGCGGAGTCGGTACGATTAAGTCTTGGCCATAGAAATGGTAGGATGGTTTGCCTTCAGGAAAGTCTCGAGGACGAGACTTATTCTGAGTGGTGTATGTTGTAGTGCCCCGTCCTGCAAAGTCAATCGGAGGAATCGAAACGCCGACGGCGTTTGGACTTGGCCTTACAACGGTGACTCGAAGACATTGCTCAGGTAGGGTAGTTTCGGTGAACTTGCCTCATCTCAGCCTTTACTTAATAATTCGTGTGTTTTCAACTTGCACAAGTAGGCTTAATAATAAAAGAGACGAATCCACATAGCTAAGGGGAATTATCCCGACGGATCGAATCGAGTTAGAACATGGAAAACGTCCCACGGTCGGATTAGAGTTGGTACACGGTGTGCTTTAAAAATGACACTCGATCCTTTGTCCTGCGGCTTGGAAGGGGGAAAAGTTGGTATTCGACACAAACGATGAGTTAGCCTAAGTCATAGGCGTCGCCCACATAAATACTCGATAAAGCATGCACGTTTCCACTGTGCAAGGCTTGGCATAGCCTTGGCTCGTCCCTCGGGTTAAGTTGTAGGCTTGAGTAAGTTAGACAAAGTTATGTCGATCGACCTAAGTCATTCCAAGTGTCGTCCCGTTCTTTCTGCGGTTGTCAAGTCAAATAGTCCCACGATCTCAAGGGCCGTCACGTAACATATGACTTGGATGATAGCATCGCGTAGGAAGTAAGTCAGTTAAAGGCACGAGCCACGGTTGGCACGATGTAAAGCTAGACACGGTCTATGGCATTTAAGGAACACGTTTTGTTTCAAGTTAAGTTGGAAGGCTATGTAGTAGTCGTTCCCTCGAGTTCAAAGAAGTTCGAGGCGGTCCCTCAGTTGGGAGTCTCGCGTTCCTATCCACGTTAAGATGTTTTTGAGACGGTCCCTCGGTTGGGAGTCTCGCGTTCCTATCCACGTTAAGATGTTCGAGGCGGTCCCTCGGTTGGGAGTCTCGCGTTCCTTTCCACGTTAAGATGTTTTCGAGGCGGTCCCTCGGTTGG
Organism: Iris pallida; assembly: GCA_029216955.1. Classification (NCBI taxonomy): domain Eukaryota; kingdom Viridiplantae; phylum Streptophyta; class Magnoliopsida; order Asparagales; family Iridaceae; genus Iris; species Iris pallida. Next base: position 5,763,580 of record JANAVB010033817.1, on the reverse strand, counting down.
GAGTCTCGCGTTCCTATCCACGTTAAGATGTTCGAGGCGGTCCCTCGGTTGGGAGTCTCGCGGCCCTGATGCACGTAATGCAAAGGGTGGTTCAGAGCACGAGTTGCTAAGTATTGTTCCAGTCGTACCAACAAATTAGGCCATGCATTTACGTGAGTCTAGATGTCTCGTAGGTGCATGGTCATTGGACACCTTGTCGATAAGGATTTCTGCCTAGACTGGTTATACGCCGGGGCACCGGGCCCAGTCATCCTAGGGGGTAGACGTTATAGCAGCGCATGCTTTTATTGCGTGGGTAGTCGAGGGCTTTCCATGGGGCTAGCTACCTTTTATCGAAGGACCCGCCGCCTAACCGAGCTATGTTCGCGATAGCTTGTCATGCCAGTGGCCTTTCATATAGATATTTGGCGTGCTAAGCGACGAATCCGCATGCACGGTGTCGGTCGTAACAAAGGAAGCGTAAGCACGGTATGCGATGTGTTATGAATGCGTAAGCTCGGTATGCACATAAGGTGTTATAAAGCCTACAATTCGGCTATACGTAAAGACACGTGCTTCGGCACGAGATACGGCGTCGTACTTGAGTTCTCAACACCGGTTCCACATGTTTGGTTAGTCGTTGCACGTTAAGTCGAGAAGGGCCGTAAGGTGAGTTTGGATAATTCAGGTTACGTTGCGAGGCACGACCTCGATGTTGAGGCACGGGCAAGTATTTGACACGACCTAGTCGTTACGTCCAAGAGTATGGTACGATAGACAACTATGAGTCGGTACGTTGACAATGTAAGCACGAGAAAGGTCCAGAGGCAAAGTATGGGTACGTTATCAGTACAAGGCACAGAGATGGTCTAAAAACACTAATTAGGCCGAGCATCGGTCCTAAAATCGATCCTAAGGCAAGACTAGAAAGACAATCGTAAAGGGGCTTGTATCGCAAAAAGATGAATAAACGTGTCGGTTTTGTATGGGTGGGCGAGGAGCTCACTCCACCAGTACAGTTGAGTACTGACAACCACACAGTTTCCATGTGCAGGCACAGGTAGAAGCTCGTGGCGCGGAGCTCGCTTGGATGCATCGAGGCACGAAATTCCTTGGCGATTCGAAGCGTGCGGCCGCATGGAATCGTAGACTTATACGGGACATAATGTATGGACATCGCCTTCCGAAGCTTCCGCTGGCTCAAGCATTGTAATCGAAGATGAGAGAGAGCAGAGTGATTTGTAATGTGAGACGAGTGAATTTGAGTGATTGTAATCTCAGCCTTGCACCCCCAATGTAACCGTTGTTTCGATATCAATAAAGAGCTTCTTTTGAATAACTTGTGTTCTAATTTTCGCTGCATGTTCAATGTCTCAGCTTCAGACTTCTGTGCGACGACCCCGTCGTCGCCGCTGTAATCGGTCGTTATGGAACCTGCCTTGCACGAACGCAATCTAGGCTCGTGCGGCATCACGCCTCAGCGAGGACGATCGCTCCTACGGGAGCGGGGCATGACAATATTGGATATGATTGAGCAAAATATTTTCTTGAAGATTTTGATGAGTCGATTCGAACAACTTAGAAATTGATGCGCACGGAACGTGCACGGGATTAAGGATTGTGCAAGTATGAAACGCAAAAATGATCGAGTAGATGAAATCGAATCGAAGAAAAGTTAGGATGTACGAATGGATGACTTGATCGAGGAAATCGATAAGAATCGTATACGAAAAGTTAGCACGACGAGAAGATAGCGTACATGAAAAGTTTGATTCGAATGTTTGAAAATGACTCTAAGGATTGGAATGGATGTTGCTCGATGATTTGAGTTAGCAAGGAATGATGTGATTTGAAAAAAAATGTTGGTCGATGACTTAAGATAATCGAATGAACAATACGTGAAATTGGTTTGAGGAAATTGATATTGTAAATGATTCGAGGGATAATGATCGAACTTGAATTGAATGATGAGGAGATTATCCAGTTGGATGATAGCATCATTTGTACGACTCGAAACTTGTTGCAAAGGAAGATCAGGTTATGCATGTCATCGATGGTATTGAGGCGTATCAAAGATCGATATACGATAACTCAGGAGTACTCTGACTCGACGAATGACGATCGTGCAAGTGTTATTGTTCGATTGGATGCTATACTTAGGATTTTGATTGAGATGAATGCCGGATAAAAATGAAAGTGTCTTGATGGTTATGCGGATAACCATAGCGTCGACATTCTTGTCTTGCACGAGCGCAACTCTAGCCTCGCACATGCGTTGCGTCGGATTTGAGGCGATCGTTCCGCGTGAGCGCTGACATGGTGATTCATGTCGCGGGAATGATCGAACTCAGAAAATCAGGACGCGACAACTTTGATTGTCTCGACTTGTCGGTTTGATGCGAAAAAAATTCGAGGATGTTTAGACTTGCGATTGATGAATGAAATAAACTTGAGGATTAAGTAGGTCCAATCCGTGCATCAAGAATGAATTAGTCTAGACACAAAACAAGAGTTACGTCCCGATGAGGATGACTATCCCGCGAAAGCGTGCATGGTGATTCATGCCCATCGTGGATAATCTGAATCGCGTGAGATCGGGGCATAATATATTGTTAAGCTAGACGACCTCATGATCGAATACGTGAATTGGGATGAATGACTTAGGGAATATGAAATGTGAATTATGGTTTAGCGATGGATTGTGTCGTAGCGTGCTTGACTTGGAAGGGATGATAGGAGGATTATGTCAACGTGTTCGAAGAGATTGACTATGCGAAATGGTTTGTTGAACGAGTGAGATTGATATGTTAAGGAATTGGTTGAAACATAAGTTGTCGTAGGATGGCTTTGCTGAATGACTCGGACCCCGTGCGACGAATATTGGGACGTGTTTAAGGAATCGATGCTCGATGTTAGAAATCGGAGTGATGCGAGCTTGGGTAGAAAATCCCGTACTATCAACTTGGTTTGACCTTAGGATGGAGTCAGTGTTGATATCGTTGTTTGGGAACTATGATTCCAATACTGACGGAAAGACATAGCCTAGCGGTTAGGCAGACGTCCAAGTGCGAAGTGGTAGGATTTGTGGAGGCACCACTCGCGAGTATCGATTGACATGCATGTATATCAGGGACGCCCGAATATGTGTACGATCTGACTCGAGTGGTGATGGTGGATTCTCTATCACGAGGCTTGGCTGAAATGCATGTATTTTGGGGACGCCTAAAATATGTGCACGATCCAACTAAGTGATACGTTGAATCAAGTGAGACTTGAGGAATAGAAAAGTGTCGAGGATTTTGAAATCGTATTGAAGGAAAGATTGAGAGTAGCACGAGCGTGGCTCGGATTTGGGAAACGCATAAGCATAGTGTGTGCGAGAGTTCTTGAATGTTGAATAAGTGATAAGTCGATAGGTGTACTCTGTTAGTTTCAAGGACGAAACTTTTTCTGAGTGGTGTATGATGTAGTGCCCCGTCCCGCTCAGTCAATCGGAGGAATAGGAATGCCGACGGCGTTCGAACTTAGCCTTACAACGACGACTCGAAGACATCGTTCAGGTGGGATAGCTTTGGTGAACTTGCCTCATCTTAGCCTTCACATAATAAATCGCATATTTTCAACTTGTACAAGTAGGCTTAATAATAATAGAGATGAATCTACATAGCAAAAGGGAATAATCCCAACGGGTTGAATTGAGTTAGAATATGGAAAGGTCCAACGGTCAGCTTAGAGTTGGTGCACGGCGTGCTTTGAAAATGACACTCGATCCTTCGTCCCGTGGCTTGGGAGAAGAAAAGTTGGTATTCGTCGCAACGGGTTAAGTTGTATTGTACGGCTTGCGGCATAAGTCTAGGCACCCCAAATAACTTGGTTGTTCAAGTCGATCGCGTGCACGGCACGTTCCTACGACGCAAGGCTTGACGCAGCCTTTACTCGTCAAGTTATTGCAAAAGTAAGTTAGGCAAGTTACGTTAAGCTATCCGGAGTAGTAGCAAGCACGACGCTACGAGTTCTACGACTGAGTGTATCCACATAGTCTTACAGTCTCAAGGCCCGTCATATAGAGTATGACTTGGGCGGTGGTGTCGCATAGGCTTAAGGCACGATGCACGGACTTAGTGTTTAAGGCACAAGCCACGGTTGATTCAAAAGTGAGTTTAGAAAAAGGGCTATCAAATAGTCGTTTTGAGTTGAATAAAATGATATAGTAACATGGAAAGAATGCTCGTGATTATAGGTCGTCGGGGCGATTTCAGAAGAAGGAAGAATGCTCGCGACTATAGGTCGTCGAGGCGGTCTCAGATTTGAGAAGTATTGAACTTGGTCCTGAAAGACATGGTAACACTAGAGATAGCATGACTGTGTGAGACGTCAGTTTGTGTCGAGTCTTGCATGGTCATGGACAACTTGTCGACAAGGTGGGTCGTTTCCTCGCACGACAATCCGGCGGCCACGGGACCGTTGCGACCGTCGATTGGAAACGAGTAATTAGCTGTACTAGGCACGGGTTAGGCGGGGACTTGCAGCGGGGCTAGCTACCTTACGCTGAAAGGGGCACCCGTCTAATAAAAGCTAGAGGAGTCCACGATGGCTCTGGGAGTCAGTGACCAAATTATATAGATGAGTCGGCATGGCGACAATCCGCGTGTGTACCTTTAGATTGAGTTGAGTTGTTGAATGTGTGTACAGTTAGAATACAAATGTTTAGGCTTAAGAATGGCTACAACATAGGCGACGTGCTTCGGCACGAGATGTGGCATCGAGTCTTGATTTGTCGGCATATAAGTTATATAAGTTGGTTGAGTTGTTTAAATTTAAGTCGGGAAACCGCCGCAAGGCAAAGTTGGTTGAGTGACACTAACATTAACAAATCTTGATTGGGTCAGTTGGTGATCAAAGTAGCAAGGGCCGCGAGGCGGCGATATGGTTTAGTCACCCTGAGTTGCGAGGCACGGCACGATGGATTCCTAGCACGATCACATGGAAATGGAGCCTATCGCGTAGTTGCGTCTCTGATTAAGTGCCGTAAGGCAAACACGACTTGATAGGGTAATGTCGATGTTGCAAGCACGGGATGGTCTTGAAATACGAAATAGGCCAAGGCTCTGTCCTAAAACTGATCCTAAGGCAAGAGTAGAAAGGCAATTGATAAGAAGGGACTATGTTGCACAAAGTAAAATAACGTATCAGTTTTGTATGGGTGGGCGAGGAGCTCATTCCACCAGTACAGTTGACTACTGACACCCACATAGTTTACATGTACAGGCACAGGTAGAAGCTCGTGGCGCGGAGCTCGCTTGGATGCGTCGAGGCACGGAGTTCCTTGGCAATTCGAAGCGTACGGCCGCATGGATTAAAGACTTATACGGGACATAATCTATGGACGTTGCCTTCCGAAGCTTCTGCTGGCTCAAGACTTGTATTTGAGAGATGAGAGAGAGTAGAGTGGACTTGTAATGTGAGATGAGTGAGTTTGAGAGACTTGTAATCTTGGCCTTGCGCCCATTGTAACCTTTGTTTCAATATCAATAAAGAGCTTCTTCTGCAAAACTTGTATTTCGTTCTAATTTTCGCTGCTATTATTCAATGTCTCTGCATGGGACTTCTGTGCGACGACCCCGTCGCAGCCGCTGAAATCGGCCGTTATGGAACCCGCCTTGCACGAGCGCAATCTAGGCTCGTGCGGCATCACGCCTTAGCGAGGACGATCGCTCCTACGGGTGAAGGGCGTGACAACAGCTAACCTATCACTTGCCCTTGGCCTGAGGTATGGCATACCTTGCTTCAAAGGATTCCTTCCCTTGGTAGGAACTTGGCACCCCCCCTCATCCTATCGTTATCTCAGATTGTCATACTCATAGATTATTCTGGATTAATACATCCTAAAAGAGACGAGTGTCTAAAATTCCATTTCTAAGAATCAAGTCTGTGTCCAGTATGCTAGCTTAGACATGTTATAAAACATGAATGAGATAATCATCGATAACATTTTTGCATATTCAGTGGCCTCTGAAATATAAAGTGCGACTACATTGAATTGCATTTCGTTGAAAAAATGTTAATATAGAATTAGTTGGTCAACTACAATAATATTTAGCAACAACAACAACAAAAGATTGAAGTTAAGCAGAGTCGATCCCATAACAACTTTGTTGTACATATTCACACTGTACCTAAGTCCACTTTTCATAAGATTGTTCAAGGCGTCAGATTGCAAAAGCTCTCTGATTTGCAACACTCATAGTTTGCGATAAATATCATTATCAGGGAGAGTATCCAAAAGTATACTCACTTGACCTTAATGTACTCTTTTTCTAACTTATGGACAGTTTTTACTAAATTTTTGCCACCCTAAGAAGATTTTAATGAGGCACTCATATCATGCTTGTCATAAGTCTAAATATTTTCACGTTCTGAAGACATATCGACATGGACTCACTTTCTTCCTTCGATTATGGTTATTTTTCTACTGGTTTTCTATATCAAGGTTTTGATGAGATCCATCGATATCTATATATTATCATAAAGTCGTGTTAACTATTATCTGAAGATCGATTTTGATCATTCCTGAAGACTGATGTTGTACATCCCTAAAGCTTGATGCCAATCGTTTCTGAAGAATGGTGTTTGTCATTATTGAAGATCGATGTTGATCATTCGTGAAGAATAATGTTGATCTCTTGTACTTTTTGTATATTTAATTATGCTTACTCGAGAGGGAGTTTTGCAGTGCGTAACTTTTGAGAGCAGTATTTATTACTAATTAATTTGTCATGTCTCAATCCCAAAATACGAAAGACTAGGACACATGACAATGACCAGCTGAGTATCAAGCGGACTTCGACCTAACTCGAATATGTATACGTTGTCCCAAGTTGGATAATCTAGATATCAAACACTGAATAATCGATAAGATATTATGTCCATATTAAGTATAATATCAAGAATGAATAATATATTTTAAAGTTCGGCCGCCCAATAACATACTTGTTCGAATAGACCCAAAAAATGACATATGTCCACAAATAGTAGGCTATAGCACTAGAGAATGAAATACTAAATGATATATATATATATATATATATATATATATATATATATATATATATATGATACAAACATATAATATATATACTTGACTCCAAGAAGATATCCATCAGCATTCCTCAGGGTAAGCTCCGAATAATCTGCTCAACTAACCTGGAAGGGAACCGGGTCCTCAAAGAAACGTAACAAGATACATATTATGCATGACATAATGTATAAAATATGTCATATATAAATCAAAACTAGGGTACGACCATAACTATCTAATCTACGTGAAATACAGTTTTGAAGACAACTTTCGCACACAGGAGCTGGGGCTATCAAAGTAATAAAAAGTACAGAAAAAGTAAGTATCAGTCATCCGAGTCACTAGCGAACATGAAGTAAAAATAAATAGTAGCCCCTAGGTCTGGTGACTGCCCTCCTCATGCATTGTTATTGTCTAGGTCAAGTCCACGACATGTCTAGTTCATAACTACTTAGTCCAGTAAAAAAGCATCTCTAATATCAAGCATAAACTATACCGGCACACGTCATGATCGTATCGATGATCAGTTCGAGAGTACGTGCCCTGTCGTGAATATCATATATCCGTGTAAGGTTTATGTGTCCACGTCATGCGAGATATCATATATCCCTACACAGATAATGGTGCTCCCCTAACATCTAACGTCTACTGTCAGTCTCATCCGAGTCATTCTAGGACGCACATATATCAACAAGTAATATAATGACAAATATAGAAACATGCAATTTAATGTGTTTGGAAACAATAAACACAGACAACGCATATATATTTACCTAGTTGTTGGTCGAGAAAGCATCGACGTATCAGATAGGATCGTATTGGATACGGATGAACTAAAAACTGAAGTGGAATAAACGTATCCAGATGCTAAAATAAACGTATCTAAATGTTAAAATAAACGTAACAAGATCACGGTGGCTCGGTTTTAAACTAGTCCGAAATGATTTCTAGTTCACAGATTGATCGGTTCAACCGGTTGTTCGATTCAATTTTTAAAACACTAACCCAAAGCTTACAAAAATAACTAAATAAAATTAATAATATAAAAAAAATTGAGGACACGAACTTTAATAGAACTGAGTACAGCTGGGAGAAAAAAAATATAAAAAAATACAACAAAGCTTGTTACGGGCCCACATTTAAGAATCCCTCAATATAGCAAGTTTCAAGCCAATTGGATCCACAGTAATCCTAGCCATAAAGTTTTAGGACACTCTTCCAATTGTTAGGCCACACCATTGCACTATTCAGAATTATGCCCTACAAGGACCTGGACCACCATTGCAATATCAACGCTTTTAGCCCCACACAAAGTAAATTCCATGACAAAAGTTCAAAGTTCCGAATGCAAACATCAATATTGCGCTTATTGGCGTCATTTGTGCTCGGGATATAAGCAAGTCCAGCTTGGCTCATGTAGGGTCCGGTCTTCGAAAGTAGATATGGTATCCAACCAGGTTTGGTCATGGTCATGGTCAAGGTCAAGGTCAAGGTCAAGGTCAGCATAGTTTTTTCTTAACATCCGATGCAACGTTCGAAATTTTGTACATGTTCCATTACAGGTAAGGACGAATCCAGAAATCTATACTGGGGTGGATTGGAGTGGATTATGATAGGTTAGGTATAACTTTACTCACAAAAAATTACCCAAAAATTACATATGAAAAAAAAAATCAATATTTTTATTTGGGGTGGGTAAAGCCCACCTCAGCCCCTCACTTTGGTCCGTCCTTGATTGCATGTCTCGCGAATCCATTGTCTCCAAATTCCACTGTTTTATTAAATTTAATAAATAATATGCTATCACCCTATTCGAATTCGTATAAATATGACAGATGCCTCCCACCTCAGCCAATTGGGCTAGAGGTCATTGGCAAGGTCATCATAGATCTTACCAGGGGTATAGCCAGTTGGTCCTGAGGAGCGAGGCTGAGAGGTCCCTAAAATTTTAATTTTATATATATTAGATATTGTATTGTGCCTTATGGAGTCATATCAAGCATGCATTCAAATGTTGGAACTGTAGATTTGTCGAAACATAACAAGGTGTAGCTGAATGGTATTAAATACGGAATAATTACCCAAAATCAAGAGTCATTGTTGAGGTATCGATGATTCATAGTATAGGACAATTGTGGATACTTAAGATAACTTTGTAAAAATTGTGGATACTTAAGGTAACTTTGTGAATAAGTACCCAGTATCAAGAGCCATTATTGCACAGAAAGGCGCATACGGTCATAGTCGATTTGTAAAAATTGACGGAACTCAAATTCGTCGACTGTGCACGATGAAGTATACATGATCCGTTGAATTTTACCATATCAATATTTTTTTCAAAATTTATAATTATTTTTAGTGAGCTCTTCGAATCGCGACGAAATTTGTGTCACCGACCGCGCAACGTCCAACTTGTCTTAACTCTTAAGACATAAATTTTGTCCAATTCTAAGAGGGTCAATCGGATCATCATTAATTTTTGTATTTATTTTTTAATTATAAATGTCACGCTCCTAGATGAAAATCCACTACTGTGTCTTACTAAATTTGATTGAGAATTATAGAGTCCATTTTTGTTCACCCACCAATATCATGGTGTTTGTTCACCCTCCAATCACATGGAGACATGTGGCAAGTAAAACCACAGACCTATTTTAAAGAGTGTACAAAATCATTTTTAAAGTAGTTTTATTTGTCACATGTTTCCATGTAATTGGAGGGTGAACTAACACCATAGTATTGGTGGGTGTACAAAAATGAACTGAATTATATGTGGTTTCAGCAAGTCTAAAACTTACATGGATAGGCTCCTAACCGAAACTTAGGCGGAAAGTGATCATTGACAGCCCGAATGCAACACTGAAATTGGCGGATCATTGGACCAGCCTAGCCCTTTTGGGTTATGGCAGGTTTGGTACACTCTCTATTAATGCTTCCATTTTGTTATTATAATTATAGTTGTAATAGTACTACTTGTGATGGGTTTGAAAACAGAAAAAAGTTACAATAAAAATTAATTTTAATTATTTATTTATTTTGCTGCAACGAACCAAATCCAACCATTGCTTGGTGTGAATTCAGCTGTTTCATCAAGGAGCTTACTCCTACACAATGAGAAATAGTTTAATGAGTCGGACTTATCATGCATTTTGATTTTTCTCCACTTGATAGTATAGGAATGAAAAAGATTGTTCTATAATATTACTTCATGTACTCATTTTTACATTATCAAGTGAAGGAGAATCAAGATGCATGGTAAAATCGATTTTCACTAAATAATTTCTCCTATGCAATCAAGGATGAAATCAGAATTAAATGGTGAGCTTAATTTCAACTTGATACCTCAACTATTTTAATTTTTCAACTTAATATCTTAACATTTTTTGGTACAATTTGATGCTATGAAAAAAAAAAATAGAGAAAAATATTCTTGTTCAAAACTTGAAACTATTCACCTCCTCCCTTTTCCCACCCCCACCCTACCCGCCCCCCTACCCGCCCCCGCCTGCCCTCGGTTGTCCGCTCCCTCCTCCCGCCGTCGCTACTGCCAGCCCCAATCTCTCTCCATCGCGCTGCCGCCGTTGCTAATGCTGCGTGCGCCGCCACCATCATCGAAGAGACACTACCAAAATAACTCATATTAGCGATGGAATTAGCGACTCCGTTCTTATACGTCGCTAATATTTTAACTTAGTGACGTACACCGACGCTTAGCGACGAAAACTTAGTTTTGGAAAAAATTCGATGCTAAACGTCGTTGTTCGTCGCTAATATAGCGGCGTTTAGCGACATAATGTAGCACCCAGTTTCTAAAATGAGGATAATTTTAAACTTTTGTATTTTTATTTATTTAATAATGTTATTCAAATCATGATATAATTTATGGTTATTTTTAATCAATTTAAAACTATTTAAAACCATGACTTGTGATTTTGATGTTTTGATAGTGCAACCCTAGAGACTGCATGACCTAGAGAGTAACCATGACCATGGGGACCTAACCATGTGATTAGGATGACTAATTGTGACTTTTTAGCCTAAGGGTATTTTGGTCATTTTGGACTTTTTAATGAAAATGAATTTTGATTGATTATTATAGTGCTAAGTATTTTATTAGAGACTAACATAGTTTTGACTAAACCTAGATGCTAATGATGCTCATGGAGGTTTAGTTAGAAGGTTAGAGACTTAATGGTTAAGTTAGATTAATATCTAGATATTATGTTAGTATGATATTTTGACTAAATGTTAAGAAAGGCTACTTTTGATATGAGCCTTTGATTGAGCTAGAAATTGGTAGAGAAACCTTAGCCACTCATTTAAAACCCTAACCCTAACTATTCCAACAACCATCAAGTCCATTCCCTCCCTATTTAATCACATCATCAAAAGTTCTTGCCTCTTTTTAAATACCTACATAAATCCCTATTAGTGTTCTTCCCCAAACCTTCACCAATTCCTCATTTCTCCACCAAATTGGACCAAACCAATTGCGTTGGACTCCCCTACAGTACAGGATACCAATAGTGGGCAGCTAGCAAGGATTCGGGGGCTTGGGATCATTGCAAGTGGGAGAAGAGCTCTTATTTTAAAGCCTATTCATTGAGGTTTCATCCTCAATAGGTAAAACCTATCAAACCCTAATGAATTCCTAATTTTTCTTCATTGATGCATGCATATAGGTATACCCTAGCTGTAGAGTGAGTTTGGTAGGAAACCGTATCCATTTAGTGTCTGTATCGGACACGTATCAGTGTGTAGAAATAGGTGTTTGATGAAATGTCTAAACCAATGTTTTGTTTATTAATTTAAAAACTAATTTTATGATTGTGTAGCCATATATGTGTACTTTGAATCCCCCATTGACTGAGCACGATTTGGACTCGTGTCCGTGTTCAAAATGGACACGAACACGCTGCACGATGCTGCGGTGCACTGTCCTGCTACCCGAACGCAATTTCTCAGTGGACACGCCACATGGACACGTCAAACTTGACACAAGGGTAGGGGCAATGTCTGAGAAGGCTCCCCCAAAGTTTTGTGTCGAGTTGTGTCGTGTCGAGTGAGAAATCGACCGTGCACTGAATTTGTACACACTGTGCACGCGCAGAAAATCTGCAGTGATACGCACGTATAACTCTCGACACAACTCGCGTGGACACGAGACAGACACGTGTACACGTAGACCTACACCAGGCGAACACCTAGACACGACCACAAGGTATCTCGTTTCGTGTGTCATATCCTGGACCAACTGGCACACGTACACGAGACTGCACTGCAACTGTGAGTGTTTGTGTGTGATTTGAGTGTTTGGATACGTCGTGTCCTATCGTTTGGATACATTACGACCTGTGAGACACGAATGCATGTACAAGATATACTGTCACATACTGATTTGTTGTTTAATGGGTTTTCGAATGTTGATTTTGGGGTTTTCGAATTTTTCACTGATATATTAAAAATCAGCCCTGATACTGTAAATTCAAATTGGTTTTAGTTTGATTTGTAATTGTTACTTGGATTTGATTTAAGTTGTATATAAATATTTTACTCACTGAGTTCCATTTAGGATATGGAAGTTCGACTGATATTTCAAAATGACTGTTATTTTAGTAAAAACGAAATCTCTGATACATTACCTGAGAATTCGGTTGGAGATTCAAAACTGATATCTCGATTTGGGTTTGAATTTGATTATGAGTTCCATTTATTTACCTGGGTTTGAGATAAGTTTCCAAGTTAGGTTTTCATGTATGGTTTGGGTTTGAGTTCAAGTTTTGGCTTCGAAATTGGATTCCAGTTTTCATGTTCAGTTTTGGTTCAGTGAGGAATTACCTGTATATATGTATGTATACAATCTAGATGTATATATATATATATTTGAGTATAGGTATATTTGCAGAGGTGAGTTGTGAGAGTTTGGGTTTTAGAGTTAGTTGGGTTAAGGTTTGAGTTTCTCAGGTTTTGAGAGCACCGAGATATGGGGTTAGAGAGGTTTAGGATTTATAGGTGGTGAGTTGTTCTCAGAAAAATAGAGGATGAAGGAGGGTAGCAGCAGCAGTGCCTAGTGCAGCAGGTTACTTGGCCTGCCTAGGCCTGGCTTGGCATGGTATTCAGCAGGCCCTGTCTAGATTTGGTTTGGCTTGGTTGACTTTGAGAGTATGTGAGTTAGAGTTCAAGATTAGATGAGTGAGTTAAGTGAGGGTGAGTTGATTGGTAGATGAGTGAGTTAATATGTGAGAGTTGAGTAGAGTTTAAGTTAGTAGTTGGTTTAGATATTAGAGTATGAGTGTTGAGTTATGATTAGGATATATAGTGAGTGTGAGGTTGGTTGTTTTGATTACATGTATATATATTATATATCTATATGTAAGGTAGAGGTTAGGCTTAGCCATAGACTATGGTTTGTGTTTAAGGTTCCCTTCATGTATTATAGTGAAACATATATAGTGTAATATATATGCTTGAGGGACTTGTGTATATTTAGGATAGTAGATATATATATAGATGAGTTCTATATGGGAATACCTAGTTAGACTAGAGGGTTGTAGGACCCCGTCCCGCTCAGTCAATCGGAGGAATCGAAACACCGACGGCATTCGGGCTTAACCTTGCAGGGGCGACTCGAAGACATCGCTCGGTCGAGGCGACTCCTCGTTCAGGTGGGGTAGTTTCGGTGAACTTGCCTCATCTTAGCCTTCACGTAATAAATCGTGTGTTTTCAACTTGCACAAGTAGGCTTGATAATAAAAGAGACGAACCCACATAGCTAAGGAAATAATTCCGACGGGTCGAATCGAGTTTAGAACATGGAAAACGTCCCACGGTTGGCTTAGAATTAGTGCACAGCGTGCTTTGAAAACGACACTCGATCCTTCGTCCCGCGGCTTGGGAGAAGGAAAGTCGGTCTTCGCCACAAGCTAAGAGTTAGCCTAAGTCATAGGCGTCGCACGTATAAATGCTTGCTAAGGCATACACGGTCCCATCGTCCAAGGCTTGGCATAGCCTTGATCGTCCCACGAGCTAAGTTGTATCGCACGACTTATGGCATAAGTCTAGGTACCCATGTCACTTCCCGTTCCCAGAATACGTATTTTAATACGTGTACCGCTTGAATGAATTTATTTAATATTTATCATGCATTTGTTCTGTATTTAAATTCTTCAATTTCGTACTTATTATTTTTTTGTATTTTATTTTCTGCTTTTGCTTTGCTCTTAGGATCGGCTTGGGTTGGTTTATTTTCGGGTTTGAGTGGTTCATCATGAACCCAACCAACCCACCATTATCTCTATTTAAAGCCCCAACCTTTTCTCTCTCTTCTTTACTCTCATTTACTCTTTCTTCAACCTCCATTACTCTCCCACCAACCTAGAAGAGCTAAGCAAGTACAACTTGCTTCGTGATGGATTCCGATTTTTGTTGTTCCATTGTCTTTCTCATGAGATTCTAAGACACTCTAGTACTTAGCATTTTTAATTTTCATGGCTCATTACTTGTAGATCTAAGTTTGTTGCATTTTTGAATTTCTTTGGTTTTGATCTATCTAATCTTGTTATGTTCAAGTTTTGATGGTTCCATGTTGTAGGAAATTTCTTTCTGTCCCATTTTGACCTATAGAAGTATGGTTTCCGACCCTAAATGAAGGTTTATAGGATCTTGGAAGCCATAGTTCTTCTTCTCAGAAAAGTAGAGAAGAAGAACAGTGGTTCTGCCGCATGGGCTTCTGGTCGCATAGCCTTGGTAACTCTGGCCGCATAGCCTGAGCCGCATGAGACTCAGCCTCATGAACTTTACTCTTTTAGCCGCATGAACTTTACTCTTTTAGCCGCATGAACTTTACTTTTCCAGCCGCATGAACTTTACATTCTCAGCCGCATGAACTTTACATCCTCAGCCGCATGAATTTTTCTTTCTCAGCCGCATGAACTTTACTTTCTCAGCCGCCTGAGCCCATACTTCCTCAGCCGCATGAACTCATTTTCCTTGTCGCATATGCATGCTTCCCTTGCCGCGTGGCTGCTTGCCGCATTGGCTTTTAGCCGCATGATTCTCGGTTGCTTGCCGCATGGCGACCCTTGGCCGCATAAGCATGGCACTCGGCTCCCGGGCCGCATAGGACCCTGACTTACCCAGCCGCATAGAAGGACCCTGACTTACCCGGTCGCATAAATGGGCACCCATCTATTGCTGTCTATAGTGCCTTTTAGCTGTTTCTTGTCCCGAATTGTCATTGATTTACATTGATTGTTACCTTGACTAATAATTGATCATGCGTTCCTAGTTGGAACTAAGAGATTGGCTAGTCATCTTATTAAAATTGAATGAGACACGTTCATGTATGAACCATGAACCATTGCGATCGACTAGCCGATCCGAATATTGGCAAATGGACACATGTTGACTTCCATTTTCTGTAAAGGCAGCATGTGCATCTTACAGTCAAGGCATGATTATTCCGTGACTAGGTTTGATTGTTGCATTACGCTATGTAAGACCTACAACCAACCGCACGGGCATCATTGTAGAGTTGTGCATATCGTACTATGTATGGAAGTACTCATTCTGAATGACCATGATCCACGGCATGGGATTTCAATCAACATAGGGACTATTAAGCTAAATAAAATAACGATTTCATGGAGAGAATGGATTCTCGAGTTCTTACATGGCAGCCATCTTTGGGACGATTAGTGCCCCGACATACCGGCTGGTTCCCACAGATATTACAAATCTGCCACACGGGCAGGGAGTGGTATATGCCTATATTGTTATATACACTAATGATGGACGTCCCGCTGGGACTCATCTAATTCATGATTGGCACAATTGATTATTGGATAAACTAGCCTTGCTTGTACATAATAAGAACTGAGGAATCCCTTATTGCATAATTTCAGGACAACTTGGAACTTACAGTAGCAAGCCGTAGTAGTTGCATGGCCGTTTAAAAATTGATTTGTCTGTGCACTGTATCTACTCTGTTAACTACTGAGATGAGCAGAATGTCAGGACATAACGGGTCAACTTCTGTCCTTATTTGGTTGGTAAGTTGGTTTGAAGTGTCGTGATGTTGTGCGAGCCCCAGTAGCAAGCAGAGACTTTTTTATCATATTCTTACTCTTATTACTGGTTCCAATTTCTCATATCGTGCTTCCTTGCGGTACTTGCTATTAGAGGTCTAACTTCTCTGGTTTTGCATGGCCAGATTTAGAGCCGGTTCCCGAGGACTCAGCTTACTTCCACCTCCAAGATGGTCAATACTAGAGGAATGATCGCCGGAGGACACGAGTGGGTCCCTTGCTTCCCTGCTCGTTTTTACTACTTACTTCACTTTTGCCGTTTGGCACCGACATGTTAGTCGGATTATCTTGTACTTACTTTTACATAATTGTAACTAAGTCAGACTGTAGCTGATAACAATTGTGTATACCTTACTATATCATCTGGCTAAATTTTGTACAGCCAGATCTCAAGAACATTTTGACCAAGCGTTTGGGATGCCTTACTGTTTTATCTTACATGTTCTCTATTTACTGTTTCTTGTTTGAATGATTGAGACAATAGATGTTGAGTAACCCTAGTAAGACTTTCATGTAGTATGCACCCCCTTGTCTTTTAAACAGCATTGATCGTATTATACGGTATTCATCTACCCGTAATTCGTAGCTGGCTGAGTCATTCTCCCGCTCTCCGGTATTCTGGTTCTGGGACGTGACAAGGTTTTAGTGGTGGCCCATGCAGTTCTCATTTCATGCTTGTGGTGTGTTTTGATTTATAGGATGTCTCAATCATACATATTTTTCCTTGATCTCATGATTCGTTACTCTCGATTCTATTTTGACATTCTAGTATCCTTTGGCTTCATTGATCTTTCCTGTCCGATCGTTTGATTTTTCTCTTGTCCCTTTCTTAGGGGCACCTCGTCCGCATCTGTCAGAACTGGATAGCAGCAACAAGGGCAACATGAACAGCGAGGCCCTGTCGATCAGCAACAAGGGCCAGTACTACCTCAAGAGGCTATCCAAGAAGAAGTAATAGTGGAACCAGCAGCTGGACCGCAGTATCCGGAGGTTCCAACACCACTAATAGTTCTACCTACCCCTGTGGAAGTGGACACACCGGCCCTTCTGGAGATCATGAGAGGGATGATGGCTACTCAGCAACATCAGATGTTAGCCCAGCAACGCATGCACGCTCAGTTGTAAGAGCAGAATGTACTACTCAACCAAGCGTTGCAGACGGCTTTGGAAAGAGGGGTGAGGACAGATTCAGAAGCATCAACCAGATTTTTAAAGTACAACCCCCATCGTTTCGAGGGCACAGAAGATGCCATTTCAGCAGATGCATGGCTTAAGGATATTGAGGCTATTCTGACGGCGGCTAAGGTTCCAAAAGAAGAACGTGTAGATCTAGTGAAGCTGTTACTTCAGGACCTCGTACGTGATTGGTGGGAATCAGAAGAAGTGGGCATCAGACGTCCTGTTGCTTGGGACGATTTTACCGTAAGATTCAAGATGAAGTACTATGGAGTTGTGGCAGAGTTTGAGCTACAACAGAAGTTTATCAACCTCAAGCATGCTGGCAAGACAGTGGATGCTTATGCAGCAGAGTTCTGCAGACTGAGTAGGTTCGCCCCGGAGATGGTAGCAATGGAGAGCCAGAGGGCTATGAGGTTTCAGCAAGGGTTTCATCTTGAACTCTTGAAATTGATAGAGGGGCACAACTACCAGACTTTTGATGAGGTATTGACGGCAACTCGGAGGCATGAGATCACCATCCAGAGGATCGCATCTAGGACTGGAGGTCAGAAGAGATCTCACAATCAGATTGAAGGAGGAGCGGGAGTAGCACCCCGAGTTACACCATCTCCTGGCGTTCGTATTCACGATGTGGCGATGCGAGGGCCAGCACCACCAGCAAGGCAACAACAGCAACAGAGGAAGAACCGGCAACCCCCAATGGGCTGCACTTATTGTGGGAAGGTAGGGCACACTAGAGATGTGTGTCGGACATTGAACGGACAGTGTTTGATATGTGGAAGTCCAGATCATCGGATTTCCACATGTCCTATAAATTCGAGGTCAGGAGGTCCAGTACAATCATTTCCTGCTCTGCTAGCACCAGGGGCAGGCCTGTATCGAGGACCAGCGGTGGCAGTGAGACCGTTGGCACAACGTCCGTTGATGTCACAGGCTCAGATGTTTCTGCAGCAGGGACCGCCGATGCAGCAGCAACAACATAGACCACCCCAGCATCACCAAGGCAGGGGCCAGCAGCAGCACCAGGCTAGGCCGCAGCATGGGAACCAACAAGGAGGCCGAGGGCAGGCATTCAATCTGTCCTTGGAAGAGGCATTGGCCTCGGAAGATGTTGTGGTAGGTAACATTCTCGTCGCCTCATATCCCGCAGTAGTATTGTTTGATTCAGGAGCATCACACTCGTTTATATCTGCACAATTTGCGACACGACTAGGAATGGAATTCGAGGCATTGCCAGGGAGGTTGAATATACTCACTGGTAATGGGCTCGTAGGAGTTAGTAGAGTTATTCTAGCGTGTAGTATTGTAGTGTGCGGGCATTCCTTACCCGCCAGGTTGATAGAATTTCCTATAAAGAATTTCGACGTCATCTTAGGTATGGACTGGCTGAAAGACAGTTGTGCCACAATAGATTGCCGTAGAGGGAGTGTATCTTTTAATATTCCAGGCATGGAACGATTTACCCTAGTCAGATCAGTGGCAACCCAACAAGGAGAAGAAGGAGTAATAGCGGCAAATGAAGAAGTTCAAGTTCCGAAGGTAGTTGAAGAGTTCATTGATGTGTTTCCCGAAGAACTTCCAGGTCTACCACCGGTTATGGATATTGAGTTCAGTATAGAATTGGCACCTGGAACTAAACCGATATCAGATCGAGTTTACAGAATGGCAGATTCCGAGCAGGCCAAGGTGTATCAGCACGTAAAGAAACTGAAGACGAAGAAGTTTATCCGAGATAGCGAATCCCCATAGGCAGCACCAGTGGTACTTGTAGGGAAGAAGGATGGGTCATCAAGATTGTGCATTGACTACAGAAAGCTCAATGCGGCAACAGTAAAGAACAAGTATCCACTACCTAGAATCGACGACTTGTTTGATCAATTGAGAAGAGCAAGAGTTTTCTCCAAGATAGATCTTCGGTCAGGGTATCATCAAGTTAGAGTCCGAGAAGAGGATATTCCTAAGACAACATTCAGGTCGAAGTACGGGTATTACGAATTCCTAGTTATGTCGTTTGGTTTGACCAATGCTCCAGCAATATTTATGAATTTGATGAACTGCATCTTTATGCCATACTTAGATCATTTTGTCATTGTGTTCCTTGACGACATTCTTGTATACTCAGTTAGTGAAGAAGAGCATGAAGATCACCTTAGGAAAGTGTTACAGGTTCTGAGAGAGAACCAGTTGTACGCCAAGCTCAGCAAGTGTGAGTTTTGGACAGATCGAATTTTTATTCTTGGGGCACATCATATCGGGGGATGGAGTAGCAGTGGATTCCAAGAAGGTAGAAGCAGTAGATAGTTGGCCAGTACCTAAGACCGTAGCTGATGTGCGTAGTTTCTTGGGATTGGCAGGATACTACAGAAGGTTCATATTAGACTTTGCAAGACTTTCAGCACCCATGATCCGCTTGACACGGAAGGATGTGCCATTCGTCTGGTCGACAGAATGCCAGTCATCATTTGAGAATTTGAAGCAGAAATTGATATCGGCACCCATTCTTACATTGCCAGTCGGACCCGAAGGTTTTACCATTTATTGCGACGCGTTAGGAAAGGGACTTGGGTGTGTCCTCATGCAGCATGGGAAGGTAATAACGTATGCATCTAGGCAACTTCGAGACCACGAGAAGAATTACCCAACTCATGACTTGAAATTGACAGCAGTAGTATTTGCTTTGAAGCTATGGAGGCATTACTTGTACGGTAATCGAGTGGATATGTACACAGACCACAAAAGTCTGAAGTACATCTTTACTCAAAAGGAACTGAACATGAGACAGAGAATATGGTTAGAGTTGATCAAGGATTACGACGTGGAGCTTCAGTATCACCCAGGCAAGGCTAACGTGGTAGTAGATGCTCTTAGCAGAAGAGGCGGCACATTTATGTTGACATCACAAAAACATATCTTAGAAGACCTTCAGGAGATGGGCATCGAGGTTATACTTCCTAGTGATGTAGGAATTCTGGCAAGTCTACGAGTTCAATCTGACTTAGTAGACAAGATCAAGGCAGCTCAGGCATAGGACCCAAGGATTCAGAAGCTTAGGACAGAATGTGAGTCAGGACTCAGGAAGGAGATAAAAATTCACTTAGATGGTACACTTAGGTTTAGATCACATCTATGTATGCCTAGTAGAGATATCAGACAGGAGGTTATGACAGAAGCCCACAGTTCTCAGTATTCTATACACCCTGGAGGGACCAAAATGTACCAAGATATCAAGCAGCACTTCTGGTGGAACAGAATGAAGAGGGAGATAGCTAGATTCATTTCCCGTTGATTGATATGTCAGCAAGTGAAGGCAGAATAACAAAGGCCGGCTGGATTATTGCAACCGCTTCCTATCCCAGAATGGAAGTGGGAACATATCACAATAGACTTTGTGACCGGTTTACCGAGATCACCAAGTGGTAAAGATGCTATTTGGGTAATAGTAGATCAGCTTACGAAGGTGGCGTATTTTTTTCCTTTTATAGTAGGACAATCTACAAAAAAGTTGGCAGAGTTGTATATGCAACAGATAGTCCGGCAACATGGAGTCCCTGTCAGTATTGTGTCAGATAGAGATGTCCGTTTTATATCATATTTCTAGAAGAGTCTACATCATAGTCTGGGTACCAAATTAAGATTTAGCACGACTTACCATCCACAGACGGACGGGCAATCAGAAAGGACAATTCAGACTTTATAAGATATGTTACGAGCTTGCACCCTAGATTTTGGAGGATCTTGGGAGAGTCACTTGCACTTAGTCGAGTTCTCGTACAACAACAGTTATCAAGCTAGTATCCAGATGGCGCCATTTGAAGCACTATATGGTAAGAAGTGTAGGTTGCCACTGGCATATGATGATATCGGGGAGAGAAAGATGCTAGGCCCAGAAATGATAGTTCAGACAGTTGAAGTGGTTAAGGAAATTAGAGAGCGACTTCGGGTTGCGCAAGATCGACATCGACATTGGGCAGACCAGCATCGTAGGCTGCTAGAATTTTCTGTTGGGGACCACGTGTTCTTGCGGATCTCACTCACTCGTGGGGTCATTAGATTTGGCGTTCGCGAGAAGTTGAGTCCGCGATACGTGGGCCCATTTATTATCCTTGATAGGGTAGGCGATGTTGCTTATCGTTTGTCCCTTCCACCTTCGTTACGAGAGGTGCATGATGTGTTTCATGTATCTCAGTTGCGTAGGTATGTATCGGACCCAAGTCATATCCTCGATCATTCTGAACTGGTTGTTGGTACCAACCTGTCTTACGAGGAACAGCCTGTGTCTATTTTGGACCGAAGGGAGAAGATACTCAAGAACCGAACAATTAGCCTTGTTCGTGTTGCTTAGGGTCATCACTCCTTAGGAGAGTCAACGTGGGAACGTGAGGACGATATCCGATCACGGTACCCGCACCTATTTGACTCACAAGGTATATTTCTTTCTGTGTACCTTGATTGTCTTGATTCCTCATGCTTATCACCCTATGAATAGAAATTACTTGATGTCGTAGATTGATAAATATAAGATATATTACTTTCTATGGACATTGTAAAATAGCTGCTTGCTCAAATTGCTTGTACTTAGGTTAGTTTAGCTCTGATGTTCCTATCCTGCTTGGATTTAAAATTTTGAGGACGAAATTTTTCTAAGGAGGGTAGAGATGTCACTTTCCGTTCCCAGAATACGTATTTTAATACGTGTACCGCTTGAATAAATTTATTTAATATTTATCATGCATTTGTTCTATATTTAAATTCTTCAATTTTGTGCTTATTATTTTTATGTATTTTATTTTCTGCTTTTGCTTTGCTCTTAGGATCGGCTTGGGTTGGTTTATTTCCGGGTTTGAGTGGTTCATCATGAACCCAACCAACCCACCATCATCTCCATTTAAAGCCCCAACCTTTTCTCTCTCTTCTTACTCTCATTTACGCCGTCTTCAACCTCCATTACTCTCCCACCAACCTAGAAGAGCTAGGCAAGTACAACTTGCTTCGTAATGGATTCCAATTTTTGTTGTTCTATTGTCTTCCTCATAAGATTCTAAGACACTCTAGTACTTAGCATTTTTAATTTCCATGGCTCATTACTTATAGATTTAAGTTTGTTGTATTTTCGGATTTCTTGGGTTTTGATCTATCTAACCTTGTTATGTTCAAGTTTTGATGGTTCCATGTTGTAAAAAAAAAATTTCTGCCCCATTTTGACCTATGGAAGTCTGATTTCTGACCCTAAATGAAGGTTTATAGGAGCTTGGAAGCCATGGTTCTTCTTCTCGGAAAAGTGGAGAAGAAGAACAGTGGTTCGGCCGCATGGGCTTCTGGCCGCATAGCCTGAGCCGCATGAGACTCAGTCCCCTGAGCCGCATGAGACTCAGCCGCATGAACTTTACTCTTTTAGCCGCATGAACTTTACTCTTTTAGCCGCATGAACTTTACTTTCCCAGCCGCATGAACTTTACTTTCTCAGCCGCATGAATTTTTCTTTCTCAGCCGCATGAACTTTACTTTCTCAGCCGCATGAGCCCATACTTCCTCAGCCGCATGAACTCATTTCCCTTGCCGCATATGCATGCTTCTATTGTCGTGTGGCTGCTTGCCGCATAGGCTTTTAGTCGCATGATTCTCGGCTGCTTGCCGCATGGCGACCCTTGGCCGCATAAGCATGGCACTTGGCTCCCGGGCAGCATAGGACCCTGACTTATCCAGTCGCATAGAAGGACCCTGACTTACCCGGCCGCATAAATGGGCACCCATCTATTGCTGCCCATAGTACCTTTTAGCTGTTTCTTGTCTCGGATTAACATTAATTTATATTGATTATTACCTTGACTAATAATTGATCATGTATTTTTAGTTGGAACTAAGAGACTGGCTAGTCGTCTTATTGAAATTGAATGAGACACGTTCATGTATGAACCATGAACCATTGCGATCGACTAGCCGATCCGAACATTGGCAAATGGACACATGTTGACTTCCATTTTTTTGTAAAGGCAGCATGTGCACCTTACAGTCAAGGCATAATTATTCCGTGGCTAGGTTTGATTGTTGTATTACGCTATGTAAGACCTACAACCAACCGCACGGGCATCATTGTAGAGTTGTGCATATCGTACTCTGTACGGAAGTACTCATTCTGAATGACCATGATCCACGGCATGAGATTTCAATCAACATAGGGACTATTAAGCTAAATAAAATAACGATTGCATGGAGAGAATGGATTCCCGAGTTCTTACATGGCAGCCACCTGTCACCCCCAGTTTCCAGAAACAGGGGTATTTTTGTCTTTTTTTTCATTTTTATTATTTTAAAATTATTTATTTATTTATTGTAATATTTTGGGGTTATTTGAGTCGGGTTCGAATTTCAGCTCAATCCGACTTGAAACGGGGACCCGGGGTAGTGTTGACCCTAGTGGACCCATACACTAGTTAGCCATGGCCCATATGTCATTTATTTTAGTTAGTGACTAGGCTAAATTATTTGGATTAGGATTTATTTGATTAGTGTGTTAGAATGACTAAACTAGCCCCGACTTGAAACCCCCTTTTTAATGTATTGTCAATAGGCTAGAGGGGGGTGTTTTTGTCATTTCATTGGAGCCCATTAGCAGCCCTCTAGTGGCCGGTCACCTCTAGGGAGGATAGGCATGAGCCCCCTTTGATATTTCCTATTCTTTCCATCTCATTTTCTCTCTCTTGTTCTTCCCCAAATTTCTAGAGAGCATCCCTACCATTTTCATCTCCAAACCAACTCCTCCTTCCACCAAATCTTCTTCTCTCCTCCTCTACTCCATGAAAGGAAGGTGCTAGCCAAGTTTGGAAGGATTCGGAGCTCGTTTGTGTCCATTTGGAATCTCTACGTGTCGGGAGGCCTTTTTTCTTTGAATCTCTCTCCCGGAAGGTATAACATCTTCTCTAAACCATTCATTCATGCATATAGATCTATTTTTGACCCATAGGAATGACCCCCATGGTTTAGTGTCCATTTGTGTCTATTTCGTGTCCATTTGGACACTTGTAGAGGTGTCCTATGTGTAGGTTTGTGTCCATGTGGGAAAACCCCTATTTGGACACATGTGGGATTATTGTGTAATTGATTTAATGTTGTTTTAACTTTTATTCCAGATTTTCTAGGTGTTTAGGAATGAGTTTTTCTATGTATCATATTGTATTATATTGTTAATATATATATATATATATATATATATATATATATATATATATATATATATATATATATATATATATATATATATATATATTTTTTTTTTTTCCTTTTATATATATATATATATATATATATATATGGGGTGATATATATGGGGTGATATATATATATATATATATATATATATATATATATATATATATATATATATATTAAAAATATATATATATATATATATATATATATATATATATATATATATATATATATATATATATATTAAAAAAAATATATATATATATATATATATATATATATTAATCTCTATGTATATATATATATGTATATATATAATATGGTTGATATATGTGGATATACATATGTGACATGATGGTATGACATTTGTGTTGGTTGTGGGTATATAGGAGGGCTCGGCCAAGAGGTTGTGCATGTGTGTAGGTATGGTGTTTGTATATATGTGTGTGTGTGTGTTTAGGTATGTGGAGAGTATTGAGAGAGTTAGAGATTGGAGTGAGAGAGAGAGAGATGAGAGGACTTGAGAATGGTGTGTGGTATATATATCGACAGTTCATATTCCACCATAAATTGGACGCAATCAGTCTCGGAGAACGAAGAGTCATTATGACATTTAATAAGTTCATTTGGATGTTTTCAAAGAACTTCGAAGTCTTTTCAACTTCCGAAAAAAAATTTGGAGCCATCTTAGCGTGACTTTAACTCATTTCATCATCTCTATTTCAAAGTATTTCGAAAATATTTTATCATTTTTCGAAAACTTTGAAGGGGGTTTTGTAGGCCTCAAAAATGAAAGTCACGCTGAGTTGATCAGAACAAGTCACGCAGAGTGATCCAAGAAGCAGCACAAAAGATACGCTAAGTTCTGCCTGGCCATCTCCTTTAGAAGTCACGCAGAGACAGCTCAGCCATACGTCACAATTATAATGACTGACAACACAGTATTCGAGAAACGTCTCCTCGTATGCCACGTATGCAAAGAATTCGAGAGATCATCGCCGTCTTTTGCGTGATTTTCGAAATCTTCCTTAGCAAGACTCACTCTTCACCAAGTTGGCGTGACTTTGGGTCTTATCTTCATTTAATGCGGCTGACAATATAATCAATGTCAGAGATTTTGTGTCAGACGAAGCGTGCCAAATCAAGACAGCTGGCGGTTTGCGTGGATTCTGAACCTTCTCCTTCCTCAAGTTTGCATGGATTTTTGAGTTATTCTTCTCAAAGCCTGCGTAAATTCTGAAGTATTCTTCTTCAAAGCTTGCGTGGATTTCGCCTACAACGAGTCTGCGTCAACGAAACTGCATGGATTTTTTGCCTTCAGCAAGACAGCGTGGATTTCATTTCAACTGGAGTACGTGGCAGCCATGCCACCGATCTTTCTCTCGCGTGCCCAGTAACTTGCACACGACCCATGCACTAATGCCATGTGTCCAACAGTTACGGGCCACGTCCAGTAACTACTCACTAACCCTGCGTGTATTTAGAGTCTGCGTGACTTTTCAAATGCACTAGTGGTGAGGTAGTTATCTTTTCAGTTACTGTTTTGACTCTATAAATAGAGTTCTTTTTTTTATTCATTGTACAGATACATTGATATCTACTGTCAAAATTTTGAGAGCTTTTCTTCTTCGCATAGTCCAAAGGATAAAGCGATCGTCTTCTAGATCGGATTCCTACAGTTGTAATTTTCTCAGATACAAAATAAATAAAGTGAATTTATTTATGGAAAACAAATTGGCGACTCTGTTGGGGAAAACCATCTCCTCTTCTGAGATGGTAACAACTCAATGCGATACTTCGTCTATCGGCTCGACGAAGAAGGTGATGACGATCAAATTCGATCAACTCGCCTATGAAGAAATGCAGCGGGCTAAGGGTGGCAAGCCCATTCCAGCCTCCATTATCACTGCCAAGTCGAAAGGACACTCTGTCTATGTCCCTAAGAATCAGTTGGCAGTCAATGGTGAAGTCTCTGCCACAGTGTCTACTCCCAACACTGGCAAGAACTCCATTGCAAGCACGCACACTCTTGTGCGCTCGAAGATGACAGTAACTAAAAGTCACGTTGACAGTACTGGCTCCTTAGCCGAATCTGTTCCAGCGTGCAAATTCAATTCTAAAAGTCACGCTGACAGTACTGGCTCTTTAGCCGAATCTGTTTCAGTGTGCAAATTCAATTCTAAAAGTCACGCTAACAGTACTGGCTCTTTAGCCAAATCAGTTCCAGTGTGCAAATTCAACTCTAAAAGTCACGCTGATAGTACTGGCTCCTTAGCCAAATCTATTCCAGTGTGCAACCCCACATTCAAAAGTCACGCTGACAGTATTGGCTCCTTAGCCAAATCTGTTTCAGCGTGTAATTCTAAAATCAAAAGTCACGCTAACAGCTCTGGTTCTTTAACCAAGTCTGTTTCAGCGTGTATTTCATCAGAGAAGAATAACTTCTTAGTTATCTCTTCTTCTTCACCGAGTTCTACTAGAACTGGGGGTGGTCTTCCACACAAAGTCCCTTCGAAAAGGAATAACTCTTTAGTTGTTTCTTCTGCTCCTGTAGTTTTTACTCCAGGAACAGCTTTGACTGATACTTTTGTTAGTCAAAGAAAAGGAGATGGTCTTTTGACTACTCTTCCTTCTGGACATTCTATGTCTCAACATCTGAATGAGTCTAAGAAGAAACATTCCTTAATGTCTTCTTCTTTGATTTCTTCAAATTGGGCACAGAATCTGTCCATTAAAGAGGGTCTGTTACCAACTCCTAATCAAGGGGGTGGTTTAACTCTTCCTTCTCTGCAAATATCCAGATCAATGGAAGGAAAACTCCATGTTTCCAAAATTAATATGTTACCTTCCACTGATTTAAGAACAAAACTCAGCACTTCTGGTGTTAAGAAACCATACCAATTGGATATGAAGATAAAAGATCCAGATGCAGAGTATGCAAAAAATTATGTGGCTCACATTAATCACTCTTTGTATAATCAAGAGCCATCAAGACCCAAGAACAAGAAGTATATTCCTCAATCTTTACAAACAGATTTACGGGAATATCTTCAACAGAAGAGAAGGAGTAATTCTATATCAAAGGAACATGCTGAATGTGACTTCTATCCAAGAGTCATAATTCAGTGCAGATGGAAATCAACAGTTCAAGACCATGGTGATCATACTGAATGTGACTTCCAGCCAAGAGTCACAATGCAATGCAGGTGTCAAAATAAACGACAGTCTGTCTTTAATAGGATTCAGTATAAACCTATGCCTGATGAAGATGAGCCTTTGTTTGCCTCTGTCAACATGACTTCTCGGGACACCGGGAGTAGAGTTGATAGTCCAGATGGAGTATATAAAAACACCAGAGCAAGAGTCCTGGCTTCTAGTCAAAGAAATTTGATCACTGAAATTGATTCTGAATTTCTTGGAGAATCTAACTTCCCACCTCTTCCTACTGGGGGTAATTCTCCTATAGTTGACTTTGATACACGAAGCAATGATTCAGAGCATACAACATCTACTAGTTCATCAATAATCCCTCATACAGTCACGACTTACATAGTTGATGGGAATACTGATGAACCCTCTTCTTCCCTGACTCCTCAAGATCAAAGAATTGCTTCTTTGGAACAGCAAATGAAATCTATGACTGACACAATGAAGTCAATGTATGAACTCATGACAGCTCAGTTGCAAAATCGACAGACTGTATCAGATGCCATACCAGTTGATACTGATATAAGTCCAGTACAAGTTCCTCCAGCAGTACAATCCAATACTCCTGGACCTGCTCAACCAAATCCTAGTCTCTCTGGAGCTGGGGGTAGTGCTTACAATGCTGTTCCTCCTCCTAACTATTCTCTACAAGCCACAACTCCACAATCTTCGGGAGTTGTCTCTGAAGAATTGAAAAATCTCAAAACTCAATTCGAGGCATTCAAACAGAAGGATGGTTTACAAAGGTTAGGCATCAAGCAGCCTTATCCGATAGAATGGAAGCAAGTATCATATCCTCCTAAATACAAGCCTCCTACTATCTCATTCTATGATGGAACCACTTCTCCAAGTCAGTTTATCAATCACTTTGAAGTAATGACTGATCAATTACAACCAAGTGATGCCCTTCTTACTCGGGTATTTATTGGATGTCTCAAGGGAACGGCTTATGAATGGTATAGAAGTCTCCCAGATGGGAGTATTACCTCATTTGATGGTTTCAAACAGATGTTTCTTGAAAGGTTCTATGAAGGGCTTAATGACATGACTATGTCTGCTCTTATTAGAATCAAGCAGAAAAATAATGAATCTACAGAGGAATATATTGAACGGTTTCGAAGAGAAGCTCTGAAGATGCCTCTTGGAACTCCTGATGCTGTCACCATTGACACGTGCAAATCAAACTTGTTGCCAATCATCAGTATGTGGACAGGGTCCACTCAATTTTAAGATTGGCCTTCCTTCATAGTCAGTGCTAAAGCTGCAGAAATCAATGCTGAAACCTTCAAAGGTTTAGGAGTGCAGATGACTCCTAAAGAAACAGGACAAGGGGCTAACAATAAAAATAATGCTCGTAAAGGAAAAGAAACTCTAGAAGTTAATCTTCAGAGCAAAGATGCATCGAATGTTCAAACTCCTGCCTCTACAACTCAACAATCAAGAACACCTCGCCCCAGAGAAGAATATTCTTTTGATGACGACGATGTCCTTGGTATCTTTGAATGTCTGCTGAAAGGTAATAAAATACAATTGCCAGAGATCAAGAAACCTGATGAAGCTGGTAAAACAGATCATCCTAAATACTGTCTATATCACAGAATGCTGGGTCATACAATTCGTACATGTTATGTATTGAAAGGAAAGATCCAAGAAATGATTAAATCTGGAGCTATCTCTCTTACTCCAAAAGAGAAGACCGTCACCTCCAACGTCGTCTCTATGCAATTTGGAAATTTCCCTCCTCAACTCCTTGAAAGTGGGATTATTCCTATTCCCAAGGCAACTCTTGACATAGTGAATCTTCCTCCTCCACAGTTTGAAGGATTAGTGCCAATCACTTTGGAAACAGGAGAAATCATGTGGATCCATCCTGATCTAGTGGCAGATTTTGAATCGCCTTCTCCTCAAAAGATTTTTTCTCAAAAATTCAAGAAGGCTGGAAAGATCAAGTCATGTCATATGACTTCTCTTGGGTCTACTTCTGACACAGAGCCAAAAGATAAAGAAGAAGCACTTGTAGTGCTACTCGAACGGGGGAAACCTTACCAAAAGGATTATTCTAAAAATCCTGAAGATCCTACTGATATCCTTTCAGATGCTAAAGATGCTCCTAATGTTCCTCCCGAGGAAGAACCATCTACTGAACCTGTTCCTCCCAAGCCTACGGCTCTGGAGAAAGGCAAACAACAGGCTCGGTTTGATAAGCCAATCAAGAAGTCTTCTCCTCTTGGACTTCAGAAGCCTTACAACTTCGACATTTTGGCTCAGCTTGCTAATACTCCCGCTAGAATGTCCCTTTTTGAACTTCTACATCTTTCCAAAGAGACTCGGAAGACGTTAAGTGAAGCACTTCTACAAGCTGACTCTTGTCTTGCACAATTGAAGAAGCCGGATGCGGAACCTGCCACTTGCTTACATTGCAACAGTGTACTGGAGATTATCCCAAATATCACCTTTACACAAGACGACATGTTACTGGAGGATAATCGACATGATCGACCTCTCTACTACACTGGTTATATTGATACGATGAAGATAGATCGTATTCTCATTGACCCAGGGTCTGCTATAAGCATAATGCCAAAGAGTTTGTTGGATGAAC
This sequence comes from Iris pallida, assembly GCA_029216955.1. Classification (NCBI taxonomy): domain Eukaryota; kingdom Viridiplantae; phylum Streptophyta; class Magnoliopsida; order Asparagales; family Iridaceae; genus Iris; species Iris pallida. Next base: position 5,733,243 of record JANAVB010033817.1, on the reverse strand, counting down.
TAAAAATCCCTCTTCACAAACTCTCCAAGACGGTTACTACTATCTTGGGATTCAATCAAAGCCGAAGTGAGCCTTTGGGAAAGATTCATCTGAAGCTTCAGATAGGTGATTTCAGATCTAAAGTCACTTTCTATGTGATCGAGATCGCGGGATCCTATAATCTTCTTCTAGGGAGGCCCTTTCTTCATGAAAATAATGTGGTGCCCTCTACTCTTCATCAATGTTTTAAGTACATTGATAGTAATGGAAGAGTACAAAAAGAAGTTGCTGATATAAATCCCTTCCATGGGGTTGAAGCTTATTTCAATGATTCCCGAATGTATAAAGAAGAATATACAAGGATCATACAAGCTATGGAGAAAGAAGATGCACAAAGTGAGACTTTAATAATCCCTGTTAAATGTCGAACTACTCAGCAACAATCTCCTAAACCCTCTGGAGAAGATTCTTTCATCATTCCAGTGAATGGACGGATCTCTCCGTTACCTCAGTCATCTACTCAGAATACACTGATCATTCCTGTCAGTGGGCGTACTACAGTTCCTGTACCTTCACAAGATACTCTGCTAATTCCAGTTGGAAGGCGGACTACTCTTCCTACTCAAACTTCAAGGGAGCTCACCTCTTCTGAGCCATTTGTTATCGATCTTAATCGAAACAAAGCTTCTTCTTCTTCTCCTTTAGTCATTGACTTGGCTAAAATCTCTAAGGTTCAGCCTTCTCCCAATGTAAATATTGCTGCTTTTACATTTAATGAAAAGTCTCCACCTTTGCAGTACGTTGATGTGTGTAATTATGTTCATAGTTATTTACATCTGTTAGATGACTTGAACACAATAACCATAGGAGTTGTACAGACTGTTCATACAGATGTATCTCTAGAACCTGTACAATCTTCATACTTTCTAGTTCCTAGCAGAAAGCTAGGAGACATTCCAATATTCTTCTACAAAGGGCCTTAAAATCCTTCTGATCTTGAAGATGATGACAAAATGATGATACTGGAAGATTACAACTACGTCGTTATAGTCAGCAATCTAGAGACATCATCAAAAATATGGGCTATGACTTCAGGACTGGCCTTAATAATGGAAAAGGAAGAAAAATGCCTGTCCGGATTCCTCCTTTGAAATATGGAAGGACGAAATGCGGATTGGGTTATACTGCTCCTACTCCTTTCATCAACATTATCCATGAAGATCTTGAGTCTGACGAAGATAAGAGATCTGATTCTTCTAGTACCACTTCTTGGGATTCCGATACGAGTATCGGTGACTTCTACTGCAACCTTCTGTCTTCCAATATGGTTTCCATTGACCATTCTGAAGAAAGTGATGAAGACGAAGAAGAGTTTGAAATCTCACCTGAATCAGAACAGTGGGCCCAAAGATTAGATAATCAATGGGAGTTCCGTTTCGAGCAAAAAGAACCTCCGACTGAAGATAAACTTGTTCAAATAGATGTTGGTGAAGAGGGGTCTCCCAAACCAATATTCATCAGTGAAAGTCTTTCAGAAACTGATAAGAAAGATATGATCAAACTCATTCGTGATTACATCGATGTCTTTGCTTGGAGTTATGAAGATATGCCAGGGCTTGATCCTCAAATTGCAACTCACAAGCTCAACATCTTGCCGAATGCTAAACCGGTCAAACAACAACAGCGACGATTTCGTCCGGACATCATGGATGCAATTGAAGCTGAAGTCAATAAACTCATTACATCTGGGTTTATTAGAGAGGAACAACATCCCGATTGGGTGGCTAATATTGTTCCTGTTCTTAAAAAGACTGGCAAGATCAGAGTATGCATAGACTTTCGCGATCTCAATGCGGCATGTCCTAAAGACGAATTCCCTTTACCAATCACTGATGTCATGGTTGATAATACCTGTGGATTTGAACTAATGTCATTCATGGACGGGTATTCTGGGTATAATCAGATCAAAATGTTCCCAGAAGACGAGAAGCACACTTCTTTCAGAACGCCGATTGGTACATACTGTTATACAGTTATGCCATTCGGTCTCAAGAATGCAGGAGCAACTTATCAATGAGCTATGAGTACTATATTCCGTGAACATTTGCGGAAACAGTCGAATGCTATGTTGATGATATTGCAGTCAAAAGTCGACAAAAGGAGGATCATATCCAAGATTTGAAGACTATATTGATCTAATGCGTAAGCATCAATTAAAGATGAACCCTACTAAGTCCTTCTTAGGCATCTCTAGTGGTAAATTTCTCGGCTTCGTCATTACCTCTAAAGGTATACACGTGGATCCCGAGAAGATCAAGCCATCCAAGAGATGCGTCCTCCACGCACCTTAAAAGAGCTACGAGGATTTCAAGGAAGAATTGCTTATATCAGGAAATTTATCTCTAATTTATCAGGACGCTGCAGACCATTCAACAAACTTATGAAGAAAGGTGTCTCTTTTGTCTGGAATGATGAATGTCAGAAAGCATTCGATGATATAAAACAATATCTGATGAGCCCTCCAGTATTGGTACCTCCCGTCTCAGGAATACCGTTCCTCCTCTATACTCGAGCAATGAGTCATTCATTGGGTGCATTACTCGCTCAAAAGAATCAAAATGGCCATGAACAAGCCATTTATTATCTCAGCCGCACTATGACTGGAGCTGAACCTCGATATTCACCAGTTGAAAAAGAATGTCTAGCCTTGATGTTTGCTGTCCAAAAGACACGTCATTATATCATTGGTCAGACTATTCATGTCATCTCCAGGATCAATCCTATACGGATCATGATGAAGAAACCCAGTGTTTTGAATTCTCGATTGGCTAACTGGGGAATCCTACTTGCTCAGTATGATATGTACTATATTCCTCAGAAATCAGTCAAGGGACAAGCTTTAGCTGATTTTCTGGCTGCTCACTCAATTCCAGAAAATTCAAAACTCTATGATGAAATCCCAGATGAAGTCCTAGATTCAAATCAAATTGCTGAAGAAGATCCTACTTGGCGTCTATTCTTTGATGGAGCATCAAGAATTGGTCCTAATGGCGATATTGTTGCTGGAGTTGGAATTGTTCTTGTATCGCCAGAAGGTCTTGCCATCCAAAGAGCTTATTCTCTCGATCAGCCGTGTTCAAACAATGTAGCTAAGTACAACGCATTGCTTATTGGTCTTCAACTCGCTAAACATCTGAATATTCAACATTTGGAGGCGTATGGAGACTCTAAACTTATTGTCAATCAGATCAGGGGTACTTATGAAGTTCGCCATCAAGATCTGGTTCCTTATCATAGAGTGGCCATATCTATGGCCTCATCATTTAAGGAATTCTTCATTGAACATGTTAGGCGAGCATGTAACACAGAAGCTGATGCCCTTGCTAATCTTGCAGCGGTGCTGGCTATCCCAATCATACGGCAACAAATGATTGTTGTTCATAGTCGAGAATTATTTTATCTTGAAAATAACCTGACTCTAGGACTTCCAGTTGACATTGAAGAATCAACATCTCATGACGTCAACACAACAAGAGGATTTGGATTTAGTCGTAAATCGATATCATCTTCATCCGATTCCAGCATGGAATTCATCTTCAGTAACTCGACTGAGAATCAGAATACGGATAAAGATTGGAGACTTCCTTTCTTAGATCTTGTATTGTATGATATTCTTCCGGACGATCCGAGTGAGACAGCATCTATCAGACGACGATCACTCAGATTCTATTACAATCATACAACAAAGACCTTATATCGTCGAGCTTATGATGGTTTACTCCTTCGGTGCATTGCCGGTGATGAAGCCCAACAAGTTATTCGTGAAGCACATGATGGAATTTGTGGAGCGCATCAACCTGGGCCAAAACTTCAAGACCGTATTCGACGGATGGGTTATTATTGGCCAACTATGGTATCAGATGCCATTGAATATGCAAGAAAATGCAAAGCCTGCCAAATCCATGCGGATTTTATACATCAACCTTCGGAATTTCTACATCCGACAGCAGCATCATGGCCCTTCGAAGCTTGGGGCATGGACATTGTCGGCCCGATCAATCCTCCATCATCTAAAGGTCATCGGTTCATTCTTGCAATAACCGATTACTTCTCCAAATGGGCCGAAGTTATTCCTTTATCTGAAGTTAAGACGTCTAATGTCATCAGCTTTATTAAGCACCATGTCATCTACAGATTTGGTGTTCCTCGACGCATTGTTCATGATAACGGACCACAGTTCGTCAGCCAGAAATTTACTCGATTCTGTGACGATCACCGGATCAATAATGTTGCTTCTACCGCATATAATCCAGCAACTAACGGATTGGCAGAAGCTTTCAACAAGACTATCATCAAACTCCTAAAGAAGTTTGTCTCCACTAACAAACGTAATTGGAGTGACAAGCTCGGGGAATGCTTGTGGGCTTATCGCACTACAGTCCGTAATGCTACTAAGTGTACACCTTTCTCTCTGGTGTATGGATCTGAGGCTGTTCTCCCATTAGAGATTCAAATTCCTTCTTTAAGGATAGCAATCGCTAATGAACTCACTGCTGAAAATAATGATCGTCTTCGACTTCAAGAATTGGAGGCTCTGGATGAAAAACGGTTATCTGCTCAACAGAATATTGAATTCTATCAAGCTAAAATTTCAAGGGCTTTTAACAAGAAAGTCAGAATTCGAACATTTCAGAAAGGAGAACTTGTGCTTACTGTCAGACGCCCGATGACTATGACACACATGAGTAAGGGCAAGTTTGATGCAAAATGGGAAGGTCCATTCATTGTCAATAAGATCTTTTCTAATGGGGCTTATCAACTCACTACTCTAGATGGTAAAGCCACTATGATGTCCATCAACGGCAAATTCTTGAAGAAGTACTACGTCTGATATTTCTATCAAAATTGTCCTCCCATCACTCTCCAGCTGTTTCATTGTTCTTTCCGAAGAATCATTCTGATATCTATTATCCCCAGTGGAGATAGGTATTCTACTTTGTATCGTTTTCTCAACAAATTTGATATCCAGAAAATCATGTCCACATTACCTCTGAATTTTCTATCTCAATATCATATTTATGAAATGATATTTAGTCTTTCTGATTTCTGAGTCAAAAGATCAATGAATAAAGGCAAAAATATAAAAGTGGGAAGGATATATCGTAAACAAAGTTTCCTTAAACGGAGTTTATTTGAGACAAATCCCTCAAAAAAAAGTACATCATCATGGAAGATCACTATGATCCCTTTCATATTTGGGACGAGGACCACATACATAATCAGCAAAAGAATTGAATACATCTTTTTCTGACCGCACCAAGAATTGACAGGCAGCCAGCCTCATTGCTTCTTCTTCTTCGGTTTCTCCTGGTTCGACCAGGAAGTCCAGGATATCTTTTGGCGGCTTGGGAGTAGACGAGCTTTCGCCCATTTCCTTCTTCTGCGGAGGTGGATGTTCTTTAACACCTTCAGTAGCTTCAAGGGCGACTTCAGCCTTTATTTATGTTCTCTTCAAAGACATTGTGGATAAAATGCGATCCTTCTATTTTAAATATATGCTCTATTTATAGGCATATGGTTACAAGGTTCGAAGGGACGTATTCTTTCCCGATACTCAGTTCATCCATTCATTTCTCATATTCATCCGACGTTTCACATGTTCATTAATACTTGACGGTTCGTCCGTTCATTTATTACATTCACTCGACAGTTCATCTGTTCATCATTTCTTAACGGTTCATCCGTTCATAATCTTCTATCAGTTCATTAAGTGGGGATTCGTTATTTATCATGTTTTCATAACCTCTGAATCAATTCTGAATCTGTTTACTCATTTGTCATGTTTTGACCTCTGCATAGAAATCAATCTATTTTCTTTCGAGTTCCTATATTATCATGTCCATAATACCTCTGATAATATCATATACTCTAAAAACAGAAAAGATGATTTTATTATCTATCATGTCCACAATTCATCCACAAATACAAATCATTGAGCATAGAAGAAGTGTCATTTCCATTCCCATTTCACCACAAAAAGTCTATTACATTTTCTTAGACTTTCCTACAAATCATAATGGAAATCTATTACAAATCTTGGATTTTCATTCTATGTACAACTGAGATCTATTTCTTCTTGGATCTTCTCTGGCAATCTCGTTGTTTGTGGCAATTCCTGGGTGTCCAGCAGGAATCAAACTCTGGTCTTATCTCTCAGACGAGAGGAGAACCACAGAGTAGGGCAACACGAAAACGTGTTGCTGCCAATACAACTGGTGGATGGGGGTAACCTTTCAAGGAAGACAGGAATGTATCCAAACCTTGGGATACAATTCCTAGTTCTGCCTTGAAAGGAACTCTACTACCCAATCTCTTGGTAGTAGAGTTAACTCCACCATCCAACTCTCGTGTATAAAGGCTCTTCCTACCATCTAAGGAAGACCCTTCTATCTCACGAAGAGTTCTGAGTTGTCTGATTTACGCGTCAAAAGCGTATGAGCTCCCTGATGTAAATGTTAGAAGAACATTGTCCACAGCATCCATATCAGCAATGCCAGTTCTGAAGAAGGTTTTCAGCCAAAATTCTGCAAGAAACAGTAAAGAAAAATCAGTCAACAAAAACTGGCCAAGCAAAGACAGATGCATTTTGTTCATTTCAGGAAGATGAATTTGTCCTTAGCAAACAAAAAAAAATTCGATGCGTGTATATTGAACTTACCACTGAGTTTGCTGCTAAGGATTGACAGATCCATGTCTGGTAGCGTGCACAGAGATTTGACATCAGACAACATGGCTTTCCTATTTCCTTCTCATAGAAAATTCATTCTCAGAAGAGAGGAAGAAGAATGGGAAGATGAGTTTGCGTGGAGTTCATCCATCTATTTAAAGGGTCAAGTGCAGGTCTATTCTTGGAAAAGATCCGCATAAATAGCGCTCGTAAATTGTGGAATGAGTGTCACGTGTACTTCGGGAGACCGTGCAACATTGGAAACAGTCAAAGAGTGCTAATTAATTTTCTTCATTAAAAGGCACGCAGATCAAACACAAAAGTTGTACTTCATTCTTTAAACAGGCACTGATGGCCTTACAAAAAGACAAAAAAAAAGTGCAACAAAAGCGTAGAAAGTTACGCCCTATTTTCTAGAGCGGCTAAGTTTGATGCCTAACTCCTCTACGCTCTTAACTCCCAGGCGATGCAATAGAGTCTCGAGCATTTCACGCTTCTCCATAAGGCTCCGCCCATCAGAAGAAGACGAGCCATCCAATCCAAAGTAGCTCAAGAGATTTTTGGCTAGCTGCGTGGAGTCGTCCTTGAGCTCGATGACGACAGGTTCGGGTTCTTTGCCCCCAAAAGTGGGGTCACCATGGGAACAAAAGCCCAACTTGCGTGCTTCCTCTTCGGCTGCTTCCTTTGGGGTCATATTTTCGAGAGATGAAGTCAAAACTGAGAATCACTCCCTGTTTATATAACAAATCTCGTCGACAGTTCATATTCCACCATAAATTGGACGCAATCAGTCTCGGAGAACGAAGAGTCATTATGACATTTAATAAGTTCATTTGGATGTTTTCAAAGAACTTCGAAGTCTTTTCAACTTCCGAAAAAAAATTTGGAGCCATCTTAGCGTGACTTTAACTCATTTCATCATCTCTATTTCAAAGTATTTCGAAAATATTTTATCATTTTTCGAAAACTTTGAAGGGGGTTTTGTAGGCCTCAAAAATGAAAGTCACGCTGAGTTGATCAGAACAAGTCACGCAGAGTGATCCAAGAAGCAGCACAAAAGATACGCTAAGTTCTGCCTGGCCATCTCCTTTAGAAGTCACGCAGAGACAGCTCAGCCATACGTCAGAATTATAATGACTGACAACACAGTATTCGAGAAACGTCTCCTCGTATGCCACGTATGCAAAGAATTCGAGAGATCATCGCCGTCTTTTGCGTGATTTTCGAAATCTTCCTTAGCAAGACTCACTCTTCACCAAGTTGGCGTGACTTTGGGTCTTATCTTCATTTAATGCGGCTGACAATATAATCAATGTCAGAGATTTTGTGTCAGACGAAGCGTGCCAAATCAAGACAGCTGGCGGTTTGCGTGGATTCTGAACCTTCTCCTTCCTCAAGTTTGCGTGGATTTTTGAGTTATTCTTCTCAAAGCCTGCGTAAATTCTGAAGTATTCTTCTTCAAAGCTTGCATGGATTTCGCCTACAACGAGTCTGCGTCAACGAAACTGCATGGATTTTTTGCCTTCAGCAAGACAGCGTGGATTTTATTTCAACTGGAGTACGTGGCAGCCATGCCACCGATCTCTCTCTCGCGTGCCCAGTAACTTGCACACGACCCATGCACTAATGCCATGTGTCCAACAGTTACGGGCCACGTCCAGTAACTACTCACTAACCCTGCGTGTATTTAGAGTCTGCGTGACTTTTCAAATGCACTAGTGGTGAGGTAGTTATCTTTTCAGTTACTGTTTTGACTCTATAAATAGAGTTCTTTTTTTTATTCATTGTACAGATACATTGATATCTACTGTCAAAATTTTGAGAGCTTTTCTTCTTCGCATAGTCCAAAGGATAAAGCGATCGTCTTCTAGATCGGATTCCTACAGTTGTAATTTTCTCAGATACAAAATAAATAAAGTGAATTTATTTATGGAAAACAAGCAGCAGGACAGCAACATGGCTGTCCATTTGCACAGCTTGTTAGCTATCCTTAAACCTCCTTGGTTGCTGTTATAAATCAGCCCTTTGTTAGCCTTAACACCATCCATTTTCAGCCCTTAAATACCCTCATAACCCTCCATTGGTAGCCCCCTTTTTCATAGCCTATAGGCAGTCCTAAACTAGTCTAGAACCTGTCCTTTAGGACACTATGGCAACCCCAAAAATCAGTCCTAGAACCTGTCCAATTTCAGGCCATGATAGCCCCTTCCAAGCACCAAAAATCAGTCCCAACCATGCCCCTACATACTCCCATTAACCTGCCCCCTTCACACTCCTATACAGCAGTCCCAAATCCTATCCTTGACTGTCCTGAAACACTCTCCAAAACAGCCCAAAACTCCCCAATGGTTCAGCCATGTAAACCCCCACATGGCAGTCTATTCTAAACCCCCATAGCCATCCTAAATCAGTCCATAAATGGACACTTATAAACCCCCACTTCCTGTCCACAACTGACCCATGGTACAGCCCCATGTACCTGTCCATAAACACCCCAATATCACTCCATGAATGGACAGTAGTAACCCCAAAACAGGTCCTAAATTCAGTCCCCATTTGCAGCCTCCTATACCACTCAAAACCTGTCCTTGATATTCCCTGTTTTCAGCCTGGTTTTGCACCCCATTGTAGCCATGTAAATCAGTCCCTTCCTTGAGTGTGTGTGTGTGTTTGTGAGAGAGAGATTAGTGTGGTGAGCCTAGGAGTGTAGGTGTATGTGAGCCCATATATATATATATATATAAAAAAAAAAATAAAAAAAAAATAAAAAAAAAATAAAAAAAAAAAATATATTATATATATATATATATATATATATATATATATATATATATATATATATATATATATATATATATATATATATATATATATATATATATATATATGTGTGTGTGTGTTTATATAAGAGTTTAGATAAGTATTTATATGTAGGAGAGTTATATATGTTTTTGTGTGTTTGTGGCCTTATATTGAGTTTGTGTGTGAGTGTGGATGAGATATATGGATGTGTGTTTAGGAGCTAGGGGTATGTGTATGGGAGATATAAGTGTGAGCCTATATATATATATAGGTATAGGTGTGTGTGAGTTTACATATTGTGTTTATGAGTGTGAGGGATATATGAGTATGGTATCATGAGTATTGTGTGTGGTTGAGAGTTGGGTAATTGTGAGAATGGTGCAAGGGTAAAGGCAAGGTAAAGGGTAGATAACCAACATGTGGTCTAAGATAACTTAGATGACCTAGATACTAGGATTTCTTGGTAGGTAATGTTAATATAGGATAGTATCTAGCTATCCTAGGAAACTTAGGCTAGTATTCCTAGGTTAGAGTGGCATTGTACAAGGTATTGGTATTTACCTTGGTAAGGTAATATAGGTAATAGGTAATGCATAGAAATAGGGTATTTGAGTTTGGAGTCTAAGATAGAGTTAGAACTTGGTTCCCTTGGTTGGTAATGATCAAATATAGTGCTCATAGACTAGTTTTGACATCGGTTGACCATTTTAACCAAAAGTCAACAAAAGTCAACCGAGAGTCAAACTTAGCCTTTAAGCGACCAGATTTGACCAAAACCAAACCAGAGTTGACCAGTTGACTGAAAGTCAATAGTTGGTCAATATGTGACTTGTTTGACCTAGGGTTGACTCCGTGTTGACCAGAGTTGACTTTTTGACCAAAAGTCAACTGTAAGTCAACCCTTGACCCAAATTGACCTAGATTGACTTGGATTAATTTCCTGTGACCTTGTTTGACCTTGATTGTCCTAGTGTGGCTCAGTATGACCTAGTTTAGCTTGGTGTGACTTAGATTTGGCTTAGGTTTGACTTAGATTTGACCTAGATTGACCTAGATTTATTTAGAATGCATTGTAATGTATCTTATTATCATTTTTGAACTCATAGTGACTTGTACTGTTCTATAGGAGACAGACACCACTCCTCGGATAGTATATTCCCTTCAGACACTCAGGCTATCAGGCGAGTACATTCTCTGACCGTTTCATACTTGTATGGATTTACATTCTTGCTCTAGATTACTGTACTTGATGCTGATACGATCATTATCACGGATTGGTACTATATGGATCTTCTTCTGAGATATTATCTCCTTGTATTCACTAAGTACATATTGTGATGTGCGTTTTACTTACATGTTGTATTTATTGAATACCCTTATCATTGTACACTCATTGTGCATATTGTACTCTCAGTATCACATTGAGCCATTGTACAAGCCATTGTACAAGCCATTGTATAAGGTAACGTAACTGAATTGGATCCTTGTGTATTGATTGGGGAGGGGGAGTAGAAATGGTTATGTGATCAATCGTATTGTATAAGAAATTGTATATGTCCATTGTACACCCACGTACAAAGGAGTCCCATTTTATTGTATAACCTAACCCGTTTACATAACCATATTGTGCTCTAAAATCACATGTTCCTTACAGTTCTTACTTATCATATTTAGATATTTTCTGTTATCAAATCTCTACTATTTTTTATATATCTTCTTCTTTCAGCATTTCATGTACTTTACTCTATTGCATGCTTTATATTTCCTAACTCGATATGAACTGCGTGAGATGTTTTGTGCTCGCTCCCGTCCTGACTGGACCTGTTGAAAATATTACAGAGGATGAGGAGGAGGCCTGCGTAGACACCTACTATAGGGCAGCTGTAGATGCCATGTGTAACCCAGATTTCCAGCCTGATCCACTAGCTTAGAGACTGAGGCTCCCTAGTCTAGATTTTCTATTTCTGTCATTTGAGATCTAGATTGTATATATTCTTTCATTTCAGTGTTAGAGACTTGTATTGAGCTGGATGTTCTGATTTGTTATGTCAGTAGACACTTAGACTCTCTGGTTGTATTTATGTGATTTTTCCTTCATTCCAGTATTTATCTATCTATCTTCCTATCTTTCATTCTGCTTTAGATGTGATTGAGACTGTATATTGCTATGTCTCCTCCATTCGGAGTGTATATACTGTACAGGTACCTTTATATTGTTAGATGATTGACCTAGGACAGCGTTCTACCGCCGACACTGCGGCGTAGGCTGGGCGTTGTTACGTTCTCGTACCCTCACAGTGGGTGCGGGTCGTGACACGTTTTTAGTGGTGGCCCATGCAGGTCTAGTTTATGTAGTGGTATTCGAACTAGAGTATCACTACAGCCTGCAATAGGATTAGGATATTTTGAAGGTACTCAATCACACTAGGAAAAACTCATATCAAATTCATACCATCTCAGTTCTTGCTGATATTGTTCTCCTTGAATATAACTGTCCTCCTTTGCTATTTCGACTCATTCTCAGCAATTGTTTGTTTGATCTGTCTTCAGGATGGTGGAGACGCGATTACAGCGTGCCATTCATGGAGATACTGTAGAGGTGACTGCTACCTCTCAGCCAGTTCAGCAGGGTCGGGAGGCTACAACTCCTGCCACCTCTGCTCATATTGGGACTTCAGCAGCTGAGGGTATGCCTTCACCAGTTCGGAGGCAGGACCCAGTCATTCCAGAGGTACCGTTCCAGCAGCCGCCGCCTACAGGAAACATGGACGCAGCTCAGATGTTCGCGTATTTTCAGCAGTTCATGGACCGACAACAGGCTCGACAGGACAGAGGCATGGAGTTGGTCATTTCGACAGTTGCAGCCCGACCAGTGGTGCAGCAGCCAAAGATACCGGGGATCGAGCAGTTTCAGAAGATGAGCCCCAGAGACTTTCTGGGGACAGAGGGGATCCTATATGCCGATGAGTGGATCGAGCATATAGAGGAGATCTTCCGCTTGGCCAGGATTCCAGCAGATCTTCAGATCGAGGCCGCAGCTAGCCGGATGCGCGATCTTGCTCGCACCTGGTATCAGTCGGACCCCAGGGTGGGGGTAGCCGGACAGACTTGGGAGGAGTTCAAGGGCTTCTTCAAGAAGAAATTCTTCCCAGATTCAGCGCTCAGAGCTTTAGAGTCGCAGTTTGAGAGCCTGGTTCAGGGGAGCCTTTCAGTGGAGGAGTACGCTGGGGAGTTTGGCCGCCTCAGCAGATTCGTGGAGGGTTTGAGCGAGGCGGCGAAGGTCCAGAGGTTCCGGAAGGATCTGGTCAAGGAAGTCAAGTCCTTGACCAAGGGCAACAGGGATGCCACATACGAGGAGATTCTGACGGGAGCTTACTGGCTGAGGATGATCTTGAACTTAGGCTCAAGAGAGGGCGAGACCCAGTTGGGGGCACCAGCAGCAGAGGACCGGCCAAGAGGACGTACGTTCAGCAACAGTTTCAGCAGCAGTATCAGCAGCCGATGCCAGGCATACAGTTTCAGCAGCAGTACCAGCAGCCGAGGGCTCAGATACATCAGCTACAGCAGAGGCCTATTCAGTATCAGGGTCAGAGACAGGTGCAGTATCAGCAGGACACCGTGTGCAACTTCTGCAAGAAGCCAGGCCATTGGTGGAACGATTGCAGGAAGAGATTGGGTATGTGTTTACTTTGCGGGTCAGCAGAGCATCAGTGTAGAGAGTGTCCCCAGAACCCGACACCATTGGCTCAGGTAGCACCAGGAGCTAGGGCTCCGGCAGGGCAGCAGAGGGGACCACCATTGCAGACTCAGCAGCAGAGGTTTTTCCAGCATCAGCAGCAGGCCAGAGGAGGCCAGCCAGGGCGAGCTTTCGCCATGTCAGCCGAGGATGCTCAGGCCGTTGGAGATCTAGTTGCAGGTTCCGTTCTTGATTCAATTCTGCAATTCCTATCTTGAAATTCAGTTCCATCTATTCCTATCTGTTTTTCATTGTTGATAAGTTTGATCTGGTGTTTCCTTATGATTTAATTTTCTTCTGAGATAAGTCGTATGGGCTAGGTCGCCTCGATTATGAGATTTTAGAATCCTCTAGGGTCATGCTAGCAGGCATAGTGAGGACATATAGTCGGACTATGGACGTATTTCTCGGGTGTGGGAATTTAAGGTTTTCGCTGCCAAGCGCGCGGCAATGCAAAAATTTTAAATACCATAGTTCTAGAGGTATGTACCATAGTTGAGGACTCTGGGATTATCGTAGCCTTGCTCACTGGCATGACAGAGATTCTGAGTGTCATGATGATTGGATAGACGCATACGATTATCGATTTGTATAATTTTTTGTGGATACCTTGTTTTAAAATTTTTGGATGATTTCTTTTAAGGTGGATAGACTTGTAGCTTCTATTTGAGTGTAATTTTAAAGTTTATAAATTTAGTCATTTAAATTCATGCTTTGATTCTTGAGATTTTGATCATTTTAATTTTAGCCATGACTTATGATTTTGATGTTTTACTATGGTTTGGTTTTAATTTCGAGGACGAAATTCTTTTAAGGTGGATAGATTTGTTACCCCCAGTTTCCAGAAACAGGAGTATTTTTGTCTTTTTTTTTCATTTTTATTATTTTAAAATTATTTATCTATTTATTGTAATATTTTGGGGTTATTTCAGTCGGGTTCGAATTTCAGCTCAATCCGACTTGAAACGGGGACCCGGGATAGTGTTGACCCTAGTGGACCCACACACTAGTTAGCCATGGCCCACATGTCATTTATTTTAGTTAGTGACTAGGCTAAATTATTTGGATTTGGATTTATTTGATTAGTGTGTTAGAATGACTAAACTAGCCCCGACTTGAAACCCCCTTTTTAATGTATTGTCAATAGGCTAGAGGGGGGTGTTTTTGTCATTTTATTGGAGCCCATTAGCAGCCCTCTAGTGGCCGGCTACCTCTAGGGAGGATAGGCATGAGCCCCCTTTGATATTTCCTATTCTTTCTATCTCATTTTCTCTCTCTTGTTCTTCCCCAAATTTCTAGAGAGCATCCCTACCATTTTCATCTCCAAATTAACTCCTCCTTCCACCAAATCTTCTTCTCTCCTCCTCTACTCCATGAAAGGAAGGTGCTAGCCAAGTTTGGAAGGATTCGGAGCTCGTTTGTGTCCATTTGGAATCTCTACGTGTCGGGAGGCCTTTTTCCTTTGAATCTCTCTCCCGGAAGGTATAACCTCTTCTCTAAACCATTTATTCATGCATATAGATCTATTTTTGACCCATAGGAATGACCTCCCATGGTTTAGTGTCCATTTGTGTCCATTTCGTGTCCATTTGGACACTTGTAGAGGTGTCCTATGTGTAGGTTTGTGTCCATGTGGGAAAACCCCTATTTGGACACATGTGGGATTATTGTGTAATTGATTTAATGTTGTTTTAACTTTTATTCCAGATTTTCTAGGTGTTTAGGAATGAGTTTTTCTATGTATCATATTGTATTAAATTGTTAATATCTATATATATATATATATATATATATATATATATATATATATATATATATATATATATATATATATGGGGTGATATATATATATATATATATATATATATATATATATATATATATATATATATATATATATATATTAATCTCTATGTATATATATGTATATATATAATATGGTTGATATATGTGGATATACATATGTGACATGATGGTGTGACATTTGTGTTGGTTGTGGGTATATAGGAGGGCTCGGCCAAGAGGTTGTGCATGTGTGTAGGTATGGTGTTTGTATATATGTGTGTGTGTGTGTTTAGGTATGTGGAGAGTATTGAGAGAGTTAGAATTGGAGTGAGAGAGAGAGATGAGAGGACTTGAGAATGGTGTGTGGTATATATTGAGAGTGGTTGTGTATTTGTATTGAGTGAGAGATTGATTGGAAGGGGGGACACCCATACCCAGCTGCTGCTAACAGCAGCAGGACAGCAACATGGCTGTCCATTTGCACAGCTTGTTAGCTATCCTTAAACCCCCTTGGTTGCTGTTGTAAATCAGCCCTTTGTTAGCCTTAACACCATCCATTTTCAGCCCTTAAACACCCTCCTAACCCTCCATTGGTAGCCCCCTTTTTCATAGCCTATAGGCAGTCCTAAACTAGTCTAGAACCTGTCCTTTAGGACACTATTGCAACCCCAAAAATCAGTCCTAGAACCTGTCCAATTTCAGGCCATGATAGCCCCTTCCAAGCACCAAAAATCAGTCCCAACCATGCCCCTACATACTCCCATTAACCTGCCCCCTTCACACTCCTATACAGCAGTCCCAAATCCTGTCCTTGACTGTCCTGAAACACTCCCCAAAACAGCCCAAAACTCCCCAATGGTTCAGCCATGTAAACCCCCACATGGCAGTCTATTCCAAACCCCCACAGCCATCCTAAATCAGTCCATAAATGGACACTTATAAACCCCCACTTCCTGTCCACAACTGACCCATGGTACAGCCCCATGTACCTGTCCATAAACACCCCAATATCAGTCCATGAATGGACAGTAGTAACCCCAAAACAGGTCCTAAATTTAGTCCCCATTTGCAGCCTCCTATACCACTCAAAACCTGTCCTTGATATTCCCTATTTTCAGCCTGGTTTTGTACCCCATTGCAGCCATGTAAATCAGTCCCTTCCTTGAGTGTGTGTGTGTGTGTTTGTGAGAGAGAGATTAGTGTGGTGAGCCTAGGAGTGTAGGTGTATGTGAGCCCATATATATATATATATATATATATATATATATATATATATATATATATATATATATATATATATATATGTGTTTATATAAGAGTTTAGATAAGTATTTATATGTAGGAGAGTTATATATGTTTTTGTGTATTTGTGGCCTTATATTGAGTTTGTGTGTGAGTGTGGATGAGATATATGGATGTGTGTTTAGGAGCTAGGGGTATGTGTATGGGAGATATAAGTGTGAGCCTATATATATATATATATATAGGTATAGGTATAGGTGTGTGTGAGTTTACATATTGTGTTTATGAGTGTGAGGGATATATGAGTATGGTATCATGAGTATTGTGTGTGGTTGAGAGTTGGGTAATTGTGAGAATGGTGCAAGGGTAAAGGCAATGTAAAGGGTAGATAACCAACATGTGGTCTAAGATAACTTAGATGACCTAGATACTAGGATTTCTTGGTAGGTAATGTTAATATAGGATAGTATCTAGCTATCCTAGGAAACCTAGGCTAGTATTCCTAGGTTAGAGTGGCATTGTACAAGGTATTGGTATTTACCTTGGTAAGGTAATATAGGTAATGCATAGAAAAATGGGTATTTGAGTTTGGAGTCTAAGATAGAGTTAGAACTTGGTTCCCTTGGTTGGTAATGATCAAATATAGTGCTCATAGACTAGTTTTGACGTCGGTTGACCATTTTGACCAAAAGTCAACAAAATCAACCGAGAGTCAAACTTAGCCTTTAAGCGACCAGATTTGACCAAAACCAAACTAGAGTTGACCAGTTGACTGAAAGTCAACAGTTGGTCAACATATGACTTGTTTGACCTAGGGTTGACTCCGTGTTGACCAGAGTTGACCAGAGTTGACTTTTTGACCAAAAGTCAACTGTAAGTCAACCCTTGACCCAAATTGACCTAGATTGACTTGGATTGATTTCCTGTGACCTTGTTTGACCTTGATTGTCCTAGTGTGGCTCAGTATGACCTAGTTTAGCTTGGTGTGACTTAGATTTGGCTTAGGTTTGACTTAGATTTGACCTAGATTGACCTAGATTCATTTAGAATGCATTGTAATGCATCTTATTATCATTTTTGGACTCATAGTGACTTGTACTGTTCTATAGGAGACAGACACCACTCCTCGGATAGTATATTCCCTTCAGACACTCAGGCTATCAGGCGAGTACATTCTCTGACCGTTTCATACTTGTATGGATTTACATTCTTGCTCTAGATTACTGTACTTGATGCTGATACGATCATTATCACGGATTGGTACTATATGGATCTTCTTCTGAGATGTTATCTCCTTGTATTCACTAAGTACATATTGTGATGTGCATTTCACTTACATGTTGTATTTATTGAATACCCTTATCATTGTACACTCATTGTGCATATTGTACTCTCAGTATCACATTGAGCCATTGTACAAGCCATTGTACAAGTCATTGTACAAGCCATTGTACAAGCCATTGTATAAGGTAACGTAACTGAATTGGATCCTTGTGTATTGATT
This sequence comes from Iris pallida, assembly GCA_029216955.1. Taxonomy (NCBI): domain Eukaryota; kingdom Viridiplantae; phylum Streptophyta; class Magnoliopsida; order Asparagales; family Iridaceae; genus Iris; species Iris pallida. The sequence continues at coordinate 5,715,468 of JANAVB010033817.1, read as the reverse complement.
GGGAAGGGGGAGTAGAAATGGTTATGTGATCAATCGTATTGTATAAAAAATTGTATATGTCCATTGTACACCCACGTACAAAGGAGTCCCATTTTATTGTATAATCTAACCCGTTTACATAACCATATTGTGCTCTAAAATCACATGTTCCTTACAGTTCTTACTTATCATATTTAGATATTTTCTGTTATCAAATCTCTACTGTTTTTAATATATCTTCTTCTTTCAGCGTTTCATGTACTTTACTCTATTGTATGCTTTATATTTCCTAACTCGATATGAACTGCGTGAGATGTTTTGTGCTCGCTCCCGTCCTGACTGGACCTGTTGAAAATATTACAGAGGATGAGGAGGAGGCCTGCGTAGATACCTACTATGGGGCAGCTGTAGATGCCATGTGTGATCCAGATTTCCAGCCTGATCCACTAGCTTAGAGACTGAGGCTCTCTAGTCTAGGATTTCTATTTCTGTCATTTGAGATCTAGATTGTATATATTCTTTCATTTCAGTGTTAGAGACTTGTATTGAGCTGGATGTTCTGATTTGTTATGTCAGTAGACACTTAGACTCTCTGGTTGTATTTATGTGGTTTTTCCTTCATTCCAGTATTTATCTATCTATCTTTCTATCTTTCATTCTGCTTTAGATGTGATTGAGACTGTATATTGCTATGTCTCCTCCATTCGGAGTGTATATACTGTACAGGTACCTTTATATTGTTAGATGATTGACCTAGGACAGCGTTCTACCGCCGACACTGCGGCGTAGGCTGGGCGTTGTTACGTTCTCGTACCCTCACAGTGGGTGCAGGTCGTGACACCACCTTTGGGACGATTAGTGTCCCGACATGCCGGCTGGTTCCCACAGATACTGTAAATCTGCCACACGGGCAGGGAGTGGTATCTGCCTATATTGTTATATACACTGATGACGGGCGTCCCGCTGGGACTCGTCTAATTCATGATTGGCGCAATTGATTATTGGATAAACTAGCCTTACTTGTACATAGTAAGAATTGAGGAATCCCTTATTGTATAATTCCAGGGCAACTTGAAACTTACAGTAGCAAGCCGTAGTAGTTGTATGGCCGTTTAAAAATTGATTTGTCTGTGCACTGTACCTACTCTATTAACTACTGAGATGAGCAGAACGTCAGGACATAACGGGTCAACTTTTATCCTTGTTTGGTTGGAAAGTTGGCTTGAAGTGTCGTGATGTTGTGCGAGCCCCAGTAGCAAGCAGAGACTTTTTTTATCATATTCTTACTCTTATTACTGGTTCTAATTTCTCATATCGTGCTTCCTTGTGGTACTTGCTATTAGAGGTCTAACCTCTCTGGTTTTGTATGACCAGATTTAGAGCCGGTTTCCGAGGACTCAGCTTACTTCCACCTCCAAGATTGTTAATACTAGAGGAATGATCGCCGGAGGACACGAGTGGGTCCCTTGCTTTCCTGTTCGTTTTGACTATTTACTTCACTTTTTTCGTTTGGCACCGACATGTTAGTCGGATTGTTTTGTACTTACTTTTACATAATTGTAACTAAGTCAGACCTGATAACAATTGTGTATACCTTCCTATATCATCCGGCTAAGTTTTGTACAGCCAGATCTCAAGAATATTTTGACCAAGCGTTTGGGACGCCTTACTGCTTTATCTTACATGTTCTCTATTTACTGTTTCTTGTTTGAATGATTGAGACAATAGATGTTGAGTAACCCTAGTAAGGCTTTCATGTAGTATGCACCCCCTCGTCTTTTATACAGCATTGATCGTATTATACGGTATTCATCTACCCGTAATACGTAGCTGGCTGAGTCATTCTCCTGCTCTCCGGTATTCTAGTTCTGGGCGTGACAACCCAAATAACTCGGTTGTTCAAGTTGAGGTATGCACGGTCCTACGGTTCTACGGCTGCATATAGCCATTTGTTCCCACGGTCTTAAGGCTCGTTACACAGAGTATGACTTGGACGATAGAATCGTACGGAATATAATGGGTTTAAGGCATGAATACGGTTGTTTCGATGATAGAGGGCTATGGCCAGTATTAGGCTCGTTTGGTGCAAGTTAAGTTGGAAGGCTATGTAGTAGTCGTTCAATCGATTGCAAGAAGTAAGTTCACGCGACCGTTTGTCGCTGAGGCGGTCCCTCAGTTGGGAGTCTTGCGGTTCCTATACACGTTTTCAAAGTATGAGACGGTCCCTCGGTTGGGAGTCTCACGTTCCTATGCACGTTAAGAAGTATGAGGCGGTCCCTCGGTTGGGAATTCCAAGTTCCGATACACGTTATGCAAAGGGTGGTTTAGAGCACAAGATGCCAAGTGTAGTTCCAATCGTACCAAAAAAATTAGGCCATGCATTTACGTGAGTCTAGATGTCTCGTAGGTGCACGGTCATTGGACAACTTGTCGACAAGGATTTCTTCCTAGACTGGTTATACGCCGGGGCACCGGGCCTAGTCGACCTAGGGGAAAGATGTTATAGCAGCGCATAAGTTTACTGCATGGGTAGTTGAAGGCTTTCCATGGGGCTAGCTACCTTGCATCGAAGGACCCGCCGCCTATCCGAGCTATGTCCACGATGGCTTTTCATGCCAGTGGCCTTTCATATAGATAATTGGCGTGCTAAGCGGCGAATCCGCATATACGGTGTCGGTCGTAACAAAAGAAGTGTAAGCACGGTATGTGTTGAGTTATGGAATGCGTGCACGGTATGCACATAAGGTATTATGAAGCCTAAGATTTGGCTATACGTAAAGACACGCGTTTCGTCGCGAGATATGGCATCGTGCTTGAGTTCTCAATACCGGTTCCACGAGTTGGGTTAGACGTTCTGAGTTAAGTCTGGAAGGGCCGTAAGGCGAGTTTGGTTAAGTCATGTTAAGCCGCGAGGCACGGCATCGATGTTTAAGGCACGAGCAAGTTTATGACATGACTATGTTGTTACGACACAAGTATAGGCAAGTTATTAAGTGGCGAGGCACTGCCTCAGGGATATTGAAGCACGAATCGAGTTCATGGCACGACCGGGTCGTTACGTCCCAGAGTATGGCACGAAAGACAAGTATGAGTCGGTACGGTAACGGTGCAAGCACAAGAACGTTCTAGAGGCACTAAATAGTCCATGTCCAAAAACTGATCCTAAGGCAAGAGTAGAAAGACAATCGTAAAGGGGTTATGTTTCACAAGTAAATGAACGTGTCAATTTTGTATGGGTGGGCGAGGAGCTCACTCCACCAGTACAGTTGAGCACTGACACCCACACAGTTTCTATGTGCAGGCACAGGTAGAAGCTCGTGGTGCGGAGTTCGCTTGGATGCGTCAAAGCATGCAGTTCCTTGGCGATTCGTAGCGTGCGGCCGCACGGAGTCAAGACTTATACGGGACGTAATGTATCGACATCGCCTCTCCGAAGCATCCGCTGGCTCGAGATATGTATTGAGAGATGAGAGAGAGCTGAGTGACTTGTAATATGAGAAGAGTGAGCTTAAGTAATTTGTAATCTTGGCCTTGCGCCCCAATATAACCTTTGTTTCATTATCAATAAAGAGCTTCTTTGAATAAATTATGTTTTGTTCTAAATTTTCGCTGCGTGTTCAATGTCTCTGCTTGGGACTTCTGTACGACGACCCCGTCGCAGCCGTTGGAATCGACCGTTATAGAACCCGCCTTGCACGAGCGCAATCTAGGCTCGTGCGACATCATGCCTTAGCGAGGATGATCGCTCCTATGGGAGCGGGGCGTGACATAATGGTATCAAAGCATGGCTTTACGTCCTTGGACTTCAAGTTAAATTTCTCAGTTTTGAAAGCTCGTTCATTGAAAAAAGAAGTATGCGCTCTCTCTCAAATGTCCCGCGGCATGTTCATACAATAAGTCTAAATATTTTCAAAAGCTCGTGCAAGCGTTCAATCGAACGCATCGGAGGCCATCGTCGGATGCATCGGTCGGCCTTTGTGTCGAACAGTGTCAATTTGACTTGATAGAAAACACATGTGCTAAAGTTAGCAAGTTGCATACGTGCCCAACTAGTCCTATGTCGACATTAGCAAATGAGCGTGCAAACTCGGAGTACAGTCCATATGGGATGGCTATGCACACGGCCTTTTGGCTAAGTTGTGCCGCGTGTCGCGTACCTCGACCTTATGGTACAAACGAATCGCGAGCAATATCAAGTATCGTTCGGTCAGGAACGGAGATACACTTAGAGTGTATATCGATAGGAATGCTATCGAACTAACGCTTAGGCGTACACGGAAGATTGAATTAGATTTTGAGGAATAGTGCGAACGACTTAGTGCATTGATACGACGTGAGCGATTACACTAGAGATTCGTCGAACGAATCTGAAAGATGTGATAGCGAGTAACGCGAACGTGATTTGGACTAGATCGGATGGCTCAAACCCTGAGTAGTGTATGGATGTTATAGAAAATTGTCCGAGTGAAACTAGAAGATTTACGGATAGTACGAGTATGTCGACAAGCGATGATATCGCAAAGCCTTAGAACGAGTAGCGCTTAGTTGGTCATGATTCGAGATTCGCAAACAAGATATCGTTCGGACGAATTGTGAATGGTAATACGAGTTACGAAATGGTTGAATGGAGATTCTAAACGATAAAATAAAAGGATGACTTGATTGAAGAAAATTGATACAGATCGTATACAAAAAGTTAACACGACATGTAGATAGCATACATGAAAGGTTTGATTTTGAAGTTACGCGAATGACTCTAAGGATTGGATTGAACGTTGCTCGATGATTGAGTTAACAAAAGGACGATACGAATTGAGAAAATACGTTGGTCGATGACTTAAGATAGGGGATGAATATACACGATTTTAGATTTGAACGAATTTATGTTATGAATGATTCGAGGGATAACGATCGAACTTGAATTTGAATGTCGAGGAGATTATCCAGTTGAATGATAGCATCATTCATACGACTCAAAATTCGTTGCAAAGGAAGATCGTCAGGTTATGCATGTCATCGATGGTATTAAGGCGTATCAAAGATCGATATGCGATAACTCGGGGGTACTCTGACACGGTGAATGACGATCGTATAAGTGTTATCGTTCTGATGGATGCAATACTTAGGATCGTGATTGAGACGAATGGTGGATGAAAGTGATCGTGTCTTGATGGTTACGCGGATAACCACAACGTCGACAATCTTGTCTTGTGCGAGCGCAACTCTAGCCTCGTACATGCGTTACGTCGAATTTGGGGCGATCGTTCTGCGTGAGCGCTGATATGGTGATTCATGTCGCAGAAATAATCGAACTCTAAAAATCAGGATGCGGCAACTTTGATTGTTTCGACTTGTTGGTATGATGCGAATGAGAACTCAAGGATGTTAGGACTTGTGATTGATGATGGAATAAAACTTGAGGATTGAGTAGGTCCAATCCGTGCATCAAGAATGAACTAGTCTAGACACAAACAAGAGTTACGTCCCGATGAGGATGATTATCACGCGGGAGCGCACATGGTGATTTATGCCCACCATGGATAATCTGACTCGCGTGAGATCGGGGCATAGCATATTATTAAGTCAGAAGGTCTTGTGATCGATTACGTGAATTGGGATAAATGACTTAGGGAGTATGAAATGTGAATTATGGTTTAGCGATGAATCGTATCGTAGCGTGCTTGACTTGGAAGGATTGATAGGCGGATTACGTCGAACGTGTTTAAAGGGATAGACTATGCGAAACGGCTTGATGAACGAACGATATTGATATGACATGGAATTGGTTGAAACGTGAATTACCGTAGGATGGTTTTGCTGAACGACTCGGACCCCGTACGATGAATATTGGGATGTGTGTAGGGAATCGATGCTCGATGTTTAGAAATCGGAGTGATGCGAGCTTGGGTAGAAAACCTCGTACTATCAACTTGGTTTGACCTTAGGATGGGGTCAGTATTGATATTGTTATTTGGGAACTATGATTACAATACTGGCGATCGACCTTGGAATGAAAAAGATAGTCTAGAGACATAGCCTAGCGGTTAGGCAGACGTTCCGGTGCGAAGCAATAGGAATTGTGGAGGCACCACTCATGAGGCTCGGTTGACATGCACATATATCAGGGACGCCCAAATATGTGCACGATCCAACTCGAGTGGTGATGGCGGATTTTCTATCACGAGGCTTGGTTGAAATACATGTATTTTGGGGACGCCTGGAATATGTGCACGATCCAACTAAGTGATACGTTGAATCAAGTGAGACTTGAGGAACGGAAAAGGGTCGAGAATTTTGAGATTGTGGGACGAGTTTGAATGTTGGTTGATCGGTTGGTGTGCTTTACGACTAAGTTAGAGATAAGCACGAACGTGGCTCAGATTGAGGAAACACCTAGGCGAAGTGTGCGCGCGAGGGTCGTTAAATATCGAGTGCTAAGTCAATGAGTAAGTACTCAGTAAGTTTCGAGGACGAAACTTTTTTTGAGTGGTGTATGATGTAGTGCCCCGTCCCGCTCAGTCAATCAGAGGAATCGAAATGCTGACGGCGTTCGGACTTAGCCTTGCAGGGGCGACTCGAAGACATCGCTCGGTCGAGGCGACTCCTCGTTCAAGTGGGGTAGTTTCGGTGAACTTGCCTCATCTTAGCCTTCACATAATAAATTATGTGTTTTTAACTTGCATAAGTAGGCTTGATAATAAAAGAGACGAACCCACATAGCTAAGGAAATAATCCCGACGGGTCGAATCGAGTTTAGAACATGGAAAATGTCCCACGGTTGGCTTAGAATTAGTGCACAGCGTGCTTTAAAAATGACACTCGATCCTTCGTCCCGTGGCTTGGAAGAAGGAAAGTCGATCTTCGCCACAAGCTAAGAGTTAGCCTAAGTCATAGGCGTCGCACGTATAAATGCTTGCTAAGGCATATACGGTCCCATCGTCCAAGGCTTGGCATAGCCTTGATCGTTCCACAAGCTAAGTTGTATCGCACGACTTATGGCATTAGTCTATGTACCCAAATAACTCGGTTGTTCAAGTTGAGGTATGCACGGTCCTACGGTTCTACGGCTGCATATAGCCATTTGTTCCCACGGTCTTAAGGCTCATCACACAGAGTATGACTTGGACGATAGAATCGCACGGAATGTAATGGGTTTAAGGCATGAAACACGATTATTTCGATGATAGAAATGCCACAGGCTATGGCCAGTATTAGGCTCGTTTGGTGTAGGTTAAGTTGGAAGGCTATGTAGTAGTCGTTCCCTCGATTGCAAGAAGTAAGTTCACGTGACTGTTTATCGCTGAGACGGTCCCTCGGTTGGAAGTCTCGCGGTTCCTATACACGTTTTTAAAGTATGAGGCGGTCCCTCGGTTGGGAGTCTCACGTTCCTATACATGTTAAGAAGTATGAGGCAGTCCATCGGTTGGGAGTCCCAGGTTCCGATGCACGTTATGCAAGGGTGGTTTAGAGCACGAGATGCTAAGTGTAGTTCCAGTCATACCAACAAAATTAGGTCGTGTATTTACGTGAGTCTAGATATCTCATAGGTGCGTGGTCATTGGACAACTTATCGACAAGGATTTCTTCCTAGACTGGTTATACGCTGGGGCACCGGGCCCAGTCGACCGAGGGGGAGGAGTTATAGCAGCGCATGAGTTTACTGCGTGGGTAGTCGAGGGCTTTCTATGGGGTTAGCTACCTTGTATCGAAGGACCCGCCGCCTACCCGAGCTATGTCCATGATGGCTTATCATGCCAGTGGCCTTTCATATAGATAATCGGCGTGCTAAGCGACGAATCCGCATGCACGGTGTCGGTCGTAACAAAGGAAGTTTAAGCATGGTATGTGTTGAGTTATGGAATGCGTGCACGGTATGCACATAAGGTATTATGAAGCCTAAGATTTGGCTATACGTAAAGACACGCGTTTCGTCGCGAGATATGACGTCGTGCTTGAGTTCTCAATACCGGTTCCACGAGTTGGGTTAGACGTTTCGAGTTAAGTCTGGAAGGGCCGTAAGGCGAGTTTGGTTAAGTCAGGTTAAGCCGTGAGGCACGGCCTCGATGTTTAAGGCACGAGCAAGTTTATGACGCGACCATGTTGTTACGACACAAGTATAGGCAAGTTATTAAGTGGCGAGGCACTGCCTCAGGGATATTGAAGCACGAATCGAGTTCATGGCACGACCGAGTCGTTACGTCCCAGAGTATGGCACGAAAGACAAGTATGAGTCGGTATGTTGACGGTGCAAGCACGAGAACGGTCTAGAGGTACTAAATAGTCCATGTCCAAAAACTGATCCTAAGGCAAGAGTAGAAAGACAATCGTAAAGGGGTTATGTTTCATAAGTAAATGAATATGTCAGTTTTGTATGGGTGGACGAGGAGCTTACTCCACCAGTACAGTTGAGTACTGATACCCACACAGTTTCCATGTACATGCACAGGTAGAAGCTTGTGGTGCGGAGCTCGCTTGGATGCGTCGAGGCACGGAGTTCCTTGGCGATCCATAGCGTGCGGACGTGCAGAGTCAAGACTTATATGGGACATAATGTATGGACATCGCCTCTCCGAAGCATCCGCTGGCTCGAGATATGTATTGAGAGATGAGAGAGAGCTGAGTGACTTGTAATATGAGAAGAGTGAGCTTGAGTGATTTGTAATCTTGGCCTTGCGCCCCAATGTAACCTTTTTTTATTATCAATAAAGAGCTTCTTTGAATAAATTGTGTTTTGTTCTAAATTTTTGCTGCGTGTTCAATGTCTCTGCTTGGAACTTCTGTGCGACAACTCCGTCGCAGCCGTTGGAATCGGCCGTTATGGAACCCGCCTTGCACGAGCGCAATCTAGGCTCGTGCGACATCACGCCTTAACGAGGACGATCGCTCCTACGGGAGCAGAGCGTGACAAAGGTTGACCCAGAGTTGACTATGAGTGGACTTAACCTAAAAATAGACACACTAGGCCTATTTAGACTTGTAGACTATAGCTTGACTCTTTGTTGACCAAGGCTTGACCAAAGTTGACCAAGAGTCGACTTTGACCTAGTTTGACTAGAATTTGACCAAACCCTAAACAGTTGCCCAAGTTACCTTACAGTTGACCTAGTTTGACCTAGACAGTTGACCAAGGTTGACCAAGAGTTGACTTTGACCTAGTATGACTTAGAATCATGTAGTTTGCATTGCAGATTTTTATTATTACAATTTGAGTACTTGATAACCTGTTTTACTCTCAATAGGACTCTGTGACACCAGTTCGAACATATATTCATATCAGTCATACAGGATGACAGGCGAGTACATTCTCTGACCGTTTCATACTTGCTAGGATTTATATTCTTGCTCTAGATTACTTTATATGATGTTGTCACGTTATTATCACGGATTGGTACTATATGGATCTTGTCATACGATGTTATCTCTCTCGGGGTGCATCAGATACAGTTGTCATAAGCTTTTTACGAACATCTTGTATTTCATGTACACCGCTATTCATGTATACTCTTGTGCAATTTTGTACTTGCATGATCATGTGAACAAACATGATAAAAAAACTCTTGTACAAGGTAACGTAACTTGACTGGATCCTTGTGTATTGATTGGGGAGGTTGAGTAAAAAATGGTTATGTGATCAAAATCCCATCTTGTAAAATCTTGTAAAAATCATGTATATGTCCATTGTACACTCACGTATGATGGAGTTACCCTTGCATTATCCTAACCCGTTTATATAACCATCTCATGCTCTAAATCACAGGTTATTTACAGTTCTTACTTATCATGTATATAGATATTTCTAGTTATCAAATCACTCTCGTTTTCATATATATTTCTTTACAGTCCATGTATCTTACTCTTTTGTATACTTTATATTTTCTAACATGATATGAACTGCGTGAGATGTATTGTGCTCGTTCCTGTCCTGACTGGACCTGTTGAAAATATTTCAGATGATGATGGTGACTGCCTTACCTTCTATGGGGCATATGAGGGTGACATTCAGGAGCCTGAGGAGCATCTAGCTCAGTAGAGGGTGCCTAGTTTAGTCTAGTATTTATAGTTTTCTGTTTGTATCGGATTGTTCCGATTGTTAGTTGAGACTTAGTTATATTCAGGACTTGTATTTATTTGTGTTGAACATCTATTTTGTGTGGTGTGATAAATCTATTTATATTTAGTTTCTTTCTTTTATTTGATTCCATATCGTGCTCTATCTTCCCTATACTTGTGATTGAGATATAGAGTTGAGATGTTATATTATACCTCCGTACGGAGATGACAGGTTTATATATCTTGTTGTTAGATGTTAGATGTTATAGATAACCTATACAATATTTTACCGTCGACACTGCGGCGTAGGCTGGACGTACCCACGTTCTCGTGCCCCTAAACAGGGTACGGGTCGTGACACGTAATATAAACCATGTCGCCGTATGCTTTTTTAGCAACGTTTAGCGATGTATCTATGTTACGTTTAGCGATGTATCTATGATCACATATCTATAGTATTTCTCCTTCCAGACACAAGTAATACATGAAACATGAAACCAGACAATACCGTGATATATCGTGTCAATAAGGAGATACAAGGATGAATGTACAAGACATGAGAAAATGAACAAATCCGAGGAGTATACTTGCCTTGCTCCGGGTGATCGAGAAAGGGTAGTAGAGCTGGGAATCCTCCTGTTTATAATTTACAAGTTGATTAATAAACAGACTAATTCTAATTTGTTATCAATAAATCTAACCATGATTAACTTCTATATAAGTCCTAGTTTTAGGGATTCCCTCCTCTTAATATTTCCTATAGAGTATCATTATCAAAAGTTACCAATCTATTTTTTTACAATTAAAATTAAGTACTATCTGTGGTGATATGATCTACAACATTCAGTTAAAGGGGCATGACATTCACAGATGATTTAAAAGCCCAATGTAGGACTGATACAACTTAGTCCTTAAATAGGCTTGCAAATCAGTCCTCAATTCATATCCTCTCAAAGAGTTATAGCTCATCTAAAGTCATCAATCCTATATTCATTTGAACCTAGTGTAGAGGATTAACCATTCTTACTAATTGTTTAGGAAGACAATACTAAATACTGTTCTATGCAAATAGCCTAAAATAGTAGTCGAGTTCAAAACAACCTAAAAACCAATCCTGAACAAGACTGATACAATCAGTCCCTGTTCAGACTTTCCTGCTTGACATATTAACTCAAACTTTTAGTAAAACCTAAACAAAATGTAACCTGCTTTCAAGAGTGCTGCAAAACCTGAAGTAAAACTAAGACCCAATGTCTTAATACAGTTCAGTCAGTCCTTATCCTTAGTCTAATTTCAGTCCCAACTCCAGTTCAATACCCAGTTGATATCTCAGTTCAATATGAGTTCAATTTCAGTCTAATGTAAATCCAATAACAACCATCTGAACATCCTATACTACACAAGTTTTCTATCAAGCTCAGGTGGTTTCAGTCTTTATCTAGGACACTGGTATACTATAGTTGTGAACCAAAGTATAAATTCAATCCTCAACGCTAATGTCCTGTTACTTCCAATCGAAGCTCTGTGATACTGAAATTAAATTACCAAAAGGCTGAACCCAAACTTAGATTTCGTAATCCCTCTACTGAAATCAGTCTTTCTATACTTCATCAAATCATTTCTTCCAAACTGAATTTAACATTAACTATCAGCCAGGAAGGAAGCTAAAATGTTGGGTATCAGGTTCAGGATTGAACCCAATATCAAACATGGAAATTTCCCAACCAATACTTATCCCATCCTTATTTGAGAAATCTCTAATTCATAACAGCTAAATATTCACAGAAAGTCGAGCAGGTAAAACTCTGTTTGGAGTACAATAGTGAATCAACAGTACCAATGATCCCTACAGGAACAATTGAAAGTATCTGACCAAATGGTAGAATATTGAACATTCAGTCCTATGGTGATCAATCTAGCATGGCTCAATATCAGCACATAACAGAACTTGCACAGGACTGAAAACAACCTTCAATTGACTAATTCAGTTTGGTTGTACTGAACAATGGTTCAGTCAACAAATAAGACTGATAATACATACAACCACAGCCTTACAACCAATACCCTTCCTGCATTATTAACTGAAGATCAACTCGATGTCATTCTCCCAACCATGACTTACCTAACTGTTCCCCTTAGGTTCATCGAATTCCTCATGAACAAAGTAACAAAACAAATGAATCTGTAAGGATTCTTCTTATCAGTCCAGGTATCAACAAATTCAGATATTCCTCTCAGGTTTTAGACTGATATACTCAGTCCTCAACTAGACAGTGTTGGTCCAATATTGTATCAAGGCACAAACCAGATCCTATTAGCTGATACAAACTTAATCTAAAAAGTTCAACGAATAAACCTGATAGTACAAAATATAGCATTTACAAGGTAACATAGTTTGACTGATACAAGCTCAACTAAAGAAGACCCAATCTCGAGTTGAATCAATCTAGGTTTAAAGATAATCAGATTTCCAATGTCTAACTGTGATCCCTGTTTGAATCAAGACCTTAATAGGAAACTGGAATCTCAGTTTAAATTGAAAGTTTGATATTCCACCATTGACTCGAAACTTGCACTAGGGATGATACTTCGGATCAGTAAGGCAGTAACCTTTATCAAACTTTAAAATACTCCTTCCCTCTTAATGAATTTAGATCGAGCTAACATGCAAAAATGCTACACACTACAACTCTCTGATACTTAACTGCTCAACTTATCCCATCACAATTACTGAGTTCACTTCTTATAAAACTTTAGAGACTCTCTAATATGCAAACATTTTAGTATACAACATTAAATCAAATGGACATGACATTAAACTTATCAATTAATACTAGAGACATTTCTACAACTTCCTAAAATCCTTTCGAGCCTAGCTAACATCAGAATTAAACTCATCCTATTATGTTACTCTCTGGTACCCCCTGTCCATAACACTCTATATAAGAAAACAAAAGAAAAGCGAAGTTACCTGATGAAATAGGTTCAGATGAACAAACGACTCAACTTCCAATTTAGGACACAAGCTACCCGTGTCTGACCCGATCTCGTCCTGCTTGCTTCATTCTCAAGATCAATTTGGACAGGCAACTTGATTCACAAATTCAGAGATCTGATTATACAAGCACAGTACAATTCAAGAGAAACCTCAGGCCAAAAAAACTAAAAGAACAATCCAAATACTTACCTAGGTTCGATCAGATTCCATAGTTTCGACAAAATAGTTTGCTAACCCTCGAATTTATCCTGATTCGATTCCTGACTTCGAAAAGAATTAAGAACAGATCAGTTAAATTCAGTCCCAACAACTTCTCAAATTGCCTGAGAGACATCGGACCAATTTGTTCAGGAATCAACAATCTCATTTGAATATCAATGGATGAAAATAAACTTGAGAGGGACAAGGAGCCGAGGAAACTTGAATGAGCTCACCTCGATTGTAAGTAATCGATGGAGACGACTAGTCGATCGAATCGATCCCCCCTCCGTACTTCCAGATCTGATCGCAGGATGAAAGAAAAATCAATTAAATGATCGATTGATCTAAAATAGCTGATTTGAAACAAAATGTGAAGATCTACCAACTTACCAGAGTTTTCGAAGGATGGTGAAGACACTGGTGGAAGAAGGAAGAAAAATTGTCGTCGTGCGTCGTCCAATCGTCGGAGCATGAAGTCTCTGGACTATAAGCCACTCGTCGAAATCCTTCGCAGTATCGGTATCGTGTCCGCCATGGTCGATCACGAATCAAAGGTGGGAGAGAACAGAGTTTGAAGGAAGAGGAAGATCTCTCTAGAATGATGGTGAACGAAAATGAAGAAGGAAAGGAGGTGTGCTTATAAAGGTTGTTAGGGGGGTGTAGGCACGAGCCACCAATCTGGCGGGAAGCACGATCTCTTTCCCCGCGCAATGTCAGTTAGAATTTGGGAGAGAAGTTGTTAGAGAAAATTTTGATTTGAAATTGCATTCAAATCGAATGGCTACAGACTCAATTTGATTGTTGATGGCTGAAAGCCCAAGCCTCTTAATATAATAACCTTATGCATAACATTTGGCCCAATATCTCTTAATATTGGCTTCACTAAAAATTTACTCAAGGAACATTTCAACTCAAAGTATTTCATTCATTAATTTCTCATAAGTAATTCTTTTTTTTAAAAAATTAGAAATTAAAAATATGAGAAAAGTCGGGTTACAAATCTACCCCCTTAAAAAATTTCGTCCTCGAAATTCGAAGACCCAAAAATAAATCTCAGTAAATCACAAAAGATCCAAACACTCGTCATTTATTGAAAATAAAATTTTTAAAAGAAAAAAGAGTACAATCAAATAGATTGGGATAGCGCTCCCGCATCTCGTCCTCGCGCTTCCATGTGGACTCTCCTGGAGAGTGGTGCCTCCACATGACGCAGACAAGTGGAATAACCTGATTTCGCAGCTGCTTCTATCTCCTGTCAAGGATCTCCACTGGCTGCTCCTTGTAGGTCAAACTCGGACCCACCTCTAGCTCTGCATAGTCCACCACATGGCTCGGGTCTGGAATGTAGCTTCGGAGCTGAGACACATGGAAAACATCGTGCACTCTCTCTAAGCTAGCTGGAAGCGCTAGTCGATATGCCACCTCGCCAATCCGTACCGTCACATCGAAGGGCCCGATGTATCTGGGCTAAGCTTCCCGCCTCTGCCAAAACGAATGGTGCCTCTGGTCGACGAGATCTTCAGGAACACTCTGCCTCCAACTACGAACTCCAGTGGCCGTCTGCTGTTGTTCGCCCAGTGCTTCTGCCGATCCTATGCAGCTCTTATGACGCTCTGAGCCTCGAGACCAAGTACACACAAGAGGTTGGAATAACACGATCAATGATCAAGAATCAAATAGGCACGAGATAGAATGAAGTTTCAATTACGACTTAGAGGAGCAAAATCATGAAGACACAACTATTAAGTACGATAAAAAAAAGCTACAAAATCGATATTTTAACACAGGTGGACTAGGACAAGATAGGAAAATCATGGTCAGATTGTCATGATTTAAGGTCGAAGTTTAGACAAGACACAAACGAAGTATGGAATCAAACTCTGGCAATGTATAATTTTGAGGAATTCAATGATCTAACGATAAAATGCTAAAGGGAAGTTAGTAAGGGTTGATTGAGAAACGTACGAAATACTCAGGAGATACAGTATCAATTTAGAATAAACGTGCAAGGATTTGTGATTCTCGAAAACCAATAATCATACGAAAAGAAATAGTCTCCAGGGTGTCCAAAAATATATAGTCAATTAAAATTACTGTACTTAGAATCCTGCCTTGCCAGTGTACATCTGGCTGCAGCGAACATTCAGTTCCATGACTCAAACAACGATATGTCACCGAATACTCTATCAACTTTATCAATCCAAACAAGTGTTAACGAAACAACTCAAGAGATCAAATATGAAATTTTTTTGGACAAGTCTCGATAAAACTCGAAAACCGACAAATACCCGAAATTATTTCAACTTAAGTTCCTGTCTTGCCAGTGCGCTGCTGGCTGTAGTGAACCCTTAAGTCTCCATAATCCAGATAATGGTTGCAGTGTACAACTGCCATGCCCCAGTAGGTCATTGAGTAGTCTCTTGATCTTATCCATAGAATACTTCAAAAAGAATTCAAGGAATTCAAAATAGGTTCTCATAGTCCAAGTCACAAAATGGTATTATCTGCCTGTTAGAATACAAGGGTTTATTAGGTACTAAGAAACAACACGGAATCTAATCAAGTAATAGTGAGTACAAAGGCAACAAGGAAATTTTCAACCCTCAACAATGAACAGAGCTTCAAATGGTAACCGAATTGTCAAATGAAACCTGGGATGGTAACAAGATTCTATATGTGGGGCGCTATGCTGAAAGGAATAATAGAGTCTCGAAGGATGAACATAAACTAATTATCAGATAGGAGACAAAGTTTCAATTTAAGAAATAAAATCTCGAATAGAAAATCTCAACGAGGAAACAAGGTTTCAAATAATGACTATAAAACAGGTTCCAATAGAAGACAAAGTATTGGGTCGTAAATATGAAACAAGCGAATCTCAATAGTAAACAAAATCGTAAATAGAGGGCGAGTCCCCGGATAAATTCAAAATAGGAAATAGAATCTCAAACAAACATCAATAGAAGCGAAGGTTCAAACATGGTTTCAGAATGATGTTTCAAGTAGGAATAAATCTCGAATAGTACAAGTTTAATTAGCGAACAGAATATCAATAAACGGGTAGGAACAAGTATCCATGAAACAAGCAAAATCTTGGATAGGAGACAAGGTCGAACAAGTAGTGGACAAACAACTATCAAATAGAAATCAAAGTCATGAAAGAGGAATAGGCATACCGCATCGAGTAGTAGATTTCAAACAAATATCAAATTGTGGATATGAAACATGTTTACTGAATAGGAAACAATATCTCAAAATAAGTTCGAGTACCGACCAAGGTTTTAAAAATAGAAAGCAAAAAGTTTCAAGAAATAATCTAGGTGCTTCAAGGAATTTAAGGGGTGGCTGGATTGCGAATTAAGATACATGGTTTTTCCAACCATGCAAAAGAAATCTTCTGCCTTCAGTCTGTCTTCAGTATTCCTCCGGGACTGGAATCTCTTCAACTTCTTCAGTTGTCCTGACGTAGGCTGGTCCCTACGGTAGTGCTCCATGCGTCTGCTGAATCTGGAGAGGCGGTCCTTCTTCTGTGATACTGGTGCTCGTGCTTGTCCTTGGGCAGTGTGATCAGCGATCTCTAGCATAGCTTTCGTCTTTTGTGGCACTCTTCGTAGTGGTGTCCTGAGCTGCGGCAAAAAATACAAATAATAGCCGACTGAATCTGAATCTTCTGCTGGGCTGAAGAAGCGTTGTCTGAGTGTGGCGACGCTTTACGGATCCACAGTAGTTGCTATCTTCATCATAAGTCTTCATGTTCCTCCTGAGCTTCAGTTTCTCGTTGTGTCCTATTGTCTGTGCTACATTCTGGATCTCCTGGCTGGTGGCTTCAATCTTCAGAGAAGTCGGTTCCTCGAGGACTTGTATGATCTTCAGTGGCGGCTCCAGGTTCTCGATCTGCTCCTTGGTGCAGGATATGCGCTCGGTGTCGGAGGAAATCCAAGGTCTGAGAGTCTGGAAGTCAGAAGTCCTCTCTAACTCGGGAAATGCATTTGCAAGTCTGGATTAGAAAAGGACGGCCTGCTAGTGTCAAGGAACTCTTAAAACATCTCCGTCAACTGCGTACTACCCATAGAAATAGTAGAGTGATAGAAGGTAGTGGAAGCTCGAAACCCTCAAGTGTAGGTGGATCGACTATTTCGGTGTTACGTGCTTTGAACTATTTGAAAAACAGAAAACTGTTAAAATAACCTAGACCTAAATACAACAAGTGTTTATAGAATATCAATATACTTAATATACCCTTATTTTTCAATTTTTCCTATGTTGTGATCAAGATTCCCTAGTGTAATCAAGTCCCCCAATAGTACGCTAAGACCTAGGTACCATTAGGATAGACCAGCATGGGCCACCACTAAAAATATGTCACGATCCGCTCCCGAATAATTGGACACGAGTCGGACACGTCCAGCCTTCGTTGATGGACACGACGAAGTAAGCTGTACCAAGCTAGGAAAATCTAATCAGATAAACATAAATGTGTACAATCATAGCATCTAAAACGTTTCCAGAAGATCACCATAATCTACAAATCCAGATATCATGAAGTACCAGAATCACAGGAATGAAAAATGCTATGAACTGTAAAGATAATATCTAGAAGTAAGCTAAATAGTCTAAACCTGAATCCTCAAACTAAGTCTCATCATGCTCAACTAATATCCTGGGCTCTGGCCCATAGGGTAGAATGGTACCCTGCAAATACACCTGCAAGTACACCTGCAACATATCCTAGTCAGGAGCGGAGCTAAGTATATCCAAGGAAATGAACATGAACATCATAGTATGAACAAGAAACATGAAATATATATAAAGAACGAGAAATGAGACAAGACATGAAACTGAACAGGAAATACTGAAAGTAAAACAGGGAACATGATATGAGTCCTGAACATGAAATACAACCTGAACATGAAGTACAACCTGAACATGAAATACAACCGTGAATCCTGAAATACAACCTGAATCCTGACATGTGCAATATTGAAATACATCTAGATTGTGTGATCGGCTTGGGTAGATACAATGAACATGAAATGGTACGGCTTTGGTCCCACGTGCACGATGCAGGACCTAAGCTATTCACATGAATAGTAACGGGGTTTGATCACAAATCTATAGTATTTTCCCTCCCAGACACAAGTGATACATGAAACATAAAACCAGACAATACCGTGATATATCGTGTCAACAAGAAGATACAAGGATGAATGTACAAGACATGAGAAAATGAATAAATTCGAGGAGTATACTTGCCTTGCTCCGGGTGATCGAGAAAGAGTAGTAGAGCTGGGAATCCTCCTGTTTATAATTTACAAGTTGATTAATAAACAGACTAATTCTAATTTGTTATCAATAAATCTAACCATGATTAACTTCTATATAAGTCCTAGTTTTAGGGATTCCCTCTTCTTAATATTTCCTATAGAGTATCATTATCAAAAGTTACCAATCTAATTTTTTATAATTAAAATTAAGTACTATATGTGGTGAGATGATCTACAACATTCAGTTAAAGGGACAGGACATTCACAGATGATCTAAAAGCCCAATGTAGGACTGATACAGCTTAGTCCTTAAATAGGCTTGCAAATCAGTCCTCAATTCATATCCTCTCAAAGAGTTATAGCTCATCTAAAGTCATCAATCCTATATTCATTTGAACCTAGTGTAGAGGATTAACCATTCTTACTAATTGTTTAGGAAGACAATACTAAATACTGTTCTATGCAAATAGCCTAAAATAGTAGTCGAGTTCAAAACAACCTAAAAACCAATCCTGAACAGGACTGATACAATCAGTCCCTGTTCAAACTTTCCTGCTTGACATATTAACTCAAACTTTTAGTAAAACTCTTAATGCAGTTCAGTCAGTCCTTATCCTTAGTCTAATTTCAGTCCCAACTCCAGTTCAATACCCAGTTGATATCTCAGTTCAATATGAGTTCAATTTCAGCCTAATATAAATCCAACAACAACCATATGAACATCCTACACTACACAGGTTTTCTATCAAACTCAGGTGGTTTCAGTCTTTATCTAGGACACTGGTATACTATAATTGTGAACCAAAGTATAAATTCAATCCTCAACGCTAATGTCCTGTTACTTCCAATCGAAGCTCTGTGATACTTAAATCAATTTACCAAAAGGCTGAACCCAAACTCAGATTTCGTAATCCCTTACTGAAATCAGTCTTTCTATACTTTATCAAATCATTTCTTCCAAATTGAATTTAACATTAACTATCAGCCAGGAAGGAAGCTGAAATGTTGGGTATCAGGTTCATGATTGAACCCAATATCAAACCTGAAAATTCCCCAACCAATACTTATCCCATCCTTATTTGAGAAATCCCTAATTTATAACAGCTAAATATTCACAGAAAGTCGAGCAGGTAAAACTCTGTTTGGAGTACAATAGTGAATCAACAGTACCAATGATCCCTACAGGAACAATTGAAAGTATCTGACCAAATGGTAGAATATTGAACATTCAGTCCTATGGTGATCAATCTAGCATGGCTCAATATCAGCACATAACAGAACTTGCACAGGACTGAAAACAACCTTCAATTGACTAATTCAGTTTGGTTGTACTGAATAATGGTTCAGTCAACAAATAAGACTGATAATACATACAGCCACATCCTTACAACCAATACCCTTCCTGCATTATTAACTGAAGATCAACTCGATGTCATTCTCCCAACCATGACTTACCTAACTGTTCCCCTTAGGTTCATCGAATTCCTCATGAACAATGTAACAAAACAAATGAATCTATAAGGATTCTTCTTATCAGTCCAGGTATCAACAAATTTAGATATTCCTCTCAGGTTTTAGACTGATATACTCAGTCCTCAACTAGACAGTGTTGGTCTAATATTGTATCAAGGCACAAACCAGATCCTATTAGCTGATACAAACTTAATCTAAAAAGTTCAACGAATAAACCTGACAGTACTAAATGTAGCATTTACAAGGTAACATAGTTTGACTGATACAAGCTCAACTAAAGAAGACCCAATCTCGAGTTGAATCAATCTAGGTTTAAAGATAATCAGATTTCTAATGTCTAACTGTGATCCCTGTTTGAATCAATACCTTAATAGGAAACTGGAATCTCAGTTTAAATTGAAAGTTTGATATTCCACCATTGACTCGAAACTTGCACTAGGGATGATACTTCGGATCAGTAAGGCAGTAACCTTCATCAAACTTTAAAATACTCCTTCCCTCTTAATGTATTTAGATCGAGCTAACATGCAAAAATGCTACACACTACAACTCTCTGATACTTAACTGCTCAACTTATCCCATCACAATTACTGAGTTCACTTCTTATAAAACTTTAGAGACTCTCTAATACGCAAACATTTCAGTATACAACATTAAATCAAATGGACATGACATTAAACTTATCAATTAATACTAGAGACATTTCTACAACTTTCTAAAATCCTTTCGAGCCTAGCTAACATCAGAATTAAACTCATCCTATTATGTTACTCTCTGGTACCCCCTGTCCATAACACTCTATATAAGAAAACAAAAGAAAAGCGAAGTTACCTGATGAAATAGGTTCAGATGAACAAACGACTCAACTTCCAATTTAGGACACAAGCTACCCGTGTCTGACCCGATCTCGTCCTGCTTGCTTCATTCTCAAGATCAATTTGGACAGGCAACTTGATTCACAAATTCAGAGATCTGATTATACAAGCACAGTACAATTCAAGAGAAACCTCAGGCCAAAAAAACTAAAAGAACAATCCAAATACTTACCTAGGTTCGATCAGATTCCATAGTTTCGACAAAATAGTTTGCTAACCCTCGAATTTATCCTGATTCGATTCCTGACTTCGAAAAGAATTAAGAACAGATCAGTTAAATTCAGTCCCAACAACTTCTCAAATTGCCTGAGAGACATCGGACCAATTTGTTCAGGAATCAACAATCTCATTTGAATATCAATGGATGAAAATAAACTTGAGAGGGACAAGGAGCCGAGGAAACTTGAATGAGCTCACCTCGATTGTAAGTAATCGATGGAGACGACTAGTCGATCGAATCGATCCCCCCTCCGTACTTCCAGATCTGATCGCAGGATGAAAGAAAAATCAATCAAATGACCGATTGATCTAAAATAGCTTATTTGAAACAAAATGTGAAGATCTACCAACTTACCAGAGTTTTCAAAAGATGGTGAAGACACTGGTGGAATAAGAAAGAAAAATTGCCGTCGTGCGCCGTCCAATCGTCGGAGGATGAAGTCTCTGGACTATAAGCCACTCGTCGAAATCCTTCGCAGTGTCGGTATCGTGTCCGCCATGGTCGATCACGAATCAGAGGTGGAAGAGAACAGAGTTTGAAGGAAGAGGAAGATCTCTCTAGAATGATGGTGAACGAAAATGAAGAAGGAAAGGAGGTGTGCTTATAAAGGTTGTTAGGGGGGTGTAGGCACGAGCCACCAATCTGGCGGGAAGCACAATCTCCTTCCCCACGCAATGTCAGTTAGAATTTGGGAGAGAAGTTGTTAGAGAAAATTTCGATTTGAAATTGCATTCAAATCGAATGGATACAGACTCAATTTGATTGTTGATGGCTGAAAGCCCAAGCCTCTTAATATAATAACCTTATGCATAACATTTGGCCCAATATCTCTTAATATTGGCTTCACTAAAAATTTACTCAAGGAACATTTCAACTCAAAATATTTCATTCATTAATTTCTCATAAGTAATTCTTTTTTTTATTTTTAAAAATTTAGAAATTAAAAATATGAGAAAAGTGGGGTTACACTAGTTTCGTTTCGGATAATCATGATACAACTGAGGAGGCACTAAATGTCGATGTTATAAAGTTCATGGAGTTGCTGGAGAATGCAAGGATTCTACTGTATCCTGGTTGTGAGGATCATTCGCCGTTGGAGGTGGTTACAAGACTGTTGAGCATTAAGTCAGATTTTAACATGTCGTAAGAATGCTACAATCGAGTGATAGAGTTGATTATAGAGATCTTGCTGGCGGGTGCCAAGTTACCTAAAGACTTCTATCGGTCTAAGAGAATGGTGAGATCGCTCTGAATGGGATACGAAAAAATTAATTCTTGTCGCAATGGGTGCATGTTGTACTACAAAGATGACAAGAACGCAGATGTGTGCAGATTTTGTGGTGCTGATCGCTATAAAGCAACTAGTACAGGGAGGTCTTGTTGGGAAAGAAGCGCGGAAATCTTTCCCCAAACCGGAGAGTACCTGCGAGAGGACCGAGCAATACAACGCACGAACCCAAAAAATAATCACACAAAACAATCCACGCAGACACAGAGAATTTTTGACATGGAAAACCCTTGCAGGAAAAACCACGGGACGATCGGAGTCCAACCCTGAGAAGTCTCCACTAATGGAATAGAAGAATTACACCCTCTACAAACTCCTCCCGATCCAAATCGGATCCCCACAACACTCAGAAATAAGAACAATGATTACAAGGCTACGAAGAGCGAGAACGACGAGTAGAGATTACCCGAACACGATCTCCTTCGAATAGCGACCTTCAATCCTCCGTCTTCTTCTCCGAAGTTGCAATGGCACTCTTGCCTCCTTCCCTCTCCAAGTTGTGTTACGTTGCGTTATGAATTAGGGTTTGGAAATCCCAACTTAACTCCCCAATCCCGCAACCAACCTGGACCGTTGGATTAGATCCAGTGGTGAAAAGTCACCCAAATTCCCGCATCAGCCCCGACGACACAGAGTTCGGCCAGAACTCTGTGTCGGGCAAACAGAACCTACTCGCCAAATCCTGGAACAGCCAGACCGAGTTCGGCCAGAACTCGGCCTGGGACTGAGTTCGGGCCGAACTCGGCAGACCCAGTCCAGAACCTCCCTTAGGAGCAGCAGCAGCAGTAGCAACTCCTAGTTGCCTACTTCCCGAGCTTCTTCGACACACGAATGGCGCTCGTCGCACTCCGGGGTCTTCTCCACATAGGTTAGGAACCCCACCCACTCCAACAAATCTCCCCCTTCATAACTATGGAGAGGATGTCGTCATCCCGATGATCTACCTGCAGTACTCAAACTTTCCCCTTGGTAGAATCTTCGTGAACATATCAGCTCCGTTGTCATCTGTATGAACCTTCTCAAGCGCCGCGTCCTTCTTCTCAACCACATCCCGTATCCAATGATACCGAGTCTCGATGTGCTTGGACCGGCTATAAAATGTCTGATTCTTCACAAGGTGGATAGCACTCTGACTGTCGCAAAGCAAAATATACTGCTCTTGCTTCAGTCCTATTTCCTGCAGCAGCTTCTTCATCCACAACAACTCCTTGCAAGCCTCCGTCGTCGCAATGTACTCTGCCTCTGTCGTCGACAAGGCAACACACTTCTGCAATCGCGACTGCCACGACACCGCTCCTCCCGCAAACATCATCACGTAGCCCGAAGTCGATCGCCTCGTGTCTACATCTCCAGCCATATCAGCGTCGGTATACCCAACCAGCTTCGGCTCGTCACCACTAAAGGAAATTCTCCAACCAGCAGTGCCCTGAAGATATCGTAGAATTCACTTGACCGCACTCCAATGTACCCTTCCAGGATTTGAAAGATACCTGCTAACCGTACCAACTGCATGAGCAATATCTGGCCTCGTACACACCATGGCATACATAAGGCTTCCCACAGCTGAGACATATGGAACCCGCTCCATATCTTCCTTTTCGTCCTCGGTAGATGGACACTGCTCCTCAGTGAGCTTAAAGTGAGCCGTAAGAGGGGAACTCACTTTCTTCGACCCGTCCATACCGAAATGCTGAAGTACCCGGTGAATGTACTTTGTTTGGGACAAGTATAACAGCTTGGACTCTCTCTCTTGGCTGATCTCCATCCCAAGAATAGTCTTCGCTGTGCCCAAATCCTTCATAGAGAAGGCCGCGTCCAGTTGGCGCTTCAGCTCCGCTATCCTAGTGGCATTCCGACCCACTAATAGCATATCATCAACATAGAGCAATAAAATGATGAAATCATCATCGACAAAATACCTCACAAATACACAGTGGTCTGACGTCGTCCGTGCATAACCATGCTCCCCTATAAACGACTCGAACTTCCTGTACCACTGCCTCGGAGCCTGCTTCAGACCATACAAGCTCTTCCTCAACCGGCAGACCAAATGTGACTTGCCCTTCTCACAGAATCCCTCTGGCTGCTCCATGTATAACTCCTCCTCAAGATCACCATGGAGGAATGCCGTCTTCACATCCATCTGCTCGACCTCCAAGTCGAGACTGGCTGCTAATGCTAGCACCACCTGAATAGACGAATGCTTGACGACAGGCGAAAAGATCTCATCATAATCCACGCCTTTTCGCTGACCGTAGCCTTTAACTACCAGCCCCGTTTTATATCGAGGGCGAGTAGCATCATCCGTCTGCTTCACTCTAAACACCCATCGATTCTTCAAAGCCTTCTTGCCCTTTGGCAACCGCACCAGATCATAAGTGGAATTGGTGTGCAAGGAACTCATCTCCTCCTGCATAGCCTCCATCCACTCCTGTCTGTGTTCGTCTTCCATAGCCTCTGTAAAACTTTCGGGCTCTCCCCCCGTCAGTCAATAGCACATACTCATCTGGTGAATATCTCGTAGATGGTCGACGATCCCTGTCACTCCTCCTCAGTGGAGCCACTGGTGCTGGCTGTATACCGACAGCCTCCTCTCCTTCAGGAACTGCCTCCCCGGCATGCTCATCCTCCTGAGGGACACCCTGACCACCATCAGCAGGCTGATGATCAAGGTTGGGAACAACTCCATGTACTGGCTCCCCCATAACTGGATCCTCTGCGATGTCCTCTGGAAACTGCTCGAAGCAAAATGACTCTAACTCAGGCAATTCCTCAGCCTCAGAAGGCGTCTCAGAATCCTGAGTGTTGGTCATGGTCTGATCCTCGACGAACACTACGTCCCTGCTTCTGTAGAGCTTTCCTTTCACTGGGTCGTAGAGTCTATAGCCAAACTTATCCCGACCGTAGCCGACAAAGACGCATCGCCTCGTCTTCGGCTCAAGTTTGGTCCTCTCGTCCTTTGGTACATGCATGAAGGCCTTACAGCCAAACACTCGCAGGTGATTGTATGACGGCTCTTTGCCATACCATACTTTGTCATGCACATCACCCTGCAAAGGAGCACTAGGAGACAAATTAATAACATAAGCAGCTGTGAGAAGAGCCTCACCCCAGTAACTGCCCGGCAAGTTTGCTTCTGATAGCAAACATCGCACCCTCTCCATCAGTGTCCTGTTCATGCGCTCCGCTACACCATTGAGCTGAGGTGTCTTGGCGAAGTCTTCTGGTGTCGTATCCCTTGCTCTCTGCAATACGCATCAAAGGGACCGATGTATTCGCCGCCATTGTCGGACCGAACACACAACAACTTCTTGCCCGTCTCCCTTTCAACAGAGGCCTGAAACTCCTTGAAAGTAGGCAGCACCTGATCCTTGGTCTTTAAGGCACAGACCCAAACCTTCCTGGAACAGTCATCAATAAAGGTTACAAAGTAAGAAGCACCACCAAGAGATTTTACCTTCATAGGACCGCAGACATCCGAGTGAATCAACTCGAGCAACGCCGGCTTCCTCGAACTTGGGTGACTTTGGAAAGATACCATATTTTGCTTCCCAGCTAAACAGTGCGTGCACTTCTCCAACTTTATAGACTTGAGCCCCGGAATCACCTTCCTGTTCACCAAGTAGCTCATTCCCTTCTCGCTGATATGGCCGAGCCGCCTGTGCCATAACTCGGTAGACGCATCACTGACTGCGTTCACCTCTTGTGCCTCCTGTGCGCTCCCCTCCATATAGTAGAGACCGGAATTCTTGCTTCCTCTGGCAATCACCATCGAACCCCTGGAAAGCTTCTACTGACTGTTCCCGAAGAGACTGAAGAATCCGTCGTCATCCAACCTTCCAACCGACACCAGGTTGAAACGAATATCAGGGACATGACGAACATCTTTGAGAACAATAACCGCACCCGTCTTCGTTCTCAAATGCACATCTCCAACGGCAACCGCCTTCGACACATCTCCGTTGCCCATCTTCAACACTCCACAGTCGCCTGTAGTGTAAGTGGCAAACAGTGCCCTATTGTGAGATACATGTGCTGAAGCCCCTGAGTCCACCAGCCAAGAATTGTCATCGCAGGCGAGGTTAGTAATGACCTCATCACCTACGACGATCACATCGCCTCCGTGCATCGAGGCCGCCGCTGTAGTGTTCTCTTCTTGCTTCCCCTTGTCGCCCTTCTTCTCTCTCTTCCAAGCGAAATAATTTCGCTTGATGTGGCCCTTCTTGCCACAATGGTAACACTCTGAGTCCTCGTAACGACCCTTGGAATTTCCCCTGCTCTTGTCTCTGCCACCACCTGGACCCCTGCTTTTTTCCCTTCCGCGGCTCTCTGAAACAAGTGCCTCTGAGTGGTAGGATATGGATGAAGTGCCCTGAGAACGTCTCCGCATCTCTTCATTCAACACCCCACTCTTGGCAAACTCCAGACTGACCACGCCCTCTGGAGCAGAAGCGATCATAGATACTCGTACGGTCTTCCACGAGTCTGGCAATGTACACAGCAGCCATAGTCCCTGAACTTCGTCGTCGAACTTGACTCCCATTGAAGACAACTAGTCAACCACGCCCTGGAAATCACTCAAGTGATCCGTAATAGATGCCCCATCCTTGTATCGCAGACCCATCATCGTTCGGATCAGGAATAATTTGTTTACCCCGGTCTTCTTTGCATACAAGGATTCCAGCTTATCCCACAACGTCTTCGCGTGCTTAATATTGGCAACGTGGTTGTACACGTTCTCGTCCACAAACTGCCGTATGTACCCACACACTTGTATATGCTCGAATGTCCAGTCCTCCTCGGATTTATCACTGGACTTCTCGGATACAAACACGGGTAGATGCAGCTTCTTGACAAACAGCAAATCCTTCATCTTGCTCCGCCAATAATGATAGTTTGTGCCATTCAGGTTCACCATGCGCACCGGCTTCGCGTCCATCTCTCCTCTCTAGTTTCTGTCAACTCCTGATACCCTTCTGAATTCCAGAACCTGGCTTTGATACCACTCTGTTGGAAAAGAAGCACGGAAACCTTTTCCCAAACCAGAGAGTACCTGCGAGAGGACCGAGCAATACAACACATGAACCCAAAAAACAATCACACAAAACAATCCACGCAGACACAGAAAATTTTTGACGTAGAAAACCCTTGCGAAAAAAAACCACGGGACGATCGGAGTCCAACCCTGAGAAGCCTCCACTAATGGAATAGAAGAATTACACCCTCTACAAACTCCTTCCGATCCAAATCGGATCCCCATAACACTCAGAAATAAGAACAATGATTACAAGGCTACGAAGAGCGAGAACGACGAGTAGAGATTACCCGAACACGATCTCCTTCGAATAGCGACCTTCAATCCTCCGTCTTCTTCTCCGAAGTTGCAATGGCACTCTTGCCTCCTTCCCTCTCCAAGTTGTGTTACGTTGCGTTATGAATTAGGGTTTGGAAATCCCAACTTAACTCCCCAATCCTGCAACCAACCTGGACCGTTGGATTAGATCCAGTGGTGAAAAGTTACCCAAATTCCCGCATCAGCCCCGACGACACAGAGTTCGGCCAGAACTCTGTGTCGGGCAAACAGAACCTACTCGCCAAATCCTGGAACAGCCAGACCGAGTTCGGCCAGAACTCGGCCTGGGACTGAGTTCGGGCCGAACTCGGCAGACCCAGTCCAGAACTTCCCTTAGGAGCAGCAGCAGCAGTAGCAACTCCTAGTTGCCTACTCCCCGAGCTTCTTCGACACACGAATGGCGCTCGTCGCACTCCGGGGTCTTCTCCACATAGGTTGGGAACCCCACCCACTCCAACAGGTCTGTCGGTGTAAGAAGCCCGACTGATTCAATATACTATTTGCCTTTAATGTCGCGATTGCAGAGGTTATTTATGGTGAAAGAGACTGCCAAAAATATGAGTTGGCACAGGCGAGAACAGATTGAAGGAGTGTTGGATCACCCATACGATGGAGAAGCATGGAAGCACTTTGATCGAGTGTATCCTAATTTTGCTTCAGATCCGTGTAATGTAACATTGGGGGTATCTTTCTGACGGTTTCACTCCTTTTGGTCTTTCGAGATCCTAGTATTCGTGTTGGCCTGTG
>JANAVB010033817.1:5491605-5687007 GCA_029216955.1 Iris pallida | reverse complement strand
AGAGTTGACCAGAGTTGACTTTTTGACCAAAAGTCAACTGTAAGTCAACCCTTGACCCAAATTGACCTAGATTGACTTGGATTGATTTCCTGTGACCTTGTTTGACCTTGATTGTCCTAGTGTGGCTCAGTATGACCTAGTTTAGCTTGGTGTGACTTAGATTTGGCTTAGGTTTGACTTAGATTTGACCTAGATTGACCTAGATTCATTTAGAATGCATTGTAATGCATCTTATTATCATTTTTGGACTCATAGTGACTTGTACTGTTCTATAGGAGACAGACACCACTTCTCGGATAGTATATTCCCTTCAGACACTCAGGCTATCAGGCGAGTACATTCTCTGACCGTTTCATACTTGTATGGATTTACATTCTTGCTCTAGATTACTGTACTTGATGCTGATACGATCATTATCACGGATTGGTACTATATGGATCTTCTTCTGATGTTATCTCCTTGATTCACTAAGTACAATTGTGATGCATTTTACTTACATGTTGTATTTATTGAATACCCTTATCATTGTACACTCATTGTGCATATTGTACTCTCAGTATCAATTGAGCCATTGTACAAGCCATTGTACAAGTCATTGTACAAGCCATTGTACAAGCCATTGTATAAGGTAACGTAACTGAATTGGATCCTTGTGTATTGATTGGGAGGGGGAGTAGAAATGGTTATGTGATCAATCGTATTGTATAAAAAATTGTATATGTCCATTGTACACCCACGTACAAAGGAGTCCCATTTTATTGTATAACTAACCCGTTTACATAACCATATTGTGCTCTAAAATCACATGTTCCTTACAGTTCTTACTTATCATATTTAGATATTTTCTGTTATCAAATCTCTACTATTTTTAATATATCTTCTTCTTTCAGCGTTTCATGTACTTTACTCTATTGTATGCTTTATATTTCCTAACTCGATATGAACTGCGTGAGATGTTTGTGCTCGCTCCCGTCCTGACTGGACCTGTTGAAATATTACAGAGGATGAGGAGGAGGCCTGCGTAGACCCTACTATGGGGCAGCTGTAGATGCCATGTGTGATCCAGATTTCCAGCCTGATCCACTAGCTTAGAGACTGAGGCTCTCTAGTCTAGGTTTCTATTTCTGTCATTTGAGATCTAGATTGTATATATTCTTTCATTTCAGTGTTAGAGACTTGTATTGAGCTGGATGTTCTGATTTGTTATGTCAGTAGACACTTAGACTCTCTGGTTGTATTTATGTGGTTTTTCCTTCATTCCAGTATTTATCTATCTATCTTTCTATCTTTCATTCTGCTTTAGATGTGATTGAGACTGTATATTGCTATGTCTCCTCCATTCGGAGTGTATATACTGTACAGGTACCTTTATGTTAGATGATTGACCTAGGACAGCGTTCTACCCCGCCGACACTGCGGCGTAGGCTGGGCGTTGTTACGTTCTCGTACCCTCACAGTGGGTGCAGGTCGTGACACCACCTTTGGGACGATTAGTGTCCCGACATGCCGGCTGGTTCCCACAGATACTGTAAATCTGCCACACGGGCAGGGAGTGGTATCTGCCTATATTGTTATATACACTGATGACGGGCGTCCCGCTGGGACTCGTCTAATTCATGATTGGTGCAATTGATTATTGGATAAACTAGCCTTACTTGTACATAGTAAGAATTGAGGAATCCCTTATTGTATAATTCCAGGGCAACTTGAAACTTACAGTAGCAAGCCGTAGTAGTTGTATGGCCGTTTAAAAATTGATTTGTCTGTGCACTGTACCTACTCTATTAACTACTGAGATGAGCAGAACGTCAGGACATAACGGGTCAACTTTTATCCTTGTTTGGTTGGAAAGTTGGCTTGAAGTGTCGTGATGTTGTGCGAGCCCCAGTAGCAAGCAGAGACTTTTTTTATCATATTCTTACTCCTATTACTGGTTCTAATTTCTCATATCGTGCTTCCTTGTGGTACTTGCTATTAGAGGTCTAACCCTCTGGTTTTGTATGACCAGATTTAGAGCCGGTTTCCGAGGACTCAGCTTACTTCCACCTCCAAGATTGTCAATACTAGAGGAATGATCGCCGGAGGACACGAGTGGGTCCCTTGCTTCCCTGTTCGTTTTGACTATTTACTTCACTTTTTTGTTTGGCACCGACATGTTAGTCGGATTGTTTTGTACTTACTTTTACATAATTGTAACTAAGTCAGACCTGATAACAATTGTGTATACCTTCCTATATCATCCGGCTAAGTTTTGTACAGCCAGATCTCAAGAATATTTTGACCAAGCGTTTGGGACGCCTTACTGCTTTATCTTACATGTTCTCTATTTACTGTTTCTTGTTTGAATGATTGAGACAATAGATGTTGAGTAACCCTAGTAAGGCTTTCATGTAGTATGCACCCCCTCGTCTTTTATACAGCATTGATCGTATTATACGGTATTCATCTACCCGTAATACGTAGCTGGCTGAGTCATTCTCCTGCTCTCCGGTATTCTAGTTCTGGGCGTGACAACCCAAATAACTCGTTGTTCAAGTTGAGGTATGCGGTCCTACGGTTCTACGGCTGCATATAGCCATTTGTTCCCACGGTCTTAAGGCTCGTTACACAGAGTATGACTTGGACGATAGAATCGCACGGAATATTGGGTTTAAGGCATGAATACGGTTGTTTCGATGATAGAGGGCTATGGCCAGTATTAGGCTCGTTTGGTGCAAGTTAAGTTGGAAGGCTATGTAGTAGTCGTTCAATCGATTGCAAGAAGTAAGTTCACGCGACCGTTTGTCGCTGAGGCGGTCCCTCAGTTGGGAGTCTCGCGGTTCCTATACACGTTTTCAAAGTATGAGACGGTCCCTCGGTTGGGAGTCTCACGTTCCTATGCACGTTAAGAAGTATGAGGCGGTCCCTCGGTTGGGAATTCCAAGTTCCGATACACGTTATGCAAAGGGTGGTTTAGAGCACAAGATGCTAAGTGTAGTTCCAATCGTACCAAAAAAATTAGGCCATGCATTTACGTGAGTCTAGATGTCTCGTAGGTGCACGGTCATTGGACAACTTGTCGACAAGGATTTCTTCCTAGACTGGTTATACGCCGGGGCACCGGGCCTAGTCGACCTAGGGGAAAGATGTTATAGCAGCGCATAAGTTTACTGTATGGGTAGTTGAAGGCTTTCCATGGGGCTAGCTACCTTGCATCGAAGGACCCGCCGCCTATCCGAGCTATGTCCACGATGGCTTTTCATGCCAGTGGCCTTTCATATAGATAATTGGCGTGCTAAGCGGCGAATCCGCATATACGGTGTCGGTCGTAACAAAAGAAGTGTAAGCACGGTATGTGTTGAGTTATGGAATGCGTGCACGGTATGCACATAAGGTATTATGAAGCCTAAGATTTGGCTATACGTAAAGACACGCGTTTCGTCGCGAGATATGGCATCGTGCTTGAGTTCTCAATACCGGTTCCACGAGTTGGGTTAGACGTTCTGAGTTAAGTCTGGAAGGGCCGTAAGGCGAGTTTGGTTAAGTCATGTTAAGCCGCGAGGCACGGCATCGATGTTTAAGGCACGAGCAAGTTTATGACATGACTATGTTGTTACGACACAAGTATAGGCAAGTTATTAAGTGGCGAGGCACTGCCTCAGGGATATTGAAGCACGAATCGAGTTCATGGCACGACCGGGTCGTTACGTCCCAGAGTATGGCACGAAAGACAAGTATGAGTCGGTACGGTAACGGTGCAAGCACAAGAACGTTCTAGAGGCACTAAATAGTCCATGTCCAAAAACTGATCCTAAGGCAAGAGTAGAAAGACAATCGTAAAGGGGTTATGTTTCACAAGTAAATGAACGTGTCAATTTTGTATGGGTGGGCGAGGAGCTCACTCCACCAGTACAGTTGAGCACTGACACCCACACAGTTTCTATGTGCAGGCACAGGTAGAAGCTCGTGGTGCGGAGTTCGCTTGGATGCGTCGAAGCATGCAGTTCCTTGGCGATTCGTAGCGTGCGGCCGCACGGAGTCAAGACTTATACGGGACGTAATGTATGGATATCGCCTCTCCGAAGCATCCGCTGGCTCGAGATATGTATTGAGAGATGAGAGAGCTGAGTGACTTGTAATATGAGAAGAGTGAGCTTAAGTAATTTGTAATCTTGGCCTTGCGCCCCAATATAACCTTTGTTTCATTATCAATAAAGAGCTTCTTTGAATAAATTATGTTTTGTTCTAAATTTTTGCTGCGTGTT
This sequence comes from Iris pallida, assembly GCA_029216955.1. Taxonomy (NCBI): domain Eukaryota; kingdom Viridiplantae; phylum Streptophyta; class Magnoliopsida; order Asparagales; family Iridaceae; genus Iris; species Iris pallida. The sequence continues at coordinate 5,682,763 of JANAVB010033817.1, read as the reverse complement.
CAATGTCTCTGCTTGGGACTTCTGTACGACGACCCCGTCGCAGCCGTTGGAATCGACCGTTATAGAACCCGCCTTGCACGAGCGCAATCTAGGCTCGTGCGACATCATGCCTTAGCGAGGATGATCGCTCCTATGGGAGCGGGGCGTGACATAATGGTATCAAAGCATGGCTTTACGTCCTTGGACTTCAAGTTAAATTTCTCAGTTTTGAAAGCTCGTTCATTGAAAAAGAAGTATGCGCTCTCTCTCAAATGTCCCGCGGCATGTTCATACAATAAGTCTAAATATTTTCAAAAGCTCGTGCAAGCGTTCAATCGAACGCATCGGAGGCCATCGTCGGATGCATCGGTCGGCCTTTGTGCCGAACAGTGTCAATTTGACTTGATAGAAAACACATGTGCTAAAGTTAGCAAGTTGCATACGTGCCCAACTAGTCCTATGTCGACATTAGCAAATGAGCGTGCAAACTCGGAGTACAGTCCATATGGGATGGCTATGCACACGGCCTTTTGGCTAAGTTGTGCCGCGTGTCGCGTACCTCGACCTTATGGTACAAACGAATCGCGAGCAATATCAAGTATCGCTCGGTCAGGAACGGAGATACACTTAGAGTGTATATCGATAGGAATGCTATCGAACTAACGCTTAGGCGTACACGGAAGATTGAATTAGATTTTGGAATAGTGCGAACGACTTAGTGCATTGATACGACGTGAGCGATTACACTAGAGATTCGTCGAACGAATCTGAAAGATGTGATAGCGAGTAACGCGAACGTGATTTGGACTAGATCGGATGGCTCAAACCCTGAGTAGTGTATGGATGTTATAGAAAATTGTCCGAGTGAAACTAGAAGATTTACGGATAGTACGAGTATGTCGACAAGCATGATATCGCAAAGCCTTAGAACGAGTAGCGCTTAGTTGGTCATGATTCGAGATTCGCAAACAAGATATCGTTCGGACGAATTGTGAATGGTAATACGAGTTACGAAATGGTTGAATGGAGATTCTAAACGATAAAATAAAAGGATGACTTGATTGAAGAAAATTGATACAGATCGTATACAAAAAGTTAACACGACATGTAGATAGCATACATGAAAGGTTTGATTTTGAAGTTACGCGAATGACTCTAAGGATTGGATTGAACGTTGCTCGATGATTGAGTTAACAAAGGACGATACGAATTGAGAAAATACGTTGGTCGATGACTTAAGATAGGGGATGAATATACACGATTTCAGATTTGAACGAATTTATGTTATGAATGATTCGAGGGATAACGATCGAACTTGAATTTGAATGTCGAGGAGATTATCCAGTCGAATGATAGCATCATTCATACGACTCAAAATTCGTTGCAAAGGAAGATCGTCAGGTTACGCATGTCATCGATGGTATTAAGGCGTATCAAAGATCGATATGCGATAACTCGGGGGTACTCTGACACGGTGAATGACGATCGTATAAGTGTTATCGTTCTGATGGATGCAATACTTAGGATCGTTATTGAGACGAATGGTGGATGAAAGTGATCGTGTCTTGATGGTTACGCGGATAACCACAACGTCGACAATCTTGTCTTGTGCGAGCGCAACTCTAGCCTCGTACATGCGTTACGTCGAATTTGGGGCGATCGTTCTGCGTGAGCGCTGATATGGTGATTCATGTCGCAGAAATAATCGAACTCTAAAAATCAGGATGCGGCAACTTTGATTGTTTCGACTTGTTGGTATGATGCGAATGAGAACTCAAGGATGTTAGGACTTGTGATTGATGATGGAATAAAACTTGAGGATTGAGTAGGTCCAATCCGTGCATCAAGAATGAACTAGTCTAGACACAAACAAGAGTTACGTCCCGATGAGGATGATTATCACGCGGGAGCGCACATGGTGATTCATGCCCACCATGGATAATCTGACTCGCGTGAGATCGGGGCATAGCATATTATTAAGTCAGAAGGTCTTGTGATCGATTACGTGAATTGGGATAAATGACTTAGGGAGTATGAAATGTGAATTATGGTTTAGCGATGAATCGTATCGTAGCGTGCTTGACTTGGAAGGATTGATAGGCGGATTACGTCGAACGTGTTTAAAGGGATAGACTATGCGAAACGGCTTGATGAACGAACGATATTGATATGACATGGAATTGGTTGAAACGTGAATTACCGTAGGATGGTTTTGCTGAACGACTCGGACCCCGTACGAATATTGGGATGTGTGTAGGGAATCGATGCTCGATGTTTAGAAATCGGAGTGATGCGAGCTTGGGTAGAAAACCTCGTACTATCAACTTGGTTTGACCTTAGGATGGGGTCAGTATTGATATTGTTATTTGGGAACTATGATTACAATACTGGCGATCGACCTTGGAATGAAAAAGATAGTCTAGAGACATAGCCTAGCGGTTAGGCAGACGTTCCGGTGCGAAGCAATAGGAATTGTGGAGGCACCACTCATGAGGCTCGGTTGACATGCACATATATCAGGGACGCCCAATATGTGCACGATCCAACTCGAGTGGTGATGGCGGATTTTCTATCACGAGGCTTGGTTGAAATACATGTATTTTGGGGACGCCTGGAATATGTGCACGATCCAACTAAGTGATACGTTGAATCAAGTGAGACTTGAGGAACGAAAAGGGTCGAGAATTTTGAGATTGTGGGACGAGTTTGAATGTTGGTTGATCGGTTGGTGTGCTTTACGACTAAGTTAGAGATAAGCACGAACGTGGCTCAGATTGAGGAAACACCTAGGCGAAGTGTGCACGCGAGGGTCGTTAAATATCGAGTGCTAAGTCAATGAGTAAGTACTCAGTAAGTTTCGAGGACGAAACTTTTTTTGAGTGGTGATGTAGTGCCCCGTCCCGCTCAGTCAATCAGAGGAATCGAAATGCTGACGGCGTTCGGACTTAGCCTTGCAGGGGCGACTCGAAGACATCGCTCGGTCGAGGCGACTCCTCGTTCAAGTGGGGTAGTTTTGGTGAACTTGCCTCATCTTAGCCTTCACATAATAAATCATGTGTTTTTAACTTGCATAAGTAGGCTTGATAATAAAGAGACGAACCCACATAGCTAAGAAATAATCCCGACGGGTCGAATCGAGTTTAGAATATGGAAAATGTCCCACGGTTGGCTTAGAATTAGTGCACAGCGTGCTTTAAAAATGACACTCGATCCTTCGTCCCGTGGCTTGGGAGAAGGAAAGTCGATCTTCGCCACAAGCTAAGAGTTAGCCTAAGTCATAGGCGTCGCACGTATAAATGCTTGCTAAGGCATATACGGTCCCATCGTCCAAGGCTTGGCATAGCCTTGATCGTTCCACAAGCTAAGTTGTATCGCACGACTTATGGCATTAGTCTATGTACCCAAATAACTCGGTTGTTCAAGTTGAGGTATGCACGGTCCTACGGTTCTACGGCTGCATATAGCCATTTGTTCCCACGGTCTTAAGGCTCATCACACAGAGTATGACTTGGACGATAGAATCGCACGGAATGTAATGGGTTTAAGGCATGAAACACGATTATTTCGATGATAGAAATGCCACAGGCTATGGCCAGTATTAGGCTCGTTTGGTGTAGGTTAAGTTGGAAGGCTATGTAGTCGTTCCCTCGATTGCAAGAAGTAAGTTCACGTGACTGTTTATCGCTGAGACGGTCCCTCGGTTGGAAGTCTCGCGGTTTATACACGTTTTTAAAGTATGAGGCGGTCCCTCGGTTGGGAGTCTCACGTTCCTATACATGTTAAGAAGTATGAGGCAGTCCATCGGTTGGGAGTCCCAGGTTCCGATGCACGTTATGCAAGGGTGGTTTAGAGCACGAGATGCTAAGTGTAGTTCCAGTCATACCAACAAAATTAGGTCGTGTATTTACGTGAGTCTAGATATCTCGTAGGTGCGTGGTCATTGGACAACTTATCGACAAGGATTTCTTCCTAGACTGGTTATACGCTGGGGCACCGGGCCCAGTCGACCGAGGGGGAGGAGTTATAGCAGCGCATGAGTTTACTGCGTGGGTAGTCGAGGGCTTTCTATGGGGTTAGCTACCTTGTATCGAAGGACCCGCCGCCTACCCGAGCTATGTCCACGATGGCTTATCATGCCAGTGGCCTTTCATATAGATAATCGGCGTGCTAAGCGACGAATCCGCATGCACGGTGTCGGTCGTAACAAAGGAAGTTTAAGCATGGTATGTTTGAGTTATGGAATGCGTGCACGGTATGCACATAAGGTATTATGAAGCCTAAGATTTGGCTATACGTAAAGACACGCGTTTCGCCGCGAGATATGACGTCGTGCTTGAGTTCTCAATACCGGTTCCACGAGTTGGGTTAGACGTTTCGAGTTAAGTCTGGAAGGGCCGTAAGGCGAGTTTGGTTAAGTCAGGTTAAGCCGTGAGGCACGGCCTCGATGTTTAAGGCACGAGCAAGTTTATGACGCGACCATGTTGTTACGACACAAGTATAGGCAAGTTATTAAGTGGCGAGGCACTGCCTCAGGGATATTGAAGCACGAATCGAGTTCATGGCACGACCGAGTCGTTACGTCCCAGAGTATGGCACGAAAGACAAGTATGAGTCGGTATGTTGACGGTGCAAGCACGAGAACGGTCTAGAGGTACTAAATAGTCCATGTCCAAAAACTGATCCTAAGGCAAGAGTAGAAAGACAATCGTAAAGGGGTTATGTTTCATAAGTAAATGAATATGTCAGTTTTGTATGGGTGGACGAGGAGCTTACTCCACCAGTACAGTTGAGTACTGATACCCACACAGTTTCCATGTACATGCACAGGTAGAAGCTTGTGGTACGGAGCTCGCTTGGATGCGTCGAGGCACGGAGTTCCTTGGCGATTCAGCGTGCGGACGTGCAGAGTCAAGACTTATATGGGACATAATGTATGGACATCACCTCTCCGAAGCATCCGCTGGCTCGAGATATGTATTGAGAGATGAGAGAGAGCTGAGTGACTTGTAATATGAGAAGAGTGAGCTTGAGTGATTTGTAATCTTGGCCTTGCGCCCCAATGTAACCTTTTTTTATTATCAATAAAGAGCTTCTTTGAATAAATTGTGTTTTGTTCTAAATTTTTGCTGCGTGTTCAATGTCTCTGCTTGGAACTTCTGTGCGACGACTCCGTCGCAGCCGTTGGAATCGGCCGTTATGGAACCCGCCTTGTACGAGCGCAATCTAGGCTCGTGCGCATCACGCCTTAACGAGGACGATCGCTCCTACGGGAGCAGAGCGTGACAAAGGTTGACCCAGAGTTGACTATGAGTGGACTTAACCTAAAATAGACACACTAGGCCTATTTAGACTTGTAGACTATAGCTTGACTCTTTGTTGACCAAGGCTTGACCAAAGTTGACCAAGAGTCGACTTTGACCTAGTTTGACTAGAATTTGACCAAACCCTAAACAGTTGCCCAAGTTACCTTACAGTTGACCTAGTTTGACCTAGACAGTTGACCAAGGTTGACCAAGAGTTGACTTTGACCTAGTATGACTTAGAATCATGTAGTTTGCATTGCAGATTTTTATTATTACAATTTGAGTACTTGATAACCTGTTTTACTCTCAATAGGACTCTGTGACACCAGTTCGACATATATTCATATCAGTCATACAGGATGACAGGCGAGTACATTCTCTGACCGTTTCATACTTGCTAGGATTTATATTCTTGCTCTAGATTACTTTATATGATGCTATCGTTATTATCACGGATTGGTACTATATGGATCTTGTCATGCGATGTTATCTCTCTCGGGGTGCATCAGATACAGTTGTCATAAGCTTTTTACAAACATCTTGTATTTCATGTACACCGCTATTCATGTATACTCTTGTGCAATTTTGTACTTGCATGATCATGTGAACAAACATGATAAAAAACTCTTGTACAAGGTAACGTAACTTGACTGGATCCTTGTGTATTGATTGGGGAGGTTGAGTAAAAAATGGTTATGTGATCAAAATCCCATCTTGTAAAATCTTATAAAAATCATGTATATGTCCATTGTACACTCACGTATGATGGAGTTACCCTTGCATTATCCTAACCCGTTTATATAACCATCTCATGCTCTAAATCACAGGTTATTTACAGTTCTTACTTATCATGTATATAGATATTTCTAGTTATCAAATCACTCTCGTTTTCATATATATTTCTTTACAGTCCATGTATCTTACTCTTTTGTATACTTTATATTTCCTAACATGATATGAACTGCGTGAGATGTATTGTGCTCGTTCCTGTCCTGACTGGACCTGTTAAAATATTTCAGATGATGATGGTGACTGCCTTACCTTCTATGGGGCATATGAGGGTGACATTCAGGAGCCTGAGGAGCATCTAGCTCAGTAGAGGGTGCCTAGTTTAGTCTAGTATTTATAGTTTTCTGTTTGTATCGGATTGTTCCGATTGTTAGTTGAGACTTAGTTATATTCAGGACTTGTATTTATTTGTGTTGAACATCTATTTTGTGTGGTGTGATAAATCTATTTATTTAGTTTCTTTCTTTTATTTGATTCCATATCGTGCTCTATCTTCCCTATACTTGTGATTGAGATATAGAGTTGAGATGTTATATTATACCTCCGTACGGAGATGACAGGTTTATATCTTGTTGTTAGATGTTAGATGTTATAGATAACCTATACAACATTTTACCGTCGACACTGCGGCGTAGGCTGGACGTACCCACGTTCTCGTGCCCCTAAACAGGTGTGGGTCGTGACACGTAATATAAACCATGTCGCCGTATGCTTTTTTAGCAACGTTTAGCGATGTATCTATGTTACGTTTAGCGATGTATCTATGATCACATATCTATAGTATTTCTCCTTCCAGACACAAGTAATACATGAAATGAAACCAGACAATACCGTGATATATCGTGTCAATAAGGAGATACAAGGATGAATGTACAAGACATGAGAAAATGAACAAATCCGAGGAGTATACTTGCCTTGCTCCGGGTGATCGAGAAAGGGTAGTAGAGCTGGGAATCCTCCTGTTTATAATTTACAAGTTGATTAATAACAGACTAATTCTAATTTGTTATCAATAAATCTAACCATGATTAACTTCTATATAAGTCCTAGTTTTAGGGATTCCCTCCTCTTAATATTTCCTATAGAGTATCATTATCAAAAGTTACCAATCTATTTTTTTACAATTAAAATTAAGTACTATCTGTGGTGATATGATCTACAACATTCAGTTAAAGGGGCATGACATTCACAGATGATTTAAAAGCCCAATGTAGGACTGATACAACTTAGTCCTTAAATAGGCTTGCAAATCAGTCCTCAATTCATATCCTCTCAAAGAGTTATAGCTCATCTAAAGTCATCAATCCTATATTCATTTGAACCTAGTGTAGAGGATTAACCATTCTTACTAATTGTTTAGGAAGACAATACTAAATACTGTTCTATGCAAATAGCCTAAAATAGTAGTCGAGTTCAAAACAACCTAAAAACCAATCCTGAACAACTGATACAATCAGTCCCTGTTCAGACTTTCCTGCTTGACATATTAACTCAAACTTTTAGTAAAACCTAAACAAAATGTAACCTGCTTTCAAGAGTGCTGCAAAACCTGAAGTAAAACTAAGACCCAATGTCTTAATACAGTTTAGTCAGTCCTTATCCTTAGTCTAATTTCAGTCCCAACTCCAGTTCAATACCCAGTTGATATCTCAGTTCAATATGAGTTCAATTTCAGTCTAATGTAAATCCAATAACAACCATCTGAACATCCTATACTACACAAGTTTTCTATCAAGCTCAGGTGGTTTCAGTCTTTATCTAGGACACTGGTATACTATAGTTGTGAACCAAAGTATAAATTCAATCCTCAACGCTAATGTCCTGTTACTTCCAATCGAAGCTCTGTGATACTGAAATTAAATTACCAAAAGGCTGAACCCAAACTTAGATTTCGTAATCCCTCTACTGAAATCAGTCTTTCTATACTTCATCAAATCATTTCTTCCAAACTGAATTTAACATTAACTATCAGCCAGGAAGGAAGCTAAAATGTTGGGTAACAGGTTCAGGATTGAACCCAATATCAAACATGGAAATTTCCCAACCAATACTTATCCCATCCTTATTTGAGAAATCTCTAATTCATAACAGCTAAATATTCACAAAAGTCGAGCAGGTAAAACTCTGTTTGGAGTACAATAGTGAATCAACAGTACCAATGATCCCTACAGGAACAATTGAAAGTATCTGACCAAATGGTAGAATATTGAACATTCAGTCCTATGGTGATCAATCTAGCATGGCTCAATATCAGCACATAACAGAACTTGCACAGGACTGAAAACAACCTTCAATTGACTAATTCAGTTTGGTTGTACTGAACAATGGTTCAGTCAACAAATAAGACTGATAATACATACAACCACAGCCTTACAACCAATACCCTTCCTGCATTATTAACTGAAGATCAACTCGATGTCATTCTCCCAACCATGACTTACCTAACTGTTCCCCTTAGGTTCATCGAATTCCTCATGAACAAAGTAACAAAACAAATGAATCTGTAAGGATTCTTCTTATCAGTCCAGGTATCAACAAATTCAGATATTCCTCTCAGGTTTTAGACTGATATACTCAGTCCTCAACTAGACAGTGTTGGTCCAATATTGTATCAAGGCACAAACCAGATCCTATTAGCTGATACAAACTTAATCTAAAAAGTTCAACGAATAAACCTGACAGTACAAAATATAGCATTTACAAGGTAACATAGTTTGACTGATACAAGCTCAACTAAAGAAGACCCAATCTCGAGTTGAATCAATCTAGGTTTAAAGATAATCAGATTTCCAATGTCTAACTGTGATCCCTGTTTGAATCAAGACCTTAATAGGAAACTGGAATCTTAGTTTAAATTGAAAGTTTGATATTCCACCATTGACTCGAAACTTGCACTAGGGATGATACTTCGGATCAGTAAGGCAGTAACCTTTATCAAACTTTAAAATACTCCTTCCCTCTTAATGAATTTAGATCGAGCTAACATGCAAAAATGCTACACACTACAACTCTCTGATACTTAACTGCTCAACTTATCCCATCACAATTACTGAGTTCACTTCTTATAAAACTTTAGAGACTCTCTAATATGCAAACATTTCAGTATACAACATTAAATCAAATGGACATGACATTAAACTTATCAATTAATACTAGAGACATTTCTACAACTTCCTAAAATCCTTTCGAGCCTAGCTAACATCAGAATTAAACTCATCCTATTATGTTACTCTCTGGTACCCCCTGTCCATAACACTCTATATAAGAAAACAAAAGAAAAGCGAAGTTACCTGATGAAATAGGTTCAGATGAACAAACGACTCAACTTCCAATTTAGGACACAAGCTACCCGTGTCTGACCCGATCTCGTCCTGCTTGCTTCATTCTCAAGATCAATTTGGACAGGCAACTTGATTCACAAATTCAGAGATCTGATTATACAAGCACAGTACAATTCAAGAGAAACCTCAGGCCAAAAAAACTAAAAGAACAATCCAAATACTTACCTAGGTTCGATCAGATTCCATAGTTTCGACAAAATAGTTTGCTAACCCTCGAATTTATCCTGATTCGATTCCGGACTTCGAAAAGAATTAAGAACAGATCAGTTAAATTCAGTCCCAACAACTTCTCAAATTGCCTGAGAGACATCGGACCAATTTGTTCAGGAATCAACAATCTCATTTGAATATCAATGGATGAAAATAAACTTGAGAGGGACAAGGAGCCGAGGAAACTTGAATGAGCTCACCTCGATTGTAAGTAATCGATGGAGACGACTAGTCGATCGAATCGATCCCCCCTCCGTACTTCCAGATCTGATCGCAGGATGAAAGAAAAATCAATTAAATGATCGATTGATCTAAAATAGCTGATTTGAAACAAAATGTGAAGATCTACCAACTTACCAGAGTTTTCGAAGGATGGTGAAGACACTGGTGGAAGAAGGAAGAAAAATTGTCGTCGTGCGTCGTCCAATCGTCGGAGGATGAAGTCTCTGGACTATAAGCCACTCGTCGAAATCCTTCGCAGTATCGGTATCGTGTCCGCCATGGTCGATCACGAATCAAGGTGGGAGAGAACAGAGTTTGAAGGAAGAGGAAGATCTCTCTAGAATGATGGTGAACGAAAATGAAGAAGGAAAGGAGGTGTGCTTATAAAGGTTGTTAGGGGGGTGTAGGCACGAGCCACCAATCTGGCGGAAGCACGATCTCTTTCCCGCGCAATGTCAGTTAGAATTTGGGAGAGAAGTTGTTAGAGAAAATTTTGATTTGAAATTGCATTCAAATCGAATGGCTACAGACTCAATTTGATTGTTGATGGCTGAAAGCCCAAGCCTCTTAATATAACCTTATGCATAACATTTGGCCCAATATCTCTTAATATTGGCTTCACTAAAAATTTACTCAAGGAACATTTCAACTCAAAGTATTTCATTCATTAATTTCTCATAAGTAATTCTTTTTTTTTAAAAATTAGAAATTAAAAATATGAGAAAAGTCGGGTTACAAATCTACCCCCTTAAAAAATTTCGTCCTCGAAATTCGAAGACCCAAAAATAAATCTCAGTAAATCACAAAAGATCCAAACACTCGTCATTTATTGAAAATAAAATTTTCAAAAGAAAAAGAGTACAATCAAATAGATTGGGATAGCGCTCCCGCATCTCGTCCTCGCGCTTCCATGTGGACTCTCCTGGAGAGTGGTGCCTCCACATGACGCAGACAAGTGGAATAACCTGATTTCGCAGCTGCTTCTATCTCCTGTCAAGGATCTCCACTGGCTGCTCCTTGTAGGTCAAACTCGGACCCACCTCTAGCTCTGCATAGTCCACCACATGGCTCGGGTCTGGAATGTAGCTTCGGAGCTGAGACACATGGAAAACATCGTGCACTCTCTCTAAGCTAGCTGGAAGCGCTAGTCGATATGCCACCTCGCCAATCCGTACCGTCACATCGAAGGGCCCGATGTATCTGGGCTAAGCTTCCCGCCTCTGCCAAAACGAATGGTGCCTCTGGTCGACGAGATCTTCAGGAACACTCTGCCTCCAACTACGAACTCCAGTGGCCGTCTGCTGTTGTTCGCCCAGTGCTTCTGCCGATCCTATGCAGCTCTTATGACGCTCTGAGCCTCGAGACCAAGTACACACAAGAGGTTGGAATAACACGATCAATGATCAAGAATCAAATAGGCACGAGATAGAATGAAGTTTCAATTACGACTTAGAGGAGCAAAATCATGAAGACACAACTATTAAGTACGATAAAAAAAAGCTACAAAATCGATATTTTAACACAGGTGGACTAGGACAAGATAGGAAAATCATGGTCAGATTGTCATGATTTAAGGTCGAAGTTTAGACAAGACACAAACGAAGTATGGAATCAAACTCTGGCAATGTATAATTTTGAGGAATTCAATGATCTAACGATAAAATGCTAAAGGGAAGTTAGTAAGGGTTGATTGAGAAACGTACGAAATACTCAGGAGATACAGTATCAATTTAGAATAAACGTGCAAGGATTTGTGATTCTCGAAAACCAATAATCATACGAAAAGAAATAGTCTCCAGGGTGTCCAAAAATATATAGTCAATTAAAATTACTGTACTTAGAATCCTGCCTTGCCAGTGTACATCTGGCTGCAGCGAACATTCAGTTCCATGACTCAAACAACGATATGTCACCGAATACTCTATCAACTTTATCAATCCAAACAAGTGTTAACGAAACAACTCAAGAGATCAAATATGAAATTTTTTTGGACAAGTCTCGATAAAACTCGAAAACCGACAAATACCCGAAATTATTTCAACTTAAGTTCCTGCCTTGCCAGTGCGCTGCTGGCTGTAGTGAACCCTTAAGTCTCCATAATCCTGATAATGGTTGCAGTGTACAACTGCCATGCCCCAGTAGGTCATTGAGTAGTCTCTTGATCTTATCCATAGAATACTTCAAAAAGAATTCAAGGAATTCAAAATAGGTTCTCATAGTCCAAGTCACAAAATGGTATTATCTGCCTGTTAGAATACAAGGGTTATTAGGTACTAAGAAACAACACGGAATCTAATCAAGTAATAGTGAGTACAAAGGCAACAAGGAAATTTTCAACCCTCAACAATGAACAGAGCTTCAAATGGTAACCGAATTGTCAAATGAAACCTGGGATGGTAACAAGATTCTATATGTGGGGCGCTATGCTGAAAGGAATAATAGAGTCTCGAAGGATGAACATAAACAATTATCATAGGAGACAAAGTTTCAATTTAAGAAATAAAATCTCGAATAGAAAATCTCAACGAGGAAACAAGGTTTCAAATAATGACTATAAAACAGGTTCCAATAGAAGACAAAGTATTGGGTCGTAAATATGAAACAAGCGAATCTCAATAGTAAACAAAATCGTAAATAGAGGGCGAGTCCCCGGATAAATTCAAAATAGGAAATAATCTCAAACAAACATCAATAGAAGCGAAGGTTCAAACATGGTTTCAGAATGATGTTTCAAGTAGGAATAAATCTCGAATAGTACAAGTTTAATTAGCGAACAGAATATCAATAAACGGGTAGGAACAAGTATCCATGAAACAAGCAAAATCTTGGATAGGAGACAAGGTCGAACAAGTAGTGGACAAACAACTATCAAATAGAAATCAAAGTCATGAAAGAGGAATAGGCATACCGCATCGAGTAGTAGATTTCAAACAAATATCAAATTGTGGATATGAAACATGTTTACTGAATAGGAAACAATATCTCAAAATAAGTTCGAGTACCGACCAAGGTTTTAAAAATAGAAAGCAAAAAGTTTCAAGAAATAATCTAGGTGCTTCAAGGAATTTAAGGGGTGGCTGGATTGCGAATTAAGATACATGGTTTTTCCAACCATGCAAAAGAAATCTTCTGCCTTCAGTCTGTCTTCAGTATTCCTCCGGGACTGGAATCTCTTCAACTTCTTCAGTTGTCCTGACGTAGGCTGGTCCCTACGGTAGTGCTCCATGCGTCTGCTGAATCTGGAGAGGCGGTCCTTCTTCTGTGATACTGGTGCTCGTACTTGTCCTTGGGCAGTGTGATCAGCGATCTCTAGCATAGCTTTCGTCTTTTGTGGCACTCTTCGTAGTGGTGTCCTGAGCTGCGGCAAAAAATACAAATAATAGCCGACTGAATCTGAATCTTCCGCTGGGCTGAAGAAGCGTTGTCTGAGTGTGGCGACGCTTTACGGATCCACAGTAGTTGCTATCTTCATCATAAGTCTTCATGTTCCTCCTGAGCTTCAGTTTCTCGTTGTGTCCTATTGTCTGTGCTACATTCTGGATCTCCTGGCTGGTGGCTTCAATCTTCAGAGAAGTCGGTTCCTCGAGGACTTGTATGATCTTCAGTGGCGGCTCCAGGTTCTCGATCTGCTCCTTGGTGCAGGATATGCGCTCGGTGTCGGAGGAAATCCAAGGTCTGAGAGTCTGGAAGTCAGAAGTCCTCTCTAACTCGGGAAATGCATTTGCAAGTCTGGATTAGAAAAGGACGGCCTGCTAGTGTCAAGGAACTCTTAAAACATCTCCGTCAACTGCGTACTACCCATAGAAATAGTAGAGTGATAGAAGGTAGTGGAAGCTCGAAACCCTCAAGTGTAGGTGGATCGACTATTTCGGTGTTACGTGCTTTGAACTATTTGAAAAACAGAAAACTGTTAAAATAACCTAGACCTAAATACAACAAGTGTTTATAGAATATCAATATACTTAATATACCCTTATTTTTCAATTTTTCCTATGCTGTGATCAAGATTCCCTAGTGTAATCAAGTCCCCCAATAGTACGCTAAGACCTAGGTACCATTAGGATAGACCAGCATGGGCCACCACTAAAAATATGTCACGATCCGCTCCCGAATAATTGGACACGAGTCGGACACGTCCAGCCTTCGTTGATGGACACGACGAAGTAAGCTGTACCAAGCTAGGAAAATCTAATCAGATAAACATAAATGTGTACAATCATAGCATCTAAAACGTTTCCAGAAGATCACCATAATCTACAAATCCAGATATCATGAAGTACCAGAATCACAGGAATGAAAAATGCTATGAACTGTAAAGATAATATCTAGAAGTAAGCTAAATAGTCTAAACCTGAATCCTCAAACTAAGTCTCATCATGCTCAACTAATATCCTGGGCTCTGGCCCATAGGGTAGAATGGTACCCTGCAAATACACCTGCAAGTACACCTGCAACATATCCTAGTCAGGAGCGGAGCTAAGTATATCCAAGGAAATGAACATGAACATCATAGTATGAACAAGAAACATGAAATATATATAAAGAACGAGAAATGAGACAAGACATGAAACTGAACAGGAAATACTGAAAGTAAAACAGGGAACATGATATGAGTCCTGAACATGAAATACAACCTGAACATGAAGTACAACCTGAACATGAAATACAACCGTGAATCCTGAAATACAACCTGAATCCTGACATGTGCAATATTGAAATACATCTAGATTGTGTGATCGGCTTGGGTAGATACAATGAACATGAAATGGTACGGCTTTGGTCCCACGTGCACGATGCAGGACCTAAGCTATTCACATGAATAGTAACGGGGTTTGATCACAAATCTATAGTATTTTCCCTCCCAGACACAAGTGATACATGAAACATAAAACCAGACAATACCGTGATATATCGTGTCAACAAGAAGATACAAGGATGAATGTACAAGATAGAAAATGAATAAATTCGAGGAGTATACTTGCCTTGCTCCGGGTGATCGAGAAAGAGTAGTAGAGCTGGGAATCCTCCTGTTTATAATTTACAAGTTGATTAATAAACAGACTAATTCTAATTTGTTATCAATAAATCTAACCATGATTAACTTCTATATAAGTCCTAGTTTTAGGGATTCCCTCTTCTTAATATTTCCTATAGAGTATCATTATCAAAAGTTACCAATCTAATTTTTTATAATTAAAATTAAGTACTATATGTGGTGAGATGATCTACAACATTCAGTTAAAGGGACAGGACATTCACAGATGATCTAAAAGCCCAATGTAGGACTGATACAACTTAGTCCTTAAATAGGCTTGCAAATCAGTCCTCAATTCATATCCTCTCAAAGAGTTATAGCTCATCTAAAGTCATCAATCCTATATTCATTTGAACCTAGTGTAGAGGATTAACCATTCTTACTAATTGTTTAGGAAGACAATACTAAATACTGTTCTATGCAAATAGCCTAAAATAGTAGTCGAGTTCAAAACAACCTAAAAACCAATCCTGAACAGGACTGATACAATCAGTCCCTGTTCAAACTTTCCTGCTTGACATATTAACTCAAACTTTTAGTAAAACTCTTAATGCAGTTCAGTCAGTCCTTATCCTTAGTCTAATTTCAGTCCCAACTCCAGTTCAATACCCAGTTGATATCTCAGTTCAATATGAGTTCAATTTCAGCCTAATATAAATCCAACAACAACCATATGAACATCCTACACTACACAGGTTTTCTATCAAACTCAGGTGGTTTCAGTCTTTATCTAGGACACTGGTATACTATAATTGTGAACCAAAGTATAAATTCAATCCTCAACGCTAATGTCCTGTTACTTCCAATCGAAGCTCTGTGATACTTAAATCAATTTACCAAAAGGCTGAACCCAAACTCAGATTTCGTAATCCCTTACTGAAATCAGTCTTTCTATACTTTATCAAATCATTTCTTCCAAATTGAATTTAACATTAACTATCAGCCAGGAAGGAAGCTGAAATGTTGGGTATCAGGTTCATGATTGAACCCAATATCAAACCTGAAAATTCCCCAACCAATACTTATCCCATCCTTATTTGAGAAATCCCTAATTTATAACAGCTAAATATTCACAGAAAGTCGAGCAGGTAAAACTCTGTTTGGAGTACAATAGTGAATCAACAGTACCAATGATCCCTACAGGAACAATTGAAAGTATCTGACCAAATGGTAGAATGAACATTCAGTCCTATGGTGATCAATCTAGCATGGCTCAATATCAGCACATAACAGAACTTGCACAGGACTGAAAACAACCTTCAATTGACTAATTCAGTTTGGTTGTACTGAATAATGGTTCAGTCAACAAATAAGACTGATAATACATACAGCCACATCCTTACAACCAATACCCTTCCTGCATTATTAACTGAAGATCAACTCGATGTCATTCTCCCAACCATGACTTACCTAACTGTTCCCCTTAGGTTCATCGAATTCCTCATGAACAATGTAACAAAACAAATGAATCTATAAGGATTCTTCTTATCAGTCCAGGTATCAACAAATTTAGATATTCCTCTCAGGTTTTAGACTGATATACTCAGTCCTCAACTAGACAGTGTTGGTCTAATATTGTATCAAGGCACAAACCAGATCCTATTAGCTGATACAAACTTAATCTAAAAAGTTCAACGAATAAACCTGACAGTACTAAATGTAGCATTTACAAGGTAACATAGTTTGACTGATACAAGCTCAACTAAAGAAGACCCAATCTCGAGTTGAATCAATCTAGGTTTAAAGATAATCAGATTTCCAATGTCTAACTGTGATCCCTGTTTGAATCAATACCTTAATAGGAAACTGGAATCTCAGTTTAAATTGAAAGTTTGATATTCCACCATTGACTCGAAACTTGCACTAGGGATGATACTTCGGATCAGTAAGGCAGTAACCTTCATCAAACTTTAAAATACTCCTTCCCTCTTAATGAATTTAGATCGAGCTAACATGCAAAAATGCTACACACTACAACTCTCTGATACTTAACTGCTCAACTTATCCCATCACAATTACTGAGTTCACTTCTTATAAAACTTTAGAGACTCTCTAATACGCAAACATTTCAGTATACAACATTAAATCAAATGGACATGACATTAAACTTATCAATTAATACTAGAGACATTTCTACAACTTTCTAAAATCCTTTCGAGCCTAGCTAACATCAGAATTAAACTCATCCTATTATGTTACTCTCTGGTACCCCCTGTCCATAACACTCTATATAAGAAAACAAAAGAAAAGCGAAGTTACCTGATGAAATAGGTTCAGATGAACAAACGACTCAACTTCCAATTTAGGACACAAGCTACCCGTGTCTGACCCGATCTCGTCCTGCTTGCTTCATTCTCAAGATCAATTTGGACAGGCAACTTGATTCACAAATTCAGAGATCTAATTATACAAGCACAGTACAATTCAAGAGAAACCTCAGGCCAAAAAAACTAAAAGAACAATCCAAATACTTACCTAGGTTCGATCAGATTCCATAGTTTCGACAAAATAGTTTGCTAACCCTCGAATTTATCCTGATTCGATTCCTGACTTCGAAAAGAATTAAGAACAGATCAGTTAAATTCAGTCCCAACAACTTCTCAAATTGCCTGAGAGACATCGGACCAATTTGTTCAGGAATCAACAATCTCATTTGAATATCAATGGATGAAAATAAACTTGAGAGGGACAAGGAGCCGAGGAAACTTGAATGAGCTCACCTCGATTGTAAGTAATCGATGGAGACGACTAGTCGATCGAATCGATCCCCCCTCCGTACTTCCAGATCTGATCGCAGGATGAAAGAAAAATCAATCAAATGACCGATTGATCTAAAATAGCTTATTTGAAACAAAATGTGAAGATCTACCAACTTACCAGAGTTTTCAAAAGATGGTGAAGACACTGGTGGAATAAGAAAGAAAAATTGCCGTCGTGCGCCGTCCAATCGTCGGAGGATGAAGTCTCTGGACTATAAGCCACTCGTCGAAATCCTTCGCAGTGTCGGTATCGTGTCCGCCATGGTCGATCACGAATCAGAGGTGGAAGAGAACAGAGTTTGAAGGAAGAGGAAGATCTCTCTAGAATGATGGTGAACGAAAATGAAGAAGGAAAGGAGGTGTGCTTATAAAGGTTGTTAGGGGGGTGTAGGCACGAGCCACCAATCTGGCGGGAAGCACGATCTCCTTCCCCACGCAATGTCAGTTAGAATTTGGGAGAGAAGTTGTTAGAGAAAATTTCGATTTGAAATTGCATTCAAATCGAATGGATACAGACTCAATTTGATTGTTGATGGCTGAAAGCCCAAGCCTCTTAATATAATAACCTTATGCATAACATTTGGCCCAATATCTCTTAATATTGGCTTCACTAAAAATTTACTCAAGGAACATTTCAACTCAAAATATTTCATTCATTAATTTCTCATAAGTAATTCTTTTTTTTATTTTAAAAATTTAGAAATTAAAAATATAAGAAAAGTGGGGTTACACTAGTTTCGTTTCGGATAATCATGATACAACTGAGGAGGCACTGAATGTCGATGTTATAAAGTTCATGGAGTTGCTGGAGAATGCAAGGATTCTACTGTATCCTGGTTGTGAGGATCATTCGCCGTTGGAGGTGGTTACAAGACTGTTGAGCATTAAGTCAGATTTTAACATGTCGTAAGAATGCTACAATCGAGTGATAGAGTTGATTATAGAGATCTTGCTGGCGGGTGCCAAGTTACCTAAAGACTTCTATCGGTCTAAGAGAATGGTGAGATCGCTCTGAATGGGATACGAAAAAATTAATTCTTGTCGCAATGGGTGCATGTTGTACTACAAAGATGACAAGAACGCAGATGTGTGCAGATTTTGTGGTGCTGATCGCTATAAAGCAACTAGTACAGGGAGGTCTTGTTGGGAAAGAAGCGCGGAAACCTTTCCCCAAACCGGAGAGTACCTGCGAGAGGACCGAGCAATACAACGCACGAACCCAAAAAATAATCACACAAAACAATCCACGCAGACACAGAGAATTTTTGACGTGGAAAACCCTTGCAGGAAAAACCACGGGACGATCGGAGTCCAACCCTAAGAAGTCTCCACTAATGGAATAGAAGAATTACACCCTCTACAAACTCCTCCCGATCCAAATCGGATCCCCACAACACTCAGAAATAAGAACAATGATTACAAGGCTACGAAGAGCGAGAACGACGAGTAGAGATTACCCGAACACGATCTCCTTCGAATAGCGACCTTCAATCCTCCGTCTTCTTCTCCGAAGTTGCAATGGCACTCTTGCCTCCTTCCCTCTCCAAGTTGTGTTACGTTGCGTTATGAATTAGGGTTTGGAAATCCCAACTTAACTTCCCAATCCCGCAACCAACCTGGACCGTTGGATTAGATCCAGTGTTGAAAAGTCACCCAAATTCTCGCATCAGCCCCGACGACACAGAGTTCGGCCAGAACTCTGTGTCGGGCAAACAGAACCTACTCGCCAAATCCTAGAACAGCCAGACCGAGTTCGGCCAGAACTCGGCCTGGGACTGAGTTCGGGCCGAACTCGGCAGACCCAGTCCAGAACCTCCCTTAGGAGCAACAGCAGCAGTAGCAACTCCTAGTTGCCTACTTCCCGAGCTTCTTCGACACACGAATGGCGCTCGTCGCACTCCGGGGTCTTCTCCACATAGGTTAGGAACCCCACCCACTCCAACAAATCTTCCCCTTCATAACTATGGAGAGGATGTCGTCATCCCGATGATCTACCTGCAGTACTCAAACTTCCCCCTTGGTAGAATCTTCGTGAACATATCAGCTCCGTTGTCATCTGTATGAACCTTCTCAAGCGCCGCGTCCTTCTTCTCAACCACATCCCGTATCCAATGATACCGAGTCTCGATGTGCTTGGACCGGCTATAAAACGTCTGATTCTTCACAAGGTGGATAGCACTCTGACTGTCGCAAAGCAAAATATACTGCTCTTGCTTCAGTCCTATTTCCTGCAGCAGCTTCTTCATCCACAACAACTCCTTGCAAGCCTCCGTCGTCGCAATGTACTCTGCCTCTGTCGTCGACAAGGCAACACACTTCTGCAATCGCGACTGCCACGACACCGCTCCTCCCGCAAACATCATCACGTAGCCCGAAGTCGATCGCCTCGTGTCTACATCTCCAGCCATATCAGCGTCGGTATACCCAACCAGCTTCGGCTCGTCACCACTAAAGGAAATTCTCCAACCAGCAGTGCCCTGAAGATATCGTAGAATTCACTTGACCGCACTCCAATGTACCCTTCCAGGATTTGAAAGATACCTGCTAACCGTACCAACTGCATGAGCAATATCTGGCCTCGTACACACCATGGCATACATAAGGCTTCCCACAGCTGAGACATATGGAACCCGCTCCATATCTTCCTTTTCGTCCTCGGTAGATGGACACTGCTCCTCAGTGAGCTTAAAGTGAGCCGTAAGAGGGGAACTCACTTTCTTCGACCCGTCCATACCGAAATGCTGAAGTACCCGGTGAATGTACTTTGTTTGGGACAAGTATAACAGCTTGGACTCTCTCTCTCGGCTGATCTCCATCCCAAGAATAGTCTTCGCTGTGCCCAAATCCTTCATAGAGAAGGCCGCATCCAGTTGGCGCTTCAGCTCCGCTATCCTAGTGGCATTCCGACCCACTAATAGCATATCATCAACATAGAGCAATAAAATGATGAAATCATCATCGACAAAATACCTCACAAATACACAGTGGTCTGACGTCGTCCGTGCATAACCATGCTCCCCCATAAACGACTCGAACTTCCTGTACCACTGCCTCGGAGCCTGCTTCAGACCATACAAGCTCTTCCTCAACCGGCAGACCAAATATGACTTGCCCTTCTCACAGAATCCCTCTGGCTGCTCCATGTATAACTCCTCCTCAAGATCACCGTGGAGGAATGCCGTCTTCACATCCATCTGCTCGACCTCCAAGTCGAGACTGGCTGCTAATGCTAGCACCACCTGAATAGACGAATGCTTGACGACAGGCGAAAAGATCTCATCATAATCCACGCCTTTTCGCTGACCGTAGCCTTTAACTACCAGCCCCGCTTTATATCGAGGGCGAGTAGCATCATCCGTCTGCTTCACTCTAAACACCCATCGATTCTTCAAAGCCTTCTTGCCCTTTGGCAACCGTACCAGATCATAAGTGGAATTGGTGTGCAAGGAACTCATCTCCTCCTGCATAGCCTCCATCCACTCCTGTCTGTGTTCGTCTTCCATAGCCTCTGTAAAACTTTCGGGCTCTCCCTCCGTCAGTCAATAGCACATACTCATCTGGTGAGTATCTCGTAGATGGTCGACGATCCCTGTCACTCCTCCTCAGTGGAGCCACTGGTGCTGGCTGTATACCGACAGCCTCCTCTCCTTCAGGAACTGCCTCCCCGGCATGCTCATCCTCCTGAGGGACACCCTGACCACCATCAGCAGGCTGATGATCAAGGTTGGGAACAACTCCATGTACTGGCTCCCCCATAACTGGATCCTCTGCGATGTCCTCTGGAAACTGCTCGAAGCAAAATGACTCTAACTCAGGCAATTCCTCAGCCTCAGAAGGCGTCTCGGAATCCTGAGTGTTGGTCATGGTCTGATCCTCGACGAACACTACGTCCCTGCTTCTGTAGAGCTTTCCTTTCACTGGGTCGTAGAGTCTATAGCCAAACTTATCCCGACCGTAGCCGACAAAGACGCATCGCCTCGTCTTCGGCTCAAGTTTGGTCCTCTCGTCCTTTGGTACATGCATGAAGGCCTTACAGCCAAACACTCGCAGGTGATTGTATGACGGCTCTTTGCCATACCATACTTTGTCATGCACATCACCCTGCAAAGGAGCACTAGGAGACAAATTAATAACATAAGCAGCTGTGAGAAGAGCCTCACCCCAGTAACTGCCCGGTAAGTTTGCTTCTGATAGCAAACATCGCACCCTCTCCATCAGTATCCTGTTCATGCGCTCCGCTACACCATTGAGCTGAGGTGTCTTGGCGAAGTCTTCTGGTGTCGTATCCCTTGCTCTCTGCAATACGCATCAAAGGGACCGATGTATTCGCCGCCATTGTCGGACCGAACACACAACAACTTCTTGCCCGTCTCCCTTTCAACAGAGGCCTGAAACTCCTTGAAAGTAGGCAGCACCTGATCCTTGGTCTTTAAGGCATAGACCCAAACCTTCCTGGAACAGTCATCAATAAAGGTTACAAAGTAAGAAGCACCACCAAGAGATTTTACCTTCATAGGACCGCAGACATCCGAGTGAATCAACTCGAGCAACGCCGGCTTCCTCGAACTTGGGTGACTTTGGAAAGATACCATATTTTGCTTCCCAGCTAAACAGTGCGTGCACTTCTCCAACTTTATAGACTTGAGCCCCGGAATCACCTTCCTGTTCACCAAGTAGCTCATTCCCTTCTCGCTGATATGGCCGAGCCGCCTGTGCCATAACTCGGTAGACGCATCACTGACTGCGTTTACCTCTTGTGCCTCCTGTGCGCTCCCCTCCATATAGTAGAGACCGGAATTCTTGCTTCCTCTGGCAATCACCATCGAACCCCTGGAAAGCTTCCACTGACTGTTCCCGAAGAGACTGAAGAATCCGTCGTCATCCAACCTTCCAACCGATACCAGGTTGAAACGAATATCAGGGACATGACGAACATCTTTGAGAACAATAACCGCACCCATCTTCGTTCTCAAATGCACATCTCCAACGGCAACCGCCTTCGACACATCTCCGTTGCCCATCTTCAACACTCCACAGTCGCCTGTAGTGTAAGTGGCAAACAGTGCCCTATTGTGAGATTCATGTGCTGAAGCCCCTGAGTCCACCAGCCAAGAATTGTCATCGCAGGCGAGGTTAGTAATGACCTCATCACCTACGACGATCACATCGCCTCCGTGCATCGAGGCCGCCGCTGTAGTGTTCTCTTCTTGCTTCCCCTTGTCGCCCTTCTTCTCTCTCTTCCAAGCGAAATAATTTCGCTTGATGTGGCCCTTCTTGCCACAATGGTAACACTCTGAGTCCTCGTAACGACCCTTGGAATTTCCCCTGCTCTTGTCTCTGCCACCACCTGGACCCCTGCTTTTTTCCCTTCCGCGGCTCTCTGAAACAAGTGCCTCTGAGTGGTGGGATATGGATGAAGTGCCCTGAGAACGTCTCCGCATCTCTTCATTCAACACCCCACTCTTGGCAAACTCCAGACTGACCACGCCCTCTGGAGCAGAAGCGATCATAGATACTCGTACGGTCTTCCACGAGTCTGGCAATGTACACAGCAGCCATAGTCCCTGAACTTCGTCGTCGAACTTGACTCCCATTGAAGACAACTAGTCAACCACGCCCTGGAAATCACTCAAGTGATCCGTAATAGATGCCCCATCCTTGTATCACAGACCCATCATCGTTCGGATCAGGAATAATTTGTTTACTCCGGTCTTCTTTGCATACAAAGATTCCAGCTTATCCCACAACGTCTTCGCGTGCTCAATATTGGCAACGTGGTTGTACACGTTCTCGTCCACAAACTGCCGTATGTACCCACACACTTGTATATGCTCGAATGTCCAGTCCTCCTCGGATTTATCACTGGACTTCTCGGATACAAACACGGGTAGATGCAGCTTCTTGACAAACAGCAAATCCTTCATCTTGCTCCGCCAATAATGATAGTTTGTGCCATTCAGGTTCACTATGCGCATCGGCTTCGCGTCCATCTCTCCTCTCTAGTTTCTGTCAACTCCTGATACCCTTCTGAATTCCAGAACCTGGCTTTGATACCACTCTGTTGGGAAAGAAGCGCGGAAACCTTTTCCCAAACCAGAGAGTACCTGCGAGAGGACCGAGCAATACAACACACGAACCCAAAAAAACAATCACACAAAACAATCCACGCAGACACAGAAAATTTTTGACGTAGAAAACCCTTGCGAAAAAAACCACGGGACGATCGGAGTCCAACCCTGAGAAGCCTCCACTAATGGAATAGAAGAATTACACCCTCTACAAACTCCTTCCAATCCAAATCGGATCCCCATAACACTCAGAAATAAGAACAATGATTACAAGGCTACGAAGAGCGAGAACGACGAGTAGAGATTACCCGAACACGATCTCCTTCGAATAGCGACCTTCAATCCTCCGTCTTCTTCTCCGAAGTTGCAATGGCACTCTTGCCTCCTTCCCTCTCCAAGTTGTGTTACGTTGCGTTATGAATTAGGGTTTGAAAATCCCAACTTAACTCCCCAATCCCGCAACCAACCTGGACCGTTGGATTAGATCCAGTGGTGAAAAGTTACCCAAATTCCCGCATCAGCTCCGACGACACAGAGTTCGGCCAGAACTCTGTATCGGGCAAACAGAACCTACTCGCCAAATCCTGGAACAGCCAGACCGAGTTCGGCCAGAACTCGGCCTGGGACTGAGTTCGGGCCGAACTCGGCAGACCCAGTCCAGAACTTTCCTTAGGAGCAGCAGCAGCAATAGCAACTCCTAGTTGCCTACTTTTCGAGCTTCTTCGACACACGAATGGCGCTCGTCGCACTCCGGGGTCTTCTCCACATAGGTTGGGAACCCCACCCACTCCAACAGGTCTGTCGGTGTAAGAAGCCCGACTGATTCAATATACTATTTGCCTTTAATGTTGCGATTGCAGAGGTTATTTATGGTGAAAGAGACTGCCAAAAATATGAGTTGGCACAGGCGAGAACAGATTGAAGGAGTGTTGGATCACCCATACGATGGAGAAGCATGGAAGCACTTTGATCGAGTGTATCCTAATTTTGCTTCAGATCCGTGTAATGTAACATTGGGGGTATCTTTCTGACGGTTTCACTCCTTTTGGTCTTTCGAGATCCTAGTATTCGTGTTGGCCTGTGATTGTCACTCCGTACAACCTATCGTCTTGGATGTGCATGAAGATTCAGTACATGTTTCTAACCGTTGTCATTCATGTTCCGAACAATCCCAATAAGAATATTGATGTGTACTTATAGCCGTTGATAGATGAGTTGAATCAGTTATGGAAAGTAGGTGCCAACACGTATGATGTTTCAGGAAGCAAAATTTTTATATGAGGGCAACCCTTATGTGGACCATCAACGACTTTTCGGCCTATGGAATGTTATCTGGATGGAGCACTCATGGCCGTCTCTCGTATCCGTATTTCATGGACCGTACTAAGGCTTTTCATTTGAAACATGGAGGAAAATCGTGCTTCTTTGATTATCACCGATAATTTCTGCCGAAAGATCATCCGTTCAGAAGGAACAAGAATGATTTTCGTGGCGGCATTGTGGAGAAGGGTGATCCGCCGCCAAGGTGGTACGGAGATACGATATGGAAGGAGGTCAGAGATTTTCCAAGTGCTATCGAAGATCCTACAACGGGGTACAAGTGTGATAGATTTGGTCGAGATCATAACTGGACGAAAAGGAGCATATTCTGGGACCTGCCATATTGGAGTACCAATCTGATTAGACATAAACTTGATATCATGCATATTGAGAAGAATGTGTTTGATAACATAATTAATATTGTGATGGATGAAAAAAAAATGAAAGACAATTCCAAGACCAGGTTGGACTTACAAGAAATATGCAAACGCCCTGCGTTGCATTTGATAGAGGAGAACGGAAAACAGTTCATGCCGAAGTCAATTTTCTCACTGGACAAGGAGAAAAAAGTAAGACTTTGTCGGTGGATCCAGGGTCTAAAATTTTCAGACGAATACGTGTCGAATCTGAGAAGATGCGTCGATCCGAAGATTCCTATGACGGAGCATTTTTGTCATCTGGTACGTTTCTTTAAATACATTATTTGAAATATAGTTGGATAAAATATTCAATATTAATAATAAATAATATATTTTAACAGGTAAAAAAGGGTGAGGATGCCAACATGGTGACCGTCTTACTGGTCACCTATCGGAGGGCCAGTGAGTTTATCGATGAGAGGGCCACACAGACATATGTACGTTCTATTTCTCACCATTTAATTTACTATAATTTAAAAAATATGGAAATAGATATCTATATAGACGTTAGCAAACACTTAGACATTAGTAAATACTTTTTAAGGCCGAGTTTGTTAGGCTACAAGAGGAGGAGGCTGCTAGTGCGGCAGCAGAGGCGGGGCTGGTATTTCCTCCCAGCTGCCTACAGCTCCATCGTCGAACGAACTCTGGATGACCGCCGTTGGTGGTCTACAGAAGGGCACGTACTACGGTACGGGATCCTACGGCACCTATTTGGCTTCAGAGTCATCCAAAGCCCCCTCTGTCACTGTGCACTCCCCAGCTTTGCAGAAGTCATCACGAGCTCAGGAGATTGGTCATTAATTTGCTGAGCTGCATGACGAGTTGCTAAAAAGGATTTCTGAGCAGCCCCAATTCGTGCCGCAGAGCGACGATCCGACGAACATCGGACGGATTGATGCGCTCGAGCATATTATTCAGGAGCTCCGGACTCTGCAGGAGACTACAGCTGGCAGCTTGCAGGAGATGGCCGAGTCTACAGAGCGCAGACAGATCAACCTGGAGGCATCACATAGGACCATGTCCGCCTCACTTTCGCAGATACATGCGTCTATTGAGGATAGTTCTCAGATGATAGTGCATACCCTTTCTGCACATGTTGAGCGACTGCGAGAGCTGGAGAAGATACGCCCTCCTGGTATGTCAGCATCGACGGTGCCGACTCCAGACGTTGTACTGCCTCCTCCTCCTCTGTCATCATCGACGACGCTGACTCCAGGCATTGGACTGCCTCCTCTTGCCCATGTGGTGCAGCTTACACAGCAGCAGTATGAGTACATGTTATCTCAGATGCACAGCAGCGCTCCTCCGGAACCGTAGTAGTGATCCAGTAGTTTTTTTAATCACCTTTGTATGTATTGGCCCTATGGGCATGGGTACATTTAGTTCATTTTTTATTTGACTCTGTCTCATGTTTATTTGACTCTGTTTCATATCATTTATATTTGACTCTGCATGATATTTACTTTGTTGGACATGTACTTAGTTCTGTGTATGTTTCTGATATGTGTCTGTGTTACAATGTATGTATGTGATATCATTTATTCCTGTGTGTGATGTGTTTACAGTGTATGTGTGTGAAATGCAGTTTGGGAACTATTGACATTTGTGTGCAGGATTTTAGAAACTGTATTTTATTTTTTATTTTTTCTGCAAATTTAGCGACGTTCTGCGACGTTTAGCGACGATCAGCGACGAAAAAATACGTCGCCAACGTGTATCGAGACGTCACTATTTTGGTATCGTTGACGTCGCTAATATGAAAATGACGTCGCTATTTTGAACCTGACGTCGCTATTTGAACCACTGCCATGTCATCACATGCGATGTTATTGCATCGCTATATACGTCGTTGATTTTTTATATTGCGACGTGTTAGCGACGTTTCGTAAATACGTCACTAATTTTTTATCTGCGACGAATTTTTAATCTGCAACCATATTTTCGACAACCTGTTAATTACGTCGCTAAATACGTCGCTAATTTATTTTAGCGACATATTTAGTGTGATTAGCGGCGTTTCGGGACGTCGCTAACCTGTCACATTTTGGTAGCGAGAGGGGGGGGATAACCGAAGGGGGGGGGGGGGGCATCGCCAGTGAGAGGGGGGGGAACATTTTTGAATTTTTTTTATATGAAATTGAAAATACCCAATAGTTGATGATATCAACTTGTTCAGTAAAAACAAATAAAGTATTAAGTTAAAAAATAGAAATAGTCGAGGGCATTAAGTTGCAAATAACCTTAATGGCGTGTATGAAACCTTTTTTTGGAGAGGAAAGGAAAATTTGAGGCAAAAATAATGAAGGTAAAGTTAATTTTCAAAAAAGTAGAGGGAGGAAAAATTGATTAATAAATTTTTTTATTGTTATAATTACTATGTTGTCCTGGGTTTTTTGAAATCATAATTTATGTCCAACTTTTTTAGGGTAGTTGGATAAAATTTTAAATAATACTTTCATCTCTCCATTTTTGTTTCACTTTTGTATAAAATAAAATAAAATAAAATGGTAAGGCTCATCTAATTTTTCCTTCATATTTTTCTCATTCATTTTTTTTTCCTCCTTTCTAACACCATTATCTTTTATTTTTTTCTCAACTTTTTTCTTCCCCCATATTCTAACCCCTCCCAGTACGATAAATGGTGCAAAGATCAAGAATATAAGCATATGTTTTCATACAACAAGACTTTATATATTTCAACAAAATTAAATTTTTATACTATTTTTTTTCCCGGGAGGGCAGGAGTGGTATTTTAAGTGACACGTGGGTCAAAGCAAAATAGCAGAAACCGGGCCCTCATGTTGTCGTAAGAATGGAAAGTAGGGAAAAAAATCCATAAACAAACGTGGGTGTAGAAATAAATGCAACTTAAAGTTGTGGTTTTTGTGATGAAAACTACGACTCTTTTCTTGTGGATTGATGAAATCTATGGGCTCTCTCCTATGAGTGAATGAACATTTATTCATTTTTTACAACCTTCTAGAAACTTGAAAGGGACCATGATAGCGAAAACGGAAAACAAGTAAGCCCTGGTTCGGTTCACGGAAAAAATTTAATTCCATTGTATTTTTTATGGAAATAAAAAAAATAGAATTTGTATTAAATTTTTTTTATGTTTGGTAAAATAAGAAAAATATTTAAGAAAAAATATCAATATTAGGTTGGTGTAGTAAAAGAAATAAAAATTTTTTATTGTTTCAATAATATCCAATGTCAACATAATTATAGTCAATACAAAGAGTTAATAGATAGAATATGCAATAACTCAAGACTGTTTTTGTCATAATATTTGATAATTAATGCTGAAATAAAAGGAGAAAAAATGAACACATGAGTCTTGATAGGAACTATTTTTCCTCCTTATTTTTTTTTCATGTCAGAAAAATACTTTTAAAAATTATGGCTACCGAAAAAAAAAAGGAACAAATTTTCTTTCCGAATTTGAATTCGTTAACCAAACTATGTAACCATCCCGTTTCCAAGCGTACAAAGACACGAGCAGCATGTCGTATCCGAATCGTCTGTAACTGACACAACTCGACCTGTAGCTGAACATTGGAGCGTTTTGCATGTAATTATGCCCTCTATTTGCAATTCAATTGTAATTTTAATATATGGGTGTTAACATAATTAAGAGAAGAAGTCTGTCAATGAGGTCATAGCCTAATGGTTGAGACGGAGGCATCTCCTAGCTAGGAGATTGCTAGTTCGAGCAACGGAGATACCATTTAATTTTTCTTTAGGGAAAATTAAGTGGATGGAGGTGTGTGCTGTGCATGTGCGGTCCGTAGGGATAAGGATGAGCATTATTCGATTTTGGACCGAAAATCAAACATAATCGAACCAGATTTGGTTCGGTTTAAGAAATTTTTTATTCTGTTTTGAAAATACTAAAAAAAATTATTCATTTCGGATCGAATAAGACTTATGCAATTATGTAAATACCCTCAATTTTATACAAATTTTGTGACTAAATATGCGCATATTTGGAAAAATATAACAATTCTATGTATATGTTTTGAAGTCAAATTTTGATAATTTAACTAGTCTAATTTTGGACGAAACTTAAAAATATAACGATGTGTATATAAAATTTACGAAACTATCAAGATTTCGACAGTTCTTTAATTTTTTATTTCAAAAGTACCAAAATTTTGACAATTTTGTACATATTCAGAACTGTCAAAATTTTAGCAGTCATAGAACTGTAAAAAATAATATTTTATAAAAATATAGTGTCCCTATTAATCCCCATAAGCAATGACTATATTTCAAATTTGTGAGATTGGTTCAAAAAAGGGCAAATTATTAATTTTACGTTAAATGGTCAAAATTTTCATAGCATGTTTCAAATAAATAACATTTACTATTTTGATAGCATGAATTGGAATTTCAAATTTGAAAGGAGGATTTAAATTGTAAACCATAGAATAGTAATATCAACATGGTGCGACCGGGTTAGTATTTAGATGATCCCATTTTCAGTTTTGCATAAATTTGGCTAGCTATAAGTATGAATATAATCACCTTTTATCTATTTTTAAGACTATTTATAAGGGCACATAAGAAGTTGATCAGGGCTAGCCAAAAGCAAATTTTGATTTATTTATAAGTTTGTCATTAAAAAAATTACTCAGGACTAGCCAACATGTGAGTATACAAGTCAACATTTTTTTTTTTGCTCTCCTTTCTTTCCTCACAAGAAGAAGAAGAAGAAGAAGAAGAAAAAAGAACAAGAACAAAAACAAGAACATCAATTTTTGCAAACCTAGTTTATTTTGATTTTTTGCTCTCTTCTAATTTCTCAGATCTATTTCTCCAAACCCTACTTTATTTTTCTTCTTCTTGTTTGGACATTATGGATGAAATTCTAGTTGTAGAAGAAATTGGGTTATCAAATCTATTAGTCTATTAACCAATTTTTCTTTATTAATAGAAGAATTATGCATGAAATCCTAGTTGTAGAAGAATTGGGTTTATATCAGGACTGCCACAATTTCTGACAGTCCTAGAAGTATTGAGGACTGCCAGAAATTGTGGCAAAATAGACTCGATGTACAACATGACTGCCACAATTGCTGGACTCGATGTACAATATGACTGCCACAATTGCTGGCAGTCCTAGAAGTACTGGTCCTAGACATATTGAGAACTGCCAGAAATTGAGGCAGTCCTGAAAGGAACTTGCTGTACAGCAAGTTCCTTTTATGACTGCCACAATTTCTGGTAGTCATAAAGTCGAAATTTTCGAATGAAAAAAATATGTTAGGGTTTATTTCAATCTTGATAATAGAGTAAAATATGCATTTTATGGTTTATTTTCATGCATTCTTTGTGAGGAAAGAAGTATGTAAGCTTTATTTTCATGCATTTTAGGGTTTATTTAATTTTTTTGGGTGCTATCGAAATTGGGAAAGAGAAGGAAACTAGGGTTTTGATGGAGATGGTGATGATGGAAATGGTGGAGAAGAAGAAGAAGATGAGAAGAAAACTAGGATTTTGATGGAGATGTGAGAACAGAAATGGTGGAGAAGAAGAAGATGGATAGAAGAAGAAGAAAGTTAGGGTTTGTGAAGAGAGAGTGAAATTTAGAAATGAGATTGATTTTTGGGGTTTGGGGGGTGTGGGGTTTGGATAGCCCCCTGAGTGGAATATTTGGATAGTCAAAGTAAAATCTCCTCAAACATTGGTTAGCCCTAATTCTGACTAGTCCTGATCAACTTCTTATGTGCCCTTATAAATAACCTTTTTTAAGAGGTGTAACTATATCACTAACAATTTTAGATACACAATTCTATTCTTTAATCGACTTTTATTGTAGATAATGGTATATTCTAAAAGCTTATATTTGTATCAAAAATTGGACATGATATGACATAATCCTAATTCTAAATTCTTGTGAATCCAACGTCATGAACCATCGTGACTAGCTAAGTCATGCATGCCAATATATAATAATGGGCCCTATAATAATTTACTCATTTATTCTGTTAAAATATGACCTTTTATTTTATTTTTAATGACAAATGAACTTTTGGGTCGCATGTACACTTAGTCACATCCATGATATAAAAGAGTCTTCCTTCTACTTTCTCCTCATTTTTTTGGTTTTTTTTTTAAGGTACCACAAAAATTATTCAAGGACTTTCTAGATTTTTTTTATTTACAAGTTTGTCACTAAAAAAATTATTCGGAGTCGTCCAATTTTTTTCTTTTGACAGTCCTATCATTATTGGATTGCCAAAAGTTTTAACAATCCTAAAAAAAATATTGTCAATATACATGACTGTCAATATTTTTGAATTTTTTGACATAATGTTATCTTTAGGACTGTCAATATTTTTGACAGTCCTACCAATATATCGGACTGTCGACAATTTTGACAGTCCTAAATGAACAGTCTCTAGTTGGCTCCGTCTTCTTCGACTAGGGCTTGACGAGGCCGATATCTTCGGTGGTTGGCGAAGGTTGCAGCAACTAGGAAGGTTGAGCATCGGGCCCGAGGGCTCTGCAGAGAAGACGGGGTGGTCGTGGGTCGATCAAGCTGGAGGTCGACAACGACGTCTGCTTGGCGGCGGAGGACTGAGGTGAAGATGGGATTAAGGCTTGGCTGGGGCTCTATAGAGCATGTTGATTGCGGATTGCTGGAGTCAGGGAATCACAGAGGAGCTTTGATGTCTGCTCGGTGAGGCAAGGATATGAATAAATAATGGTCATCAAGTCTACTACTTCGGACGACGGAGCCTTTCTGAGGTCGATGATGAGCTTGAACAACCTCTAGTATGTAATTAGCTGTCATGAGTAAATTTTTTAGGCTAAATTACAACTTGATACCCTCAACTATTCAAGTTTTTCAACTTGATACCCTCAACTTTGATAGGTACTAACTTAATACCATATCTCAACTAATATTTTTAAGTTGATAGCAAAAAAAAAAATTTATTCCTAAAATACCCCCACCCCTACCCCTTGGCTGCTACTCCTCAACCCCCCCCCCCCCAACCCCCGGCGGCCATTACCAACCCCTCACCCCCCCTCCCCCCCCCCCCCCCCCCCCCCCCCCCCCCCGCGGCCATCCCCCTCCCTCCCTTCAACCTGGCCCCGACACCCCCCTCCCTCACGGCTGCTACTTGCCCCCCTACCCCCACCCCCCGGCGGCCATCCCCCCCCCTCCCCTCGGCACCGACCACCCTCCTACCCGGCCCCGACGACCATCCCCCCCCCCTCCCCTCGGCACCGACCACCCTCCTACCCGGCCCCGACGACCCCCTACCCGGCTCCGGCCCTGCTCCCGCTGCCCGATCGTGCGTGCTCGCCGCCCGCCGGCCACCCGCAGCGGAGGGGGAGGGGGAAAAGAAGGGACAATTTAGTCCAAATTTTTTTCAGGGTATCAAGTTGGTACCTATAAAAGTTGAGGGTATTAAGTTGAAAAAGTGTGATAGTTGAGGGTATCAAGTTGCAATTTAGCCAATTTTTTACAATACTGGACTAGCCTCAAATAATTTTTGTAGTGTCCTAATAAAAAACATTTTTTAGCATTATAAATTTTGGACCAATTTTTTTATCCACCTATTTACAAATTGAGAAAATACTATATCTTCTTATCTAACTTTGTTCACTATATAATTTCATTCACAACCAAAATAAATTACAAATATCAAATAAATAAAAAAAGACCAAACTTTAAAAAACTTAAAAGCAAAACCAGGCCTTTTTGCAAAAAAGCCACATGAAAATCACATAAGCACTCTCTCTCCCCTTCATTCCAGTCCAGTCCAGTCCAGTAGTCTCTCCCCCTCTTCTTCCTCCTCATGATCCACTCCTGTCAAAGAAAAAGTTCCCATTTTCCTCCAATGGCGGTGAAGAAAGCTTCGGAGACCTTCTCCAAAGCCTTATTCGAAGAGGTGCAGAGGTGGGGGGAGAAGAAGCAGACGGGGGTGAGCCTGAGGTACATGATGGAGTTCGGCGCCAGGCCGACGGAGAAGAACCTGATGATAGCGGCGCAGTTCCTCCACAACGAGCTCCCCATCAGGATCGCCAGGAGGGCCATTGAGCTCGAGAACCTCCCCTACGGCCTCTCCCACAAGCCCGCTGTTCTAAAGGTGAGATCGTTATCTTCCTTTTCTTCTTCTTCTGAAATTTGAGATTTTTCTTGGGTTTTTTTGGGTTTTTTGGGGGGATTTTTTTAGGGTTTTGGTGCGATTTGGGTGGTGGGTTTTTCTTGGTATCGGCTAATTTTTGGTATTTGAATTTTGGTGGAATTTAGCTGAGTATCTTATTTGAAAAAGGATGTTTCATCGTAAGCTACTGAAAGTGGAAATTATTCAGCAGTTTTTTTTCTAAAAATTTCCTCCCGACAAAGAAAAGAAAAATGATGATTTTATTGTAAGCTGCTGAAAGTGGAGTTTATTATTTTTTGGTTCCATTTAGGGAGGTGGGTTGACATTGTTTTGGAAAGTTTTTCAGTAATTTAGCATGTTTTATTTTCTTTAATTTTTGTGTAATTTTTGCTATATGTTGTGTTTTGGGACTTAAATCATTAATTTAGAATTTTGAACTTGCTCTTTTGTTCTTCGAGGGTCTGCTTGGATTGAGAAAGGAAAGGGGGAGAAAAAGGGGGGGGGGGGGGGGGGGGGGGGGGGGGGGGGGGGAGGAGGAGAGTTAAGTCAGGGGGATTAGAGTCAATACATATAACCTTGTTTGGATTGGAGGGAGGGTTAAGTGGAGGGTGTTTAACAACTTTCATTTGGATTGGAGGTTTTGAGTGAGAGGAGGATTAATAAAAATATGATAGTTACCAAAATAACCTTATTACATATGTCATAAAATTAAAGTTGATTAAAATTTTAATTAGAACCTGTCAAAATATCTTCACAAATTGGGAATGTACGGAACATCACGTTGAAAACAAAAAAAATGGAGAAAAAAATCATGATATTTTATTATATAACAAATAAGGGATATTTATGACTTTATAAACAAAACCCCTCAATTTTCATCGTTGTCCCTCCGATTTTGGGGTTAAAAATGGACAAAAAGGGTAAAAATTCAAGGTTCACAGTATTGGTATCGGAATCGGTATCGGACCATTCCTACGAGTATCGGTAGCGGCGATATCGGTAGTATCGGCGATCGGAATATCAGAATTTTTGGTATTGGAAAACAAATAATTATTAATAAATTATTTAACATTTAAAAAATATATTTTATATATTTAGGCATAATTTTAAGTATTTCCAGTGTTATTTCTTATTAGTTTTGAAATTAAATGAAATAGTAGTCACCCTTACCGATTGGTTTACTTGCAATAGATCAATTTTCTTCCTTTATATGCTTTTACAACCTTATTATGCTTCAAACCCTTGTTGATTTGTCTTTTTTCCTTCAATTTTCTTTGCCAAATTGATCGAAAAAGAGACCCCCAATGTCGGTATCGGTCAGTATCGGGTATCGGACCGGGACATGCCAAACCGGTATTGGTATCGGCCGTATCGGATTGGTATCGGCCGATACTTTAAACTATGGGTAAAATAAACCCTCACTTAACCCTTTATAACCCTTCCTTTTAAACTCCCACCCTCAAACCAAGCATGGTTTTATTTTTCCCTTACTTAAGTTCCCCTCACTTAACTCTCTTAACCCTCAATCCAAGTAGACCCGGAGTTGTTAATTTCTACTTTGCTTGTTTCTAATTCTAGTAATGAAGTTTTGAAAAAAAAAATTGGTTGTTCTTGAAACATAATGTTTTGAGAATATCAGATTTGAATAAGCAAATTTGGTGCCTACTACAGTGTTGTAGCCTCACATAGGAAAATGTTGCAGTTCTCAATTTCCCCCCTTTTTTGGGTAGGGGGTGGGGGGAGTTGCTTGCCCATTAATAGAACTACAGCAACTCTTGTAGTAGTAGGCTCATTTCCGCTGCAACGAATGTTGCACCATCGAGTTATTTACGGAGTTTGGATTGCTGCAAGTAAATGCAAATCTGATCCGATCACTGCAATGACTATGAACAGAAAAAGGCCGCCCTGCTACAATTCCCAGAAGCTATGTTGCACGGACACGACAAAAAGGTCCCTTTTCTGTGTTGTGTTCATATCCTTATTGTATTTGTGTGTGTGGACCGAGATACCATCTTATTCAGGACTGGAACACCTCCACATGCGTAGGCTCAAGATCCTTCCCGATCATGTTTATAATTACCAAGTTGTATTTGATCCAATGATGATATATTATCTGGAGTTTTCATGATCACGATATGTTATTGATCTTGACATGATACTCCTGATATGTTACTATTATTATTATTAGCACGTGAGATGATATCTCGCGTTATTAGGCATTGTAGGCGAGGATTTACTACTCATGTAACGGATATAGACGCGTTATGATGTCTTGGGACTAGTAGTAATAATTTTGTTCTTGTTTGATGTAGGGGGTGGCTACTACCCTATAACATTATACGGATCTATATTCAGATTGTGGATTCACGTCGTAGGACTATCCAACCTTCTACTGCTATTATTGTATTTCCTTTCTGCACTATCATTTAATTCCCTCTAGCTATATGTACAACATAGGTGATCAAACTGTTAAACATAACCTATTTGAAAATGCTTGTATCTCGTACCCATATCGTGTTCTTATCCATACCCGTGTCTGTATTCATACAACATAGCCCCAATCCGTGTCTGTATTCATACAACATAGCCCCAAAGTCTAAACGACAATTAGGTTGACTTGTCTATTTGGATATGAGTTTTTAAGTCATGCAAATGGGAAGAAATATAAGCTTGTCAATACTACATCAACAATAAATTTTAATTTATTAGAAGTTTGGTCAGAAAACTGTTCAACATGGATCATTGTGGGTTTTCTGGAATTTAGAGTATCGTTCTCTAGTTTGCTACATTTGTAAAATGGTTCTGCTTTACGCTGAGAAAAAAGGAAAAAAAAAAGGGAAGGGAAGGAAAGGAAAATGGAACCTGATCAAATAAAGATGGGGTCACATTTTCTACATGAACCATTTTTATTTTCCTTTCCTTTCACATACTTCCTACCAAAATCCAAAGACAGCCTTAAGGATGCAGGTGCATAGAATTTATTTGGATTCGTAGTTCTTAAAAAATGAACAAGGGTTTGTACTTATGGATTTTGAGTATTGAATTCTTCTTGGAACTATTGCTTCATAAACTATGATATGATCCCTGTAATGATGCTTGAAGTGATCTCTGCTTTCTTTTTAACATCTTCCTTGCTTGTCAATTCTTAAATTATTAACTCACTAGGTGGTTTGCTAATAACCTTACGTTGACAACTTTGTTGGTCTTGTTCGGCTTTGTGCAACTGCCAACATTTTGTGTTTGATCCATATGTTTCCTGAATTAGCAGCCATATTTCAATCTTTAGACTTGGTTTCCTGTTAACCTTCTGTTCTGCTTGATAACTTATATACTTTCATATATGCTTTTTTGCATCGCATGATTGCATCATATATGAACAAATGTATAGGTCATATTTTCTTCCTTTGATATTTTTTGCTTTTCCTGTTTGATCTGGTGTTAAATATAGATCTTTTGCTTTTCTGCATGTGTGGACATGAATTGTTGCCCGAGCAGCTGCTGAGTTTTGTGTGTGTCTGTCTGATAGCATGATTATATCTTCTTTGTCAATGGACAATGTTAAGCCAATTGATTTTTGGATACTAGATAATTCTACAGAAAGATCTCTCTGAACTCTTTGAGGATTCCAAACAAAGAATTATCCAGTTTGGGATACCTGCATTCCCCATTTTGTTTAACCCTCAATTCTACAATGCCATGACGGCCGGGGCACATGCCGGTTTGCATCAAATAATGAGGTTTTAGTAACCATAAGAATGTCAAGTGGTTGCTGAAGGCAGCCACTGCTACTAATGCTGCCTGCTTTGTCGGCAGGAGGTGTGGAGAGAGGGTGGTGGTGAACTTGGGTGTTGGAGTGGTGTGGGGAGAGGATCAATGCCGATGGTCAGTCTGGGGTGGTCTGTTGCAGATCACTTGTAGGTAGGTTGGGAGAGAAGAGGGAGAGGATTTGAATTTATCTACACATCCATGGACATTTGGTCCTAAAAGATTAGACAAATTAAATTAATGGTGGAGGGAATCCTATGTAGCAAAAAACATTGGGTGGTGGTCGTCAGTTTATACATGACATCAACTACTAGTAGCTTTCCTGTAATTTTTTTGTTTCTTCGAAGATTCTTATCAGTTCTTACGATCTTCATACTTGACTTGTTCTCACGGAATTATGTCCTGAAATTCATATATGCTTTCCTTACTCGAAAATGATGCTTAACGTATTTGTCTGTTTTGATTGTTCTCACCATTAACCTGAATGTTTATTAGAAGTATTTTCCATTAGTTACTTTCTATTCCAACTTTTAAGCAGTTTAATGAACACATATCCTATTGGTTCTACGCAATGTCAATTTTGGTTACGTCGTTTGTTGAATGCACATGTTATGTTGCACCCTTTAATTTTATTGTGCCTTTAGCTATAGTTCTATGTAGTAAAATATGTTGCTTTGCACTGCACTATACTATTCGATCATGGATTTGGCCATTGTTTCTGTTGTTTTTATTTCTTGTTTGTCTGAAGATTATGAACAGATATATCATTCGGATTTGCTTTCTTCATCTGTTTGTATTCCATTGCTTATTTTCTACTATATGAAACATTCTTTTCCTGTCTATGTTTCGCATAAGAAGCTATTGGTGACTTTTAAAGTTTGATTCACATTGTAATTCCATTTTTTAACAATCAGGAAATTGTATTCTAATTCCAGTTATATTTGATCGAAAGATTATCTAAATGATTGTATGTCTGGATCCTTTCTAAGGTCAGGGATTGGTATTTGGATTCCTTCCGTGACCTTCGGTTCTTCCCAGAAATTAAGGATTCACATGATGAAGAAGCTTTCACCCAAATGATCAAGATGATCAAAGTGAGGCATAATAATGTGGTACCGGCTATGGCTTTAGGTGTACAGCAGCTAAAAAAGGACTTGGATCCCAAGGTCGTGCCTAAGGATCTACAAGAAATCGATCAGTTTCTTGACCGATTTTACATGTCAAGGATTGGCATTCGAATGCTTATAGGTTAGTTGCAATCCAACTTTTTGATTCTCTTGGGTCTTTCCCTACATACTATTTTTGGATTGGCTACGTACCAATTCTCTATAATCAAAAGTAAGCTTAAGTAAAGTTTAGGATAAAAGCATGGATAGTCATACTAAACATTCACTCTGATGATTCCAGGGCAGCATGTAGGTTTGCACGATCCTGACCCAGAACCTGGTTGTATAGGTCAAATAAATACTAGAATGTCTCCCATGCATGTAGCTCAAGCAGCTAGTGAAGATGCCCGCGGTATCTGTTTACGGGAGTATGGGTGTGCCCCTGAAGTTAAC
Source organism: Iris pallida (assembly GCA_029216955.1). Lineage (NCBI taxonomy): Eukaryota > Viridiplantae > Streptophyta > Magnoliopsida > Asparagales > Iridaceae > Iris > Iris pallida. Next base: position 5,643,871 of record JANAVB010033817.1, on the reverse strand, counting down.
ATATATGGAGATCCAAATTTCACCTTCCCGTAAGTCCTCCTTATTCTTTAAATCCACATGCTGATAAGTTTTTTTTTCCTGTGAAAATCTAATTATAATTGTTATAATATGGTCATCTAAAATGTTCTTGGATACTTTTGCTGCTGGTGTTCGAAAAAGATGCGTGGTGGGTTTTTTTGGAGTAAAGAGAACAGTACATAAAACCACTGTTGTATCTATTCTTTTGTCGAGATATGCACTCATGTACATGTCATTGAATTTTTAAGAGCTTTGGTGTTGGTGTTGGGATCTTGTCCGTTTTCATAGTCAAGTAATAAAGTGGAGAGTCAGATGAAACATGTGACGCTAAACTAAGAGAATTTTATAAATACAATAATTTGTCAATAGATCAGATGAAATCATATCTAAATCCAGGCCATCTAAACTTCAATAGCTTCTCAAGTCAAGTTTCTTGTTTACTGAGACGATTTAAAAAATAACTGGTAGAAAGAGAAGATGGTATTGTGTTGGTTGATTCTTTATTTGAATATGGCAGTCTCTTCAATGGAAATCTGGATAATTTTTAAAAATCAAGACTGATAAAAGAGGTAGTTTCTACTTTGTCACCAATCTGTTAGTCTAGTAGGTTGAACTTTCACAACTTTTCCCTTGTCCACTTTTCAGATACTTCCATTCTTACTTTTGAATTTTATTCTGTTTCACCTTGGTTGCATGAGGTGTATTGTTTGATATCATAAAACCCTTGGTAGGTTTCTTACCTGCTAAACGCCCTTTCAGTTTTTTTTTTTAAATTATAGAAAAGCCCTTTCTCTTCGTGTTTATTCCTTGGTAAAAAAATTGACACCAAAGCAAATGGTTGATATCAGTCTGACAGTAGGTCATAATGATTTTGTCATACTGGATTATCTTAGTTTTAAGCCTTCAAGGTTATGTCTATACATGATTCTCTTTTAGTGGGATAAAACCTAGATAATGATGGTGATGATTGCACAAGTAACAAAAAAATTTCCTTTTTATACCAAAATTTTGGTTTATTTTTGGTGAAGGTGTTGATATTATATATAAGTATCATCATCTTGATTAGCATTTGGCAAACCAAATTGTAAGTACATATAAGTGCATAACATTATCAAGACACAATTGTTTGTATATTTATCTTAGATTGTTATTTAGCAATCAGCAGAGTACGGAATGCTTCCTGAAGGTTATTCATGTTCTACAGACTCGCTCTCACTATTACATACACTATAATGAGAGACACTAGATATGTGATGATTGTGCTATCACATACACAATAATGAGATACCTTTGGTTGTCTGATGATTGATGAGTTGTGCATCCTAAGATTGTATTCTCATGATGCATTTTGCTACAGAATTTTCTGCATCATGAAAGTTGATTTTCAATGCATAAGCTATTTCCACATCTTTTGCTATTACCTGTGGATAATGAATATAAATAAATATGAGAGACCTGCATTGGCTTTTTTTTTTTTTTTTTTATGTTGATGCTATTGACATCTTGTTTGAGTCACTGTAGACTTGCACAATAACCAAAACTAGAAGCCTTCAAAGAGGTGGACCCCGCACATGGTGGAGATTGAATCAACTTATTTTGATTCCTTTTGTGCATCCATTGTACCTTTCTGGTCTATCTACTGCCTTTGTTATTCTAGCGGTTTCTACATGGAGTCTTTTAGGTTAGGTTTGCTACTTATTATGTCACTAAAAGTGTATCAATCCATGAATTGGCATTTATGTATTTGTTTTCTGTCAAAACAGGTATGTTCCATCACATTTGCATCTAATGGTATTTGAATTGGTCAAGAACTCTTTACGTGCGGTTCAAGAACGTTACATGAATTCTGATAAAGATGCCCCTCCTGTCAGAATAATAGTGGCTGATGGAATCGAAGATGTTACAATAAAGGTATGATTATTGCAGCATGTTGATTGATGTTTTAGTTCAACGATTTGGAATTAAAAATCTATGCAGATATTTATGGTATTTTTACACTTGTTTTACAATATTAGACTAATTATTATTCTTATGTCTTTTTCATCTGGTCAGAATTAGGGATGTCATTCAGTCAGCTCTCCAACCAAATCCATAGTTTTTCCAGACTAAACTGTACTGAATGTATACATATTTATCACTGAACCAAATATAGACCTCAAAATCGAAAAAAACCTCCCATGAGGTAGACGACAATCTGCTCCAATCAATGTCTACCATAATGTGGTGACGATATGTCATCATCAACAATACGTATGGATGAACTCTCCCCCTTGGAACTCGGAGGGTACTGACGGGGCTTTGGTATTTAAGATAAGACATTGGTGTGGTGATTGCCGCAGTTGGAGAAGATGCCGGAGTAGGGGCCTTTGCGGTCAAGGAGGATGAGGTTCAGAGTCAGGGGAGAAGGAGGTGACAATGTGGAGGTTATCGTGGTGGAAGACTTCGAGAAGGGGATGGAGTGCTGAAGGAGGAGTATGAGGTTGGATGGTAAGGTTAAGGCTTTTAGGTTAACTTAGGATAAGATGGGTAGAAATGTAACATATAAAAAAAAAGAAAAGAAAAGTGAAACAATATAATTAGTTTAGGGCTAGATCTATAATGCTATTGGTTTATTTCAACTGTTCCATGTATTGACAATAAAAAATGAAGCGGAACAGGAACGACAAACCAAGATGTATAATAATTCTAAAACAGAAAAGCAGAAGTAATCCAAATTAGATTGCTTTCAAGTTTGAACCAAAATTTGTCAAAACCGAAAAAGTAGATCAATTTCCATCTGTACATAATCGTTGCGACTTGTCTCCTTGTTTCAACAACAAATCATTTATCCCAAATTTGTGGGGTTGTCTTTTTGAATCCTTTTCTTCCATGTAGCTTTGTTAAAGACCATATCCTCTGTAACACTAAGAAAAATAATATCCTTTCTTGCAATCTCAATCCAACTTTACTTTTGCCCTAATCCTCGATTAGGAGCTCCTTTGATCAATATCTTATCGATCCTAAGCGTTGCATCTATTGGTCTACATTGTACATCTTCAAACATTATGTGACAATTTTCTTTATCTTAACCTCAATTGGTGCCATCTCCAACTTCCCATGAACATACTTATTTTTTATCCTATCTTTTTAAAACACTCCAAAAGCACACTTCCATTTCAACTGTAGCGATTTAATTCTTCGAACACTTCATTCTCAATCTCCAGTGTGATGGATGATTGATCATAAATTTCCATCAATTTCCATCTGTACATAAATTTGTCAAAACCGAAAAAGTAGATCAATTTCCATCTGTACATAATCGTTGCGACTTGTCTCCTTGTTTCAACAACAAATCATTTATCCCAAATTTGTGGGGTTGTCTTTTTGAATCCTTTTCTTCCATGTAGCTTTATTATTAAAGACCATATCCTCTGTAACACTAAGAAAAATAATATCCTTTCTTGCAATCTCAATCCAACTTTACTTTTGCCCTAATCCTCGATTAGGAGCTCCTTTGATCAATATCTTATCGATCCTAAGCGTTGCATCTATTGGTCTACATTGTACATCTTCAAACATCATGTGACAATTTTCTTTATCTTAACCTCAATTGGTGCCATCTCCAACTTCCCATGAACATACTTATTTCTTATCCTATCTTTTTAAAACACTCCAAAAGCACACTTCCATTTCAACTGTAGCGATTTAATTCTTCGAACACTTCATTCTCAATCTCCAGTGTGATGGATGATTGATCATAAATACCGAAAGTATTGCTCCTAGGTATCTCTTGTTCATCAATCTGTACTCCCTCCTTTCTCTTTGAGGTGCATTTCATATATTCAATTTCATCCTACTCTTGTTTATAGATGTAGAAAAACTTTTTCCTGTGCTCTCTATTTCTCGGTTTGTAGAATACAACAGATTGAAAATAACTGCAGGGCTGCAGCTTAATTTATATTTTTTAATGCAGCATAACGAAGCCTTTGCTCAAATTTTCTGGAGTTGGCTAAACAAATTGTTTACCATAAACACTGATAAGGGCCATTTCCTGTCAGACATTTGCTATTGAGGGGCATCCCGACATGTTCTATTGGATTCATAAGCTCCAACATTGTTTTCCTTTGGCTCTTGGCTACCCAACGACCAATGTGTTTATATTCCTTTCTTCGTAATCCTGGCCATGATCATTTCTTGATGTTATCTGTATTCATGATTTTCATGCTTCTACTATATTCAACATCTCTTTTGAAACTATCCAATGCTCTCAGATACTGCCTCCCAGTTTTGTCTTCTTATTTTTAGACATGAATTCACATGGATGGATAATATTATCTGAAAATGAACTACCCTTTCTACTTCATATGGTTTCCTTGTAGGTATAACCGTATAAGTTGCCAAGCAGTTGAGATACTAAACTGTGCCATACATCTTGTATACACTGATTGCTTCTTTCCCTAGTTGTTAGTTTAGACTTATTTTCTTGTTTAGCGAACCTTGTTGGTTTAGACTCATTTTCTAGTTTATTTCCACGCTTGTAGCCAAAAATTTGCCATAGAGCTTCATTTTCTTAAATATTTGCTTCATTTTCAGAAATATATTCCTCAAGAACTGAATGCCAAAAGATATATACCTTTCCTTTGTGACTAGAAGAGTAATTTACCTTGTTGTGTATCACAGATATCTGATGAAGGCGGTGGTATAGCAAGAAGTGGGCTCCCGAAGATTTTTACTTATCTTTACAGTACGGCAAAAAATCCACTGGATGAAACTTATGGAGTCACTGAAGGGGTAACAATGGCTGGGTATGGTTACGGGCTTCCAATTAGTCGTCTATATGCTCGGTATTTTGGTGGTGATCTCCAAATTATCTCTATGGAAGGCTATGGTATGTACAAAATGCTGAATCTAATTGCTTCAACTTCTTTTCCCTCTATCATCATTTCTTTCAGCATTGATGCAGATTTAGTTGACCACGTGATAAAGAACTGAAACATGATTAAATACCATACCAGCACAATTAGCACTAGTGCTGATAAGTCTTAAAACATTTACTAGCAGTTTCCCGTAACCATTGATTTTAAGTAATTGATGAAAAACATAATAGGTATTTGCCTGTGTTAGTGTTTGATACAATTAAATTAGAGGTTCTGATACCTGATTTAACATTCTTCAGTCTGCTGATATGAGGCTATAGTTTGTAAATACTGGTTCTTTTTAACTTCTTAAGGTTGTAAAGGACCTATGAATTTAAGTACTTGGGAAGTTAGCTCCATTCTTTTCTACTGGAAGAATAGAAAATTGAAATGATGGTTATTCTCTCTTATGCTCTTTTCCTCATGTGCTCATCACAAACTTTCAACACTAAGTCCATTACAGATTGTCTTTTGAACTTTAGTTTGATTTCCAGCCATCGTTTCAATTCTAACTCCTAGAAGTAATTCGGTCAAGAACCTTGTATATGCCAAGATGTTATTCCCCTGGCAGCCCTCTTCACTCTCCAATTTATAAGAAATACCAATTCACTATCCAATGTGGTGGGGCAACCTCTCTCAAAAGTTTCCATGCACAAATTCACCAAATAATGTGGGACAGGCTTTCCGAAATAGACATCGTATTTGTTTTTTTTACATTTCTTTTACCTATTTTAGATGGAAATATGTTTCTGCTATGATAATTTTGGTGTTAATGAAAGTAACTTTAATCCTTACTTGGTAGTTTCATCATCATTGCAGATTTAAGTTAAGCCCTCATTTCTTTTGCTTTTGCTTTGAACATGAAAAAGGAAGGAACACCTATATGATGGAGTTTTCACAAGCTGTTATCTGAAATGAGAATGCTAAAGATGGATTAGTGGCAATATGATGAATCATAGGTTAAAACTAACAAGTGTATCTATGGAAATCTGGAGGTGGTGCCAATTGAGGATAGAATGAGGGGAAATAGTTGAGGTGGGTTGGACATTTGAAATGGAGGCAATATGCACCGGTTAGGACTTGTAGGATCTTAGTTGAAGGTTCTGCTAGAACTTGGGATAGGCCCAGACTAGCTTAGATTGAGGTCACTGAAAAGTACATGGCCGTTGCAAATGTTAGATATGGCCCTTAACAGACAAAAGTGAAAAAAGGACTGCATGTAGCTGACCACAAAATTTGGTATAAAGACTTTGTTGTGGTAGTCACTCACAAGTTGATAATTCGTAGTTTATGATAAAATTCATCTATAAAGCCATAAGCTAACTTTAAAGAGTTACAGCACAATAGTAATAAGGATTAAGCCAGCACTTCCAGTTATTTTGTGGACACTGGCCATTTCTCTCCGTTCTGAGTCCCATTTATGGCTGTACATTTACTTGGTTATTTTGAATAATTTTATGCGCAAGAGGGCTTAGGCCTCAACTTTGCTCCACAATTTACTTGTGTGGAATTATATAATTTTCTCCCAATTTTCTTGTGTTATAGTTGCATCTCAAGTGAAAAGAATCTTTCATGTTTTGTTCTGCCTTTGCTTTGGTTTGCTATTTAAGCTGAATAGATGATACTGGTTGTACTTATTTGTTGTCTGTACTTTTAATTGTCTTTGCAAAGTCAACAACCAAGGCTCTATCCAAATTTTCGACTACAGCACTTTTAGTCTACTTTGTGTGTACGTAGTGGAAAGAAAATTGATTTGACTAGCTGATTACAAGGCTGAATTTCATACAGGGGGAAGAAATTTTGGAGAGGGCGTTTTTTGGAATATGCCAAATGCAGTGCCTTCTCATCCCTTTATATGAAAATTCTCCAAATCCGTCCTCTTTGATGGAAATTTACAAAATTTCTTCCCCCTATATGAAAATTTCTGTTCTTTTATTGCTCTGTTCTGCCTTTGCTTTGGTTTGCTATTTAAGCTGTATAGATGATACTGGTTGTACTTGTTTATTGTTTGTACTTTTAATCGTCTTTGCAATACAACTAAGGCTCTATCCAAATTTTCGACTCCAGCACTTTTAGTCTTCTTTGTGTGTTCATAGTGGAAAGAAAATTGATTTGACTAGATGATTACAAAGCTAGATGAAGTAGGGTCTTCTAAACATGCACTAAGAAGAAGATCAAAAAAGTTGACCTCATATATCAAACGGAAACCTCCCCCTCTGGGCTCTTATTTTGACGTTTATTAAAGAAAATGGCTAGAGTGCGTCTTCTTGCAATATCAATTGATACATTTATCGTATTACTCTCAAGTGTGTCTGCATGTGATTCTGCTCTCTTAATCTATTGTAATTATTCAGAACAAGGGCCAACTTGTACATATGGTTATAGTTTACAGAATTGTTCGATATATAGTTTACCCACTTGTCTTGGTCATCATCCATCCGATTTTTTTTTCTCGCAGGAACTGATGCCTACCTTCATCTTTCTCGGCTTGGAGATTCACAAGAACCCCTTCCTTGATGATTCAACTCCCGTAACAATGAAGCTCATGAACCTCGTACTTGGTTCATCGGCCTGGAGAAAGTTCGAGTCTGTACATATATTCTCTCAATTGCAATTTAACTTTCTGTTTGTAGTTCGTTGCACCTGGATCAAGTTCCAGAGGTGCAACTGTTAATTGCTCGTTAGAAGGGGGCAGTTAACTTTGTTATGTAAAAGAGAACAGCGAGTAGCAGTTGAGGAACTTCTCAAGATGAAGATTCTGAGTGATGATTTTATGGTTAGATCTCTTGGAAGGCCTTAGCCTTCTACTTCCTCTCTTGATGCTCAGAGGATCAAATGGAGTAGGTAATGGCTGATATGCCCATTTTCTTGAATCTAACTTTCAGTGAGTTATGGAGTCTCCTTATTCCTTTGTGGTCATGGTTATGCTGATTCTTGAGGATAGTGGGAATTGAAGGATAGCAACAGAGTTCATTTATGTAGATATTGAAAGAAAGGAATTAAAACCTTCTGCAGGTTTGTGCACAATCTGATATGAATACTAGTTCCAGCTACATGCTCCTTACTCTTTAGTACCACATTTTCTCGTCCTGTCCTTGCTGTCACCTGAATCCCTCCATCCTGCTGTCCCTTGGCCAGCTTAACACCCCTCCCACTGCTCCTACCCACTTTTTTTTTTTTTTGACAAGTCGGGCCGTGGCTAGGTAAGTCACCCAGCCGTCCGAGGGAGGATTTGAATCCAAGATTGTGCTCCCGCACTACCACTAGGCTAGTGCCTTAGGGACACTACTCGTACCCACTTGAACCAAGGGTCTCATTCTCATAGCCCTTGCCCACAATTGCATCAAGGTGTTTAGTGGGCTGGGTGCTGCCCTGGGCCTGATCCGGTCAAAGTTGGGCTGGATTGGCTTGGGATCGATCAATGGGCCAGTCCGACCGGGCTCATCCCCAATTGTGTTGGGTTTTACAGTTTTACCAACCCCGTATAAATTAAAGGTTTGGGGTTGAGCTAATTTGGTAGGAAAAAAAAAAATCAAACAACCATATGTATTAAAGGTTTGGGGTTGAGCAAATTTGGTACGAAAAAAAAATCAAACAACCATATGTAAGAATATTTTGCTTTTGGGAGAGATTTTTACCATTGTAATCTTTTCTGAACGTTAATAAGATATATTTATACTACTATATAATGAGAAAAGTAGGCCTCACTAAGATTTTTTATTCAAAAAATGTCCTCATCTAGCTTTACTAATAAAAATTGTTAATTAAATTTAATATGAATAGTTATGTAATTACTTATAGAAGAAGAAAATATTAAAAAGACTGTTATTTGCTCCCCCCCCTCAAAAAAAAAAAAAAAAAAAAGTATTATGAAATATGTGCTAGCACGTACATATATACTCATTTTTGTAAAAAAAAAGAAAGAAGAAGAGTTTTGGTTTTTTTTGGGTCATTTGGTACTTGTTTTTTTTATATACAAATATGGCTTAATTTATCCAAATTTATCACAATTTTTTCCCCCTCTGTTCTACTACTTCCAATCAATCTCGAGTTTTATTCAATGAAGTAGCTACCTTTTTGAAGGCTGAAGTGTAAGAAAAATGGCAAGTGTTTGAAAATTTTGGAGGTTTCAATTTGATCGACCATTAACAATCTGCAACAATTCTACATTCAGCTTTGAAAAAAAAAAAAAACTATGTTGAGGTTTAAGTAATTCTGTATATTATATTATATAAGTAGTAAATTGATATTTTAAATTGATCAACTTTTTAATTACAAATTTCTTTTACAAAAATATAGTATTGATCCTAGTGAGGCTAGTGGCTCTAGCCAACACTTAGATAATCTTTAGGAACATTGTTACAATGTTTATAATAATAATAATAATGTTAATTGCAGAACCGATTGATCCTTGTGGTCAGGGAAAGGCATAATGATGGCACAATAATGATGGCACAACAACTTTGAAGAAACACTATAATATTATTATGGTAATGACTTAGTTGATACTAGACAAACACAGTTATAATTAAGGATCTTCATTAGGATTATTTTCTTGTATGGTTACTCGTAACAAAATATATTATCAAGACTTTCATATTTGGTGAGAGTTATCTATATTTTGATTATGCAAGTAGTACATAAAAATTTGTTTCACGAATGTACTTCCATGACAATTGCCCTTCGATTGCTAAGCCATGGTAAGCCTTTCCAACAAAACAATTGTAATACATGTTAATAATCGTGGTTGCAATCTCCGTATAACCATACCTTCAACATGAAAAAAAAAATATGAACATAAATTCTAGCTAACACAAATAAAATAAAAATAATTAAGCATACCAAATGATAATATTATATTATAGAAATGTGACTCCAAATACATAATAAAAAATTTCAACAAACCCACATGGCCTAAACATTCCATGGCAAAAACAATAAATAATTCATAATACTTGAAATAAAACATAAGTTGACAAAATGCTCATTCAATGGAAGAAGAATTTTCCAACATCTCCTCAAATTGTTCATTGGTAACCTGATTTTCGTTTTGATCCTCAAAAAAATCAGAACAATTCAAATGAGTGATGTCAAGTGGTTGACCATTGTCTCAATATTTTGTCAGATTTATTTTTATTTTCTTGGATTATTTAAATTTGTCAATCTTTTGTTGAGTATCTCGACATTGCTTGAACCAATGTCCATCTTTGCCACATTTATGACAAGCATTACTACCCTTATTTGATTTATTTTGAGGATTTGAATTACATTTGTTAGAGGGTGTTGTCCACTTGTTCCATTTATTTTTTTGTGAACCACTGTTTCCGCTCTTCTAAGGTTGATAACCATGATCATACCTCTCATAATTTTTTTTCTCTTCCACGCCTCTCCCACGACTCGTGCTAACCCCAAAATTGACATTTATCTCATAAATTGTCATTGACCCAATTGGTCTAAAGTCGTGATTTTTCATAAAAACGTTACTATTTGTCTTTGCTACAAGGAGGCAAGTCACGAGTTCATAATATTTTGTGAAATTTCTTTCACGGTATTGTTGTTGTAAAAGCACATTACTTGCATGGAAAGTAGAGATAATTTTCTCAATCATTTGAGCATTTGTTACTTTTTCTATACACAACCTAAGGATAGAAACAATATTAAACAGAGCAAAAATTATATTTTTAACAGTTTTATAGTCTTAGTATCTTAGATTCAACCATTCACTTTGAGCAGTCGAAAGGATTACCATTCTCTGATGGTCAAATCTATCCTTTAGAGATGTCCACAAATTCAATGGATCATCCTCATTAGGGATGAGCAAATACCGGCTGCTACCGAAAAATTGACAATCGAACCGAAATTATGAACCAATACCGAATTGTCGAACCGACTAAAATATGGTATAATGGTAGTGGTAGCGGTTTGAGTGTGTGTATATATATATATATATATATATATATATATATATATATATATATATATATATACATTTTTCTTCTCTTCTTTAGAATGTTGTTCGTGATTAATTTTATGCAACTCATTTGTATACATTTTCATCTTTGTTTGAGTTGAGAATCAGTTTCTTAGAACCTAAAATATATTTTGGTGGACTTGAAATTATGTTAAAAACGCTAAAAGTTAAGTTTATGATCTTTTGAGCTTATATTTTTGTGTTTTTATAGAATTTTGAAGTAAATTTTGCTGTACTTGAACTTATGCTAAGGATTAAACTTAGTGACCGTGTTATCATTACAAAAAATTTCACATACAGTAGAAACTCTATAAAATAATACACTTGGGACCACCAAAATTTATTAATTAAAAGAGTTATTAATTAATCGATAAATTAATAATTATTAATTTATATATTAATTAATATTTTATTAATTTATAGTAAAATACTTACGTAGTTTACAAACACCTTTCAAGCTTCCACTTAATTATTGTATACAATGCATGTGTATATCAAATGAAGGGCCCAATTTGAAAGAAACCTTCAATCTCCCACCTTATTATGCTTCTTGTGTTCAGTGTATCACTTTATGGACATTAAAAATATTTTCAAGAAACCTTCAATTCTTGAGTCATTTTTCAAGAAACCTTCATAAATCATTCATGTAATATGCTATATATAAGGAATTATTAATTTATATTTTATATGGGGTCTGAAGAAATTATCAAAAATGTATTATCTTATAATTTTAGCGAATTATTAATTTAGCACCCTATCCCCGAGTCGGGACCGGCCAAAAATATTATCTTAGAGAGTTTATTAAATAATCGAGTATTAATTTATAGAGTTTCTACTGTATGTTACAATGTGATAAAACACTATCAAAGAATATTGTGTCTTATGTGTATCACATATACAACAATGTGATCATTATATAATAATGAATTTTGGATACTTTCTCATAATTCGATTCATATATACAACAATGTGAAGTAGTACCTTGTAGAATTAAAATAAATCAAACAAAATAATAAAACTAGCAATAATGTAATTAACTAATTCATAATAAGAGGAAAAAAATTCAAGATATTCTAGATTAATTTTAGGATTAAGCATCAACTACACCTATGTTTTACACTTATTACACGAATCACCCATGCTTTGAAACTAATTACACGGACCCCCAATAGTTTCTATTTTCTATAGAAACTAATAACACTGACCACCCCTATAGTTAATAAAATTTATAAATGAGAGGGGTGGTCAGAGTAATTATTTTCGGAATATGGGTAGTGTAATTAACCCTTAATTTTATACTTGGGTAAAGTTCATAAAAAATTAGAAATGAGGTTTATACATAATCTTAAACAAATTATCATGAATTTTCTATTTTGAATAAAATTGTGAACATGTTTGATACAAATTTAGATTTAAAATTAAAGAGAAAATAGATCTAGAAAACTTATATTCTAATCAATCTATAAACACATAAATCAAACATGTATTTAAATTTACTAAAATATGTACAACCGTCCGAAAATGACTTCGCTGAAGCAAAGTATGTTTGAGATCGATAGGAGGCAATACACTAAAAGATAGAAGTACAACATGAGTTGGAAACTTGGAAGGTTGGGTCATATGAGAAATGTCCGAAAAATGACCCTGACGAATGTATTTTTTTTTTGAAACCCCCTGACGAATGTATTTGATATGTAAGAAGTTAGAGGTGATGCCCCTTTGAGGGGCAGAAGAGAAAAAAGAAATGTCCAAGATTGTACGATATAGACCAAATACCATTAGAAGTAAGCCAAATGTGTTGCAGCGGCCAACTTCCTACATCTCCGGAACAATATACAGTTTTTAACAAAACTGATAAGGAGTTCCTTTGTGTGCAACTGCAGCAAGTTGTCCCTAAATCCACATACTTCACTTTCTTGTCTACTTATGTATCATGAATTCCATAACAAATCTGCAGTTTCTTGACCCTTCACAACGTCCTCAAACTCATATTAGACTGAGTTATTTCATTTTTCCAACTTTGTGCCAAAACCTACAATTAGTTTTCTTCCATTCTCATAACTCTTACCAACGCCGTCATCTTTAAATATAAAACTATTTAACTTCAAAAACTCAAATGTACTGTTTACAAGCCCTTTCCAACTTTCTGTGTCAAAACCTACAATTAATTTTCTTCCATTCCCGTAACTCTTACCAACGCTTTCATCTTTAAATATAAAACTATTAACTTCAAAAACTCGAACGTATTGTTTACAGGCCCCCTTCCTATGAGTGTCGGTTTTGGTAAATTTGGGAGTCTTACGGGGTTTGAATCGGTTAGTTTTGATAGTTTTAGTTGTTTCAGATCAGCCGATTTGTATCGGTTTTGGCTGATAGTTAAACCCTTGCAAAATATACAAAATATACAGGAAAAATCTTCAGCTTGAAACTGAAAAGACTACACTTTTAGGTATTGATGGAACAAAATCCTAAATCATTAAAACCAACTACCAAATCTGACCGGTTCAAAAACCACTAAACCAATACTCATAGGAAGAGTCCAAAACCGAGCTTTTGAACCTTGCCCAAGCTAGGAAAAGCACAAATACTCCTAAAAGTCATGTTGCGTCCGTGCAGCATCATGTCATACATGTATCCGACACGGCAAGGACACACCAAAATCGGTGCCAAATCCGTGTCACGGTGTCTGAACCATGTCGTATTCATTCCGTGCAACACAGTGCCCCAAGCATCAAGGTAATAATTGACAGGAGAGAGTAATGTATTCCCGTGTTCCAATTATTATATACAATTAGATAAAAATGAAGTATGCATAGAGCTCCCAAGAAGGTGGTTGTAACAAGGATAAAATTATAAAGGCTGTATGATGTTTTCCCCATGATTTGTTTTTCACTAGGTTGTGGAACTCCATCATTCTACTATCGTCAGGATACATGCCCTCATCATCTTGAGGAGAAACAGGGAGATGTTTTCCCCATGATTTATTTAAGATCCATGACTCTTACCATTTGTAGAGATACATGCCCTCATCATCTTGAGGAGAAACAGGGAGATGTCATTTTATATATATATCAAGGTCAACTAGAATCCAGACATATTGACTGTTAAGTGCTAACCAAAATCTTAATGGCACATGCCATGTAATGGGTGATACTTGCAACAGATCTAAAATTTTAAAATAAGAAACCAATCTTAGCAATATTAGTTTAGGGACCCAAGGACGACTTTGCAAGGTGTAGTGAACAGTACATTCATTATTTTTCAGGAATAGCAGCATAAATACGAGAGAACTAGCAATGGTTGAGTTACAATAAGGCCTATTCATGCAAGTCAAATGAACATTTACACATTAAAGAACTATCAAATACAACCTACTCAGAAAAGTAAAGGTTTTCCCAGACATACCTTCATACTTCTTTAGAATCCCCACCAACAAATTACTGGCTGCTGATAATACATGCACATGCTGTTGAAATCTAATATGCATACATTAACACCTGAAAATGGTTAGTGCATTTTACTTGCATACACAAACTAATTCGTTCATTATGAGCTGAGACTGCATGATCCAAAGGGATAAAATTCAGGTCTACCTACCAACAAGCTGCAATTAAGGTTTCCTAATGGCTGTCTATTGTTATAGCACTGCCTGGCTACGAATTTGGGAGACAAATAAAGGTTTGACCTTATGCTGACAATCACCCATGAAGAAGCATTGGCCTATTCTTTGTGGAGTTTTCTCCACAATAACACCATGCCCCTCCCCCACCATTATAGGAAAAGGCTTGGATCATAACGACACACAAAAGGAAGATGAACAAAGGTATATGATAAATTGCATGTTATAATTATAAACATTACAAACTTATATTTGTCTTACACAACTTGGATGAGGATAAGGTCTCCGTGCTACTTAGCTCTGCTTTGATAAAAGATACAGGGGACCCTACTTTTGACCTTTATATTTACCGGATTAAGTATGAAAAACATAAAACTACTACCAGAAACTTGTAGGCTTCCAACGCACAGAATATTGAACAAATTGATGCAGCTCACAGACTAGTTGCTTTTAGTAAGCAGCATCAATCTTGGGCAGTCTCGGAAACATCTGCCAGTACTATTTACTTTCTAACTTCCCCAATAGTGTCAATGTTCCAAGCTAAAATTCCCATTGAGCACAGTATGAGACATACCTCATCCAATTCATTGTTCTCTAAAACATTGTTATTCTATGACAACTACAGCTAGAGACAGATACAGCATGGTATGAAGAGCATTACATAAATTTGATTCAATAAAGGACCGTTAATTCAAGAGAAATGACAACTACTGATTGATTTAAAAAAAAAATAGATATTCAATTTTATGTTACATTGCACTTATGTAATAAGTGATATACCCAAATAATAGTATACATTTGGAGATTAAAATTGAAGCTTTCTACACTATCTCTAGCATATTTTATATAGCTTCAGAGTATAAATTAACAACTTTGTGCACCTTTGCATGTCAAGTTTTGACAAGGTTTTAAGTATCCCGAGAAACCAATCCTGCATGCGGAACTGCCAAAACTGATCCTGAAACCGAGTTTTTGAACCTTGGTTTTGACAGTATAATACAATTTAGACCTAGAAAAAATGAACCAATTGATACACTACTTAGAACTATGAGCATATAAAGTTATAGCCTGTTTGTGCAAACCTCCGAAGATATGTACCTAAATTTTCACGCTACAATTCTTGTACAGCTTGCCTCAACATAGGATAGTAAGGAAATCTTCTCTTCTCTAACAAGAGGAGAACCCAAAGACATAATAAAAAGAACTAGCATATCAAAGATATATTACTTGACAGAATGCAGCAATTAAAACAATAGTTACCACTCTTCTGACAAAAAGATACAATGGGACTCGGTCATGAAATTAGCTTCAGTAGCACACAAATACATGATACATATCAACATCTCCAAACACTGCAGGTATTCACTAGCGGAGAGAAATCAGCAAAATGAAAACAAAATGTAAGATGTACCCACAATTGCACTCATGAATGTAGAGTAGCTGTACTTGTCGAGCCCGTAAATATGACTTTGGAATTTGTCCTAGAGCTCTGTGCATCTGCAACAAAACATAAATACATCAATATAAAACCATCCTACAAGCTAATGCAAAATCGTTAAAAGTTTAAGAAATATGCAAATTAAACCTTTAGGGTCTGCTTGGACTGAGGGGGGAAAAATAAGCAAAATTAAGTGGGGTTAAGTGAGGGGGAGTAGAGTCAATACATATAACCTTGCTTGGATTGGAGGGAGAGTTAGTGTGGTGTGTTTAATAACTCTTGCTTGGATTAGAGGTTTTGAGTGAAAGGAGGATCGATAAATATATAACAGTTGCCAAAATACCCTTATTACATTTCATAAAATTAAATTTGATTAGAATTTTAATTAGAACTTGTCAAAATATCTTCAGAAATGAGGAAGCTATGGAGCAACATGTTGAAAGCAAGAAAAAATGGAGAAAAAAGTCATGGTATTTTATAGGACAAAGAAGGAATATTTATGACTTTTAAACAAAACCACTCAATCCCCCTTGTTAACCCCCCGATTTGGGGGTTGAAAAATTGGAAAAAAGAGGGTTAAACAAACCCTCACTTAACCCTCTATACCCCCCCCCCCCCCCTTCCTAAACCCCCACCCTCAAACCAAGCATGGTTTTTATTTTCCCTCACTTAACTCCCTTAACCCTCGATCCAAGCAGACACTTAAATGAAAAGTGGATTTTTACGTCAAATGAAGTTCATAAATACGTATACACGTACATATTAAATAGATTTATCTATCTTCTACCACTTAAACCCTTAAAAGCATTACTCTTTTACTCCAAGCATACTTTCAAGTAAAAGCATGATTATATACCCAAAATGCATAAAACTTGTGTATAAAAAGGAAACATTTAGTTATTATTCAAAATCTTCTATCCTAGTAAAATGTTCTCTTATGAACACGTTAACATAGAAGAAAAATGAAGTTCATAAATACGTATACACGTACATATTAAATAGAGTTATCTATCTTTTACCACTTAAACCCATGTTCTATTATGAACACGTTAACATAGAAGAAAAATTAAGTTCATAAATATGTATACACGTACATATTAAATAGATTTATCTATTTTTTACCACTTAAACCCTTAAAGCATTACTCTTTGACTCCAAGCATACTTTCAAGTAAAAGCATGATTGTATACACAAAATGCATAAAATGTGTATAAAAAGGAAACATTTAGCTATTATTTAAAATCTTCTATCCTAGTAAAATGTTCTCTTATGAACACGTTAACATAGA
Organism: Iris pallida; assembly: GCA_029216955.1. Lineage (NCBI taxonomy): Eukaryota > Viridiplantae > Streptophyta > Magnoliopsida > Asparagales > Iridaceae > Iris > Iris pallida. The sequence continues at coordinate 5,626,642 of JANAVB010033817.1, read as the reverse complement.
AGAAAAATGAAGTTCATAAATACGTATGCACGTACATATTAAATATATTTATCTATCTTTTACCACTTAAACCCATGTTCTATTATGAACACGTTAACATAGAAGAAAAATGAAGTTCATAAATACGTATACACGTACAAATTAAATAGATGTATCTATCTTTACCACTTAAACCCTTAAAGCATTACTCTTTGACTCCAAGCATACTTTCAAGTAAAAGCATGATTGTATACCCAAAATGCATAAAACATGTGTATAAAAAGGAAACATTTAGCTATTATTCAAATCTTCTATCCTAGTAAAATATTCTCTTATGAACACGTTAACATAGAAGAAAAATGAAGTTCATAAATACGTATACACGTACATATTAAATAGATTTATCTATCTTTTACCACTTAAACCCTTAAAGCATTACTCTTTGACTCCAAGCATACTTTCAAGTAAAAGCATGATTGTATACCCAAAATGCATAAAACTTGTGTATAAAAAGGAAACATTTAGCAATTATTAGAAATCTTCTTTGTAAAATGTTCTCTCATGAACACGTTAACATAGAAGAAAAATGAAGTTCATAAGTATGTATACACGTACATATTAAATAGACTTATCTATCTTTTACCCCTTAAACCCATGTTCTGTTATGAACACGTTAACATAGAAGAAAAATGAAGTTCGTAAATACGTATACACGTACATATTAAATAGATGTATCTATCTTTAACACTTAAAGCATTACTCTTTGACTCCAAGCATACTTTCAAGTAAAAGCATAATTGTATACCCAAAATGCATAAAACTTGTGTATAAAAAGGAAACATTTAGCTATTATTTAAAATCTTCTATCCTAGTAAAATGTTCTCTTATGAACACGTTAACATAGAAGAAAAATGAAGTTCATAAATACGTATACACGTTCATATTAAATAGATTTATCTATCTTTTACCACTTAAACCCTTAAAGCATTACTCTTTGACTCCAAGCATACTTTCAAGTAAAACATGGCGGTATACCCAAAATGCATAAAAACTTGTGTATAGAGAGGAAACACTTGGGTATTATTTAAAATCTTCTATCCTAGTAAAATGTTCTCTTATGAACTCGTTAACATAGAATAAATGCACGAAAAGTTAAACAAATCAAAGATTCATGTGAAGTCTACATATCAAAATGAAACATTCTCATCCAACAAAGCCAAAGGCTTCAACCTTGAGTCGACAGAGGTAACCGCGGACCCTTCTCAGTCTCTCCTTCTGCTGTGCCCTTCGCCTTCCCTTGCAAGACCGAAGAAGGTCCTTTCTTCCCTTTTTCCTCCGGCTCCTTTGCATTCCCAACCCTACTAGTGCTTGTCACGTCAACCACATGAGTCCCCATCTCGTGGAACCTCATCCACTTATCCACCTCCCGATTATTTGGCCTCCTCAACGACAACGGCATAGGAGTCTGCGTGGGCTTCGGTGTCTCTGCTGCGCCATTATTCGCCACCCCGGTCGCAACCTTCTTCTTCGGTGGCTCCAATACCGCGACCGCTGAGTCCCTCATCCTCGCCCTATCCCTCTTGGTCACGGTCACGGTGCTCTCCAGTATGACCCTTGCCCTCTCCCTCTCCCTCCTGGCCACGGCCATGGCGCTCTCCAGCATGTCCCTCGCCCTCTTCCTGGCCACCGCCGCCTCCTTGGCCTTCCTCTCCGCCTCCCCCACCGCCGCGGCGGCCGCACGGCTCATCGACCCGGCCGCCAGCCTCGCCGCGGCCAGCAGAACCCTGGCGGCCGCCATATCTATCCTCCTCCGGCCCCGGTCCTCCGTCAGGGCGAGGAAGCTGAAGCCGTCCTGGTGGTCGCAGCAGGGGCAGACGAACTGGGCGGCGAGATCGGGGTTGGGCAGGCAGGAGAGGTGGGTGACGGACGGGCACTTGGAGCAGTGGACGACCGCCGCCTGCGCCGGAGCGGGATCCGGCGAAGGGGAGGCGGAGGGGTCGAGGACGGAGAAGCAGAGGCAGCAGAAGGAGCCGGGGTGGCACTTGAGGACGCAGGAGGTGCAGAGGCGGGAGAAGACGCCGCGGTGGCGGACGTGGTGGAGGGGCCAGGGGTTGCGCGCGAGGCAGCCGTCACCGGCGCAGCCGGCGAGGGGCTTTGTCGGCGCCGGTGCCGGATCAGTCGTCGTCATCAATTCGGCATTGGTCGGACGGAGAGAGCAAACCCTAACGGAATTGGGAAGAGAGAGAGAGAGAGAGAGAGAGAGAGAGAGAGAGGAAAAAAGGGAGATTTTTAGAGCAAACCCACTTTCTAATCTCTAGAAGTCTATTTTTTAGGGTGATTTTTTTTCTTTGCTCAAACGTCTCTCTCTCTCTCTCTCCTCTCTCTCTCTCTCTCCTCTCTCTCTCTGTCTCTCAGATCATAGAGAAAGAGAGAGAGAGAGAGAAAGGTCTTGGTTAGGCTGCGCTGTCCAAGCCAGTTAGGTCCGGCACCGGTTTACACCGGCTGCCGACATGGTCGAACCGGTTCAAACTGGTTCTCTGGTCAGTGATCTAGTAGTATATGTAGCAAAATTTAGGCTTAATTTTAACACGATACTTTCAACTATTTCAGTTTTTTAAGTTGATATTCTAATTTTTTTATATGAATCACTGCTTCAACTATAATTAAGCTACTTACTAACCTAAAGACGTTGACGGCAGGTAAAAAGACCAAAAACCACTACTCCCTTAATAGGTCACCGTACGAAGATTGAAAACTAAATCCACCTAACCAAATTCCCAAAGAATCGGTCGCTCTCTCATCCGCTTATTTGATCTTCATTCCCGATCTAAAAGGTTTTGAAGGTGAGATCTCTACAAATTCCTCATCCCATCCCTATCTCTATATATTTGAACTTAGGGTTTTGATTTTTGGATTTTCTGACCTATTTTCTGACTTAGGGTTTTCTGACCTATCTATATTTGTAATCCATAATTATCTTGTTAATTTAAGTATGTATTCTGATGTATGGGTTTTGATTTTTTTTTGATTCTCTGACTTAGGGAATTTTTGACATAGTAAATCAACTTAGGGTTTCTATATTGATTTTTCGACTTGGGAGTTTTTTGACATAAAATGTCAACTTAGGGTTTTGATATTTGAATTTTTCTTAGGGTTTTTCTGAGTAATCCATAATTCACTTGTGGTGTTTGTCGTAATGTCTAGGAAGGTTGTTGGGGCTACATAACATGTGTTAAATGTATGTGGTGGGCACCTGATATAGTATTTGTTATATTGGTGGGGACCAAATGCTCTATTCAATGTGTAAATAATACAATATTACTTGGTTCTTATCTCTCTTTATTGTGTAGAAGATATGTGCTTAAAAAAGACATTTGGTAAGACTGCATTTTGTATTTTTAATGGTTGTTATACCTCTTTATTATGTAGATGATAATATGGCCTTTAAGTCTACACCACGGTGGTTATTTTTCTACAGGTACAAATTGGATATATGTTGGTGGTACAGAGAACATAGATAGTAACATTGACTTAGATAGAATGTCTCTCCAATAAATATTCAGTTGGTTAAGAGAGTTAGGGTACAATGTCCTTGCATAATATTCTACCAGGTAAAAGTAGGTCCAACAAATGTCTTCTGCTTTTGGACACTGATGAGAAAGTGTTAGGGATGTTCAACACTAGTAATACCGACAACAAAAGTGAAGAGATTTTGGATCTATTTGTTGAACATCTTGATGGTCAGAACAAGGAGCTCCCTGAAACGATGGACCCAAGTCATATTGAACATCTTGATGGATACATCGTCACACAAGATTCATAAGTCATGGGCACAGAAAATGAAGTTGTTGGTGAAAGTGGTATGCATATACACAAATATTCTCTTTACTTATATTTTTATGATTTATTTGTTGTCACGCCCCGATTCCGTAGAATCGATAGTCGTCCCCCGGGCGTGATGCCGTGCGAACCTAAGTTGCGATCGCACAAGGCGTAGTCATAAGGTCATCCGAAACACAACATCAAGTTAGAGTACGCAGAGAAAATGATTGACACATTTGAAATAGAAGTAGACTTTTCATTGATATTAACATTTCATATACATTGACTCCATTACAATCATTGCCGCGCGGGCTACAACATGACTCGACTTACAAAATGAACGCTGATGAGATAGTCGTTCCATACATTACATCCCTTTTTACAAGCAAAATAGTTACACTTTCCACCTGCGATCGAGGGAAGCCGAGTCGCCATCTGTTCTTCTTTGTACTGAGTGCGGAGTCTTCAAAAGGATTTTAGAACACAAGCCTTCACATGCGGACGAGGCTTCAAAATGTGTACACGTCGCCTTGGGTTTTAAGTGGCACGCCCTTCGTGATCCGGGGTACCTGCGGGGAGAGCGAGGATCAGTACATTACACTTTGTACTGGTGCGTGGCTATTTAAGTTCCAAGCTCTCATTTGGTTGAAGAGTTTATATGACTTAGTTCATGAATGTTTCTAATCATCCTAATGAATTTCAAACAAGCATATGACAAGCATAATGTAAAATACGTTGGAACTTATCTACGGCGGGCCGCGCCGCGCCTTATGAAACTTACCATGTTCTTTCCTGTCAATTGTTATCATTTACATACCAAGTGCAATATTACGTGTGATTGGCCACTGGCATGACAAGCCATCCTGGACTATAGCTTTGTTAGCCAGGGCCCTTGCAGTACAAGTAGCGAGCCCCGCTGCTGTCACGCCCCGCTCCCGTAGGAGCGATCGTCCTTGCTAAGGCGTGATGCCGTACAAGGCTAGATTGCGCTCGTGCAAGGCGGGTTCCATAACGGCGGATTTCAACGGCTGCGACGGGGTCGTCGCACAGAAGTCCCAAGCAGAGACATTAAACACACATCAGAAAATTTAGAACAAACACAAGTTATTCAAAGAAGCTCTTTATTGATATTGAAACAACGGTTACATTGGGGGCGCAAGGCCAAGATTACAATCACTCAAGCTCACTCTTCTCACATTTTACAAGTTCACTCAGCTCTCTCTCATCTCTCAATCCATGTCTCGAGCCAGCGGATGCTTCGAAAGGCGACGTCCATACATTATGTCCTGTATAAGTCTTGACTCCATGCGGCCGCACGCTTCGAATCACCAAGGAACTCCGTGCCTCGACGCATCCAAGCGAGCTCCGTGCCATGAGCTTCTACCTGTACCTGCACATGGAAACTATGTGGGTGTCAGTACTCAACTGTACTGGTAGAATGAGCTCCTCGCCCACCCATACAAAACCATCACGTTTGATTTACATTGTGCAACTTAGTCCCTTTATGATTGTCTTTCTACTTTGACTTAGGATTATTTTAGGACCGACGTCTTGGCCTATTTCGTGTCTTTAGACCATCCCGTGCTTGCAGCAACAATGTTAACTCATACTTCGCCTCTAGACCCTTCTCGTGCCAACAACGTTAACCTATCAAGTCGTGTTTGCCTTACGGCCCAAAATCAGAGACGCAACTACATGATAGACTCAATTTCTGTGTGACCGTGCTACAAAACCCTTGATGATGCCGTGCCTCGCAACTCAGTGATACTTAACCATATCGCCGTCTCGCGGCCCTTTGCTACTAAATCATCAACCGATCCAATCAAGACTTGTGAACTTAGTGTCACTCAACCAACTTTGCCTTGCGGCGGTTTCCTGACTTAAACTCAAGATAACTTACATCCAAACTATGCAACTTATATGCCGACAACTCAAGACTCGACGCCATATCTCGTGCCGAAGCATGGTGTCTTCGTTGCAGCCAAATCTTAGGCCCAAATATTTTATGTAACCGACTAAACATACATTCAAGTTCTAGACCAAATCCAAAGGCTTACACGCGGTTTGTCGCTATTCTGCCGACTCAACTATATGAATTTGGTCACTGGCTCCTAGAGCCATTGTGGACTCCTTTTGTAGTTTTGATTAGACGGACGCCCCTTGCCAGCGCGAGTAGCTAGCTCCGTTGCAAGTCCCCGCCTAACCCGTGCGGTCATCCAGCACACAGTCTACGAAAAGTCTCTATTGCAATGGTTCCCATGGGCCGCCTGGGTCGCCGTTCGAGAAACTGTTTATTTTATTTACCTTGTACAAGTTGTCCAATGACCATGCAAGACTCGACTCAAAATGACGTCTCACACAGTCATTGTACCTCTAGTGTTACCATCTCCATCAGGGCTAAGTGCAATACTTCTCACATCTGAGATCTTGCCTCGACGACTCGTAGTCGCGAGCATTCTTCTTTCTTGCCTCGACGACCCAGTCGCAAGCATTCTTTCTTTCTTGCCCTATCATTTCACTCAACTCAAGAACAACTATTGAAACACTTTCCAAACTCAATAAATCAACCGTGGCCCGTGCCTTAAAACACTAAGTCCGTGCCATCATGTCTCAAACCAACGTAAAACTCTATGTGACACCACCGCCCAAGTCATACTCTATATGAAGGGCCCTTCAATTGTGAGACCATGTGATTATACCCGGCCGTAGAACTCATAGGGCTGTGCCTGCCACTACTCCTGTTAGCTTAACGTAACTCGCCTAACTTACTTTGCAACAACTTGACGAGCAAAGGCTGCGTCAAGCCTTGCGTCGTAAGAACGTGCCGTGCACGCGTTCGACTTGAACAACAAAGTTATTTGAGGTGCCTAGACTTATGCCACAAGCCGTGCAATACAACTTAACCCGTCGACGAGCAGAGGCTATGTCACGCCTTGGGCGAAGAGACCGTGCATGCTTTATGAAGCATTTATGCGGGCGACGCCTATGAATTTGGCTAACTCTTAGCTTGTTGGCGAATACCAACTTTTCCTTCTCCCAAGCCACGGGACGAAGGATCGAGTGTCATTTTCAAAGCACGCCGTGCACCAACTCTAAGACGATCGTTGGACCTTTCCATATTCTAACTCAATTCGACCCGTCGGGATTATTCCCTTTAGCTATGTGAATTCGTCTCTTTTATTATCAAGCCTACTTGTGCAAGTTAAAAATATGCAATTTATTATGTGAAGGCTAAGATGAGGCAAGTTCACCGAAACTATCCCACCTGAGCGATGTCTTCGAGTCGCCGTTGTAAGGCTAAGTCCGAATGCCGTCGGCATTTTGATTCCTCCGATTGACTGAGCGGGACGGGGCACTACATCATACACCACTCAGAAAAAGTTTCGTCCTCGAAACTAACTGAGTATACTTATCGTCTTATCACTTTAATCAACATTCACGAACTCTAGCACACATTTCTCCTATGCGTTCCCTCAAATCCGAGCCACGCTCTTGCTACCCAAAATCTTTTCTTCAAAACTTACGATCTCAAAATCCTCGACACTTTCCTGTTCCTCAAGTCTCACTTGAATTCAATGTATCACTTAGTATGGATCGTGCACATATTTTAGGTATCCCCAAAATACATGTATTTCAGCCAAGCCTTGTGATAGCAAATTCCACCATCACCACTCGAGTCGGATCGTACACATATTCGGGCATCCCTGATATACGTGCATGTCAACCGAGCCTCGTGAGTGGTGCCTCTATAAATCCTATCGCTCCGAACCGGAACGTCTGCCTAATCGCTAGGCTATGTCTTTAGGCTAAGGTTATCCGTCAGTATTGGAATCATAGTTCCCAAACAACAATATCAACACTGACCCCATCCTAAGGTCAAACCAAATTAATAGTACGGGATTTTCTACCAAAGATCGCATCACTCTGATTTCTAACATCGAGCATCGATTCCCTACACACATCCCAATATTTTATCGCACAGGGTCCGAGTTATTCAGCAAAGCCATCCTACGACAACTCACGTTCAACCAATTTCATGACATATCAAAATTGCTCATTCAATAAGTCATCTTGTATAGTCTATTCATTCAAACACGTTCGATATAGTTCGTCTATCAATCATTCTCAATTCAAGCACGCTATGACGCAATTCGTCGCTAACCAAAATTTTACATTCCACATTTCCTAAGTCATCTATTCCAATTCACGTAATTGATCATGAGGTTGTCTAGCTTAACAATATGTTGTGCCCCAATCTCACGCGAGTCAGATTATCCACGGTGGGCATGAATCACCATGCACGCTCCCGCGGGATAATTATCCTCATCGGGACGTAACTCTTATTTTGCGTCTAGACTCTAGACTAATTTATTCTCGATACACGGATTGGACTTACTCAATCCTCAAGTTTATTTTATTCATCAATCGCAAGTCCTAACATCCTCAAATTTTCCCTCGTATCAAACCGACAAGTCGAGACAATCAAAGTTGCCGCATCCTGATTTTTTGAGTTCGATCATTCCCGCAACATGAATCACCATGTCAGCGCTCACGCGAAACGATCACCCCAAATTCGACGCAACGCATGTGCGAGGCTAGAGTTGCACTCGCGCAAGACAAGATCGTCGATATTGTGGCTATCAACGTAACCACCAAGACACGATCATTTTCATCCAACATTCATCTCAATCAAAATCCTAAGTATGGCATCCAACTGAACAATAACACTTACACGATCGTCATTTGCCGAGTCAGAGTACCCCCGAGTTATCGTATATCGATCTTTGATATGCCTCAATACCATCGATGATATGCATAACCTGACGATCTTCCTTTGCAACAAATTTCGAGTCGTGCGAATGGTGCTATCATCCGACTGGATAATCTCCTCGACATTCAAATTCAAGTTCGATCATTATCCCTCGAATCATTCACAACATCAAATTCCTCAAACCCAAATTCGCGTATTCGTTCATCCCTTTATCTTAAGTCATCGACCAACGTATTTTCTCAATTCGTATCATTCTTGCTAACATCAATCATCGAACGACATCCATTCCAATTCTCAGAGTCATTGCGTAACTTCAAAATTCAAACCTTTCATGCACGCTATCTATCTGTCGTGCTAACTTTTCGTATACGATCCGTATCATTTTCCTCGATTAAGTCATCCGTTTACTACCTTAACTTTTTCCTCGATTCGATTTACCTACTCAATCACCTTCGCATTTCGTACTCGCGCAATCCTCAATCCCGTGCACATTTTGTGCGCGTCATTTCTAATTTGTTCGAATCCACTTATCAAACTTCAAGACAACGACTCACTCAATCGCACTCGATCGACATCCCTGAGGCTATCGCATACACCACTCAGGGATGAAGTCATTATACAAATTCTCAACTATCATTCGAATCACAATTGTTTGCAAAAACAAAAGTATGAAACTTTATTGATACAAACTTTGTAAAGATTACAAGAATTCTGGGAAAGGTACAACTGTAGGAATCCAATCTAGAAGACGATTGCTTTATCCCTTGGACGATGTGAACTTTGAAGATGATAGCCTCGGAAGTTGAAGTTGAAGGCAAAAGCCTCGGAAGAATGCAGCAGCACTTGGGCAAGAACTCCTGAACTCTCTGATATTTCTGAACTTTATGTCTGATCCCTCTGAATGAAGACTTGAAACTCTATTTATAGAGTTCTGAAAATAACTAACTTTTAGTTATTCTGGATGGCGCAAGATGGATTGCGCATGAATTGGATGGCGCAGCATCAGACTGCACAGGCAGTTGTTGGATCATGGGCCAACTGTCTTGGACACATGGCATCTTTTGATTGAATTGCGCATGATCGTGTGCAGGCGGTTGCCACGTAGTAAGTTATTGATGGCATGAATGCCACGTGTACTTTTATCAGTTTTCATAATGAAGTGCGCCATATGAGTTGCGCTGACTTTGGATTGCGCTAGGATGGACCGCGCTGAGTTGGATTGCGCCAGAATGGACCGCGCAACAGACAGGCTGGCAGATTATGCTGCATGTACAGCTGTCCTCGAGCGCTGTACGACGCAATAAACGAACAGTCTCCTCGTTCTTCGTGCTGTCAGTTGTCAAAAGATTTGATTTTGTCAGGTAATGATGACTTTTGCCACGTCAGCCTGCGCATTTGAAAGTGTGCGCAGTCTGGTGTGCACAATCTGAATGATGCACAATCTGATGTCTGCGCAGTTCATTTGAAAGTTGTATTTCTTGATTTTCATGATTTTGTTGATGGGTGCAACTTGATTTTTTAGGACCTACAAGACCCCCTTCAAAATTTTCGAAAGTTGAACTTATTCTAAATTTTGAAATACTTTGAATTTTGAATTTTCAATCAAGTTACGCATGTGTTGAGCTGTCTGCGCAATCGGATGAATCAGCCCTACTTTTTTGGCGTAATCTGTGGCAGCCGTTTGTTCTTTGAAAAACTATAAATAGTTCTCTCGATATTTCAAATTATTCTTTACTTGCTTTCATTGCGTTTGAGAGAAAGAAACCCCGAGCCTACTCCTCTTTCCTTCTCCGTCGAACTCCATGGCCCCCAAGCGTTCCTCCGCCGCCGACAAGGACATGGCCCCTGCCGAGTCTTCGGCTAGGGTTGCGCCTCGTCCTTCGCGTCACGAAGCTGTGCACCCTGCTGTGCTAGGTAGATAACCCGCTCGAAAGCTCTTTTTAGAGTTTTTTGACTTCACTGATCTTCAAAATCCATCTCTTTTTAGAGATGTGATCATACTACGCCACCCTTTTTAGGATTTTGGTTGCACGAACTAGCTATTCTTCATTTTTATGAAGAATATCTTCTTGCGCAATCGGTTGAACTATGCTGGCGAAAGTCAACGCAATCTGCTGATTTGTGCAAGATTACCAGCACAATCTGACGCTGGCGTAAACTGATGATTGTGCAATCTGATGGTTGCGCAATCTGATGGTTGTACAATCTGATGACAGAATCTCTGGCTTGACTTGTACTAATTTGTGATTTTTCTGTTTGATGCAGTTGATACCAGAGAGGATCCGAATTATGAAATCTTCACAGGAACTTTAGCTGAACCAGAATACAAAGAGGACTTATCCCATGTACTCTTCCCCCAGTATGCCCTTCCATCATCTCGTCAAGCTATTTTGATCGCACAAGACAATGAGACCCTGTTAAGCCTGATGAATGGACAGCCTTTACAGATTGCTGATTCCATCACCCACAGAAAACCTATGTTTTTGTTTGGTGAAGCCATTGACAAAAGTTCTCAACCAAGACCACGTGTTGAACAGAGAACTTTCCAAAGGAAGGAGAGATTGGTCTTGTTACCAGATATTGCTAGATGTCTTCCTTTGGCACGATATGATCATGCCAGCCATCCCAGAAGGATGGAATGGGACATCACTCCTCTTCAACATGCTCGGACAGGAAAAATCTGTGTCAAGAAGGATCCAAAAAATAGAGATATGTTCTATAGTTCTTCTGAACGACACAGTACTTTACTCAGAGGACTGAAACCAGGGTGCATCCCTCCGGAGAATTCTTCTCTGTTGTTGCCTGTGAGGACTCCCATCTTTGCAAATGAGTACGCAAAGGCTGAAGGCAGTTATCCGGATCAAGACATCCGATTGACAGGTCTGGTAAATCCAGACATCAAAAGATGGAGCTGTATAGCCAACTGGATACTGGTCCAGTTTGAAGATAAACTCAGAGAAATCGAATTGTATCATGCGGTACATGCTACCGTATATGGCTTCTACCCGAATCCTTATCTGTTTTTGGCATTGGCAGAGAGGTACAACTATAGGACAGGGACGTTCATGACGCCCTGCGGAGAGATGGGATTGGCCCTCCACGAGATGAAGTATATCTCGTATTTACCAATGGCAGACTCCCCTTATGAGGAGTATGTTCCCACTAACGACGAATTAGATAGACTTCGTCGAGAGAATTCGAAGATGGTGGAAGTCTTCGATGAGTTGCTATGCCATTACAACATATGCTCTCTCTACTACAAAAGTGGCTCATCTGGCACATGCTATTCTTCAAAATGGTTGACTTATCTTTTTCTCAACCATATTAATGAGAAAAAGACAAAAGATCATGACTCGTGCAATCCAGATTTCTTCCAACCCCTCAGCAATAGTGAAGTGATAAAACTGATGGAGGAAAATAAGAGAATGGATATCAAAGTCAATGACGAACATCAATATCCTCCTCTCAAGGTGGGAGATTTTGTGGAGAGCTTTGTAAGAATGGGCTACAGGTCAATGTCTAAAGAAGCCCAGCTAGCAGGATTTCTGACGTACTGGCTCCGCCGTTTCGTCATGCCTGGGGCAAGTGCTGTAGACCGCTTCCACCGCGGTGTCCTTTTTGCTGCTGTCCGGTTAGTTTTTGGCTACTGGATGGATCTACTATCAGCGATGACTTGCAGAATAAATGCGGGTCTTCGTCTATATGTAGATTCCATGCTCAAGGGTAAGTGTGATAAGGGCAATTTCCCCAGACTGGAATTACCTTACACTTACTTATTCGGATGGTTACTCCTGCACCATCCATCTTTGATGAATCCTGCCATGGGAGCAGTGGGCGGCAGTTTTCTGCGCAGATTCTCATAGAGCCGGTGGATATACACTAGTCTGAGGGACTGCAGACGCACTCTGAATCTCGACAGAGGATGGAATTTTCTTTGCTCTCCCCCTCCAACGGGTTATGAATTCATGGCACCAAATATGGTCGACCTTGGGAGGCAACCAATAGGTCGAATAACTTTTGAATGGTTGAAGGCGATCAGACCATCACATCTGGTATACAGATTTGAAGAAGAATGCTATTTGGAACCATATTTGCCGAGTCGCTTTGCTCGTCAGTTCGGATATGACCAGTTCCATGTGGGCAATACAATAACCTGCTTACAAGAAAAGGGATACTTGATCGACGGTGCCAGAGCGTGGGCTTACTACAATGCTCGAGACACAAAGACAGTGTTCTCGATGCCACACAAGAATAATAATGGTCCAAGAATGCTGTATACATATTCACGGTTTTACACTGCTGCGAACACTTTTGCCGAAAACTATAGCCTCGTTGATAGTTTTGCAACGACAAATCGTCTGAAGAAGGGAGCAACTGACACATTGGCTCCCAATAATGATGAGGAACATGAACAGTGGATGATCCATTGGAAGCTTCCAGGGAAGCCAATTTCCATGAGGAAGTCAATCAACCAGTAAAGGTTTCTTTGAAGGTTGTTAAATCTCCGATCAAGGAGAAGAAGAGAAGGATAGAAGAGCCTTCTGCCCCTGTTGCGAAGAAAAAATTAATCTTGGAACATTCTTTAGAGAAATTTACTACAAGATCCCAATCTCGACAGCAGGCCGAGACAACCCGAGATGAAGCAGCTACACCAACCTCTGTTCAAAAACAGACTGAGGTAATAAATGTAGAGAGCCCTGAGAGGCCTCTGCACAGAACAAAGAAGCTGGCACACCGAAGAAGAAAAAGAACAGTCTCTCCTCCTAGGCAAGTTTTGTCTTCTATAGTGGTGAACGCTGCAGCCGGAATCACCATGTCATCTCCCACTCTTGTTTCTGAGTCTGGGCATAGAACTCCCAGTCCAGAACAGAGAGAGGAGATCGAGCAGAGGGTAGAGCTGGACCAGAGAAATGAGGCCGAAGAGCCCAGAGATAATATTGTAGAAGAAGAGCATGACGCCATACGATCTCCTTCACCTGCTAGACTACTCAACTTCCTCTTACACCGGGAGCAATCAGCGAGAAGGAGGATCGTGAAATGATTGACGCATTAAATGACTGCGACTTCGGCTCACAGGAGGATTATATTGATCAAACTGCTGCAACTGTCAGTGGGGAGGCACTGGAGGAAGATAAAAATGAGGAGAGCTCTTCATCTGAGGATATTGATAAAACACAAGACCCTGAAGGGGATGCTGAAGAGCATATGTCTCCTGTAGATGTTGACGACACCTTGAATCCTGAAAAGGATGTTGAGGTGCAAACACTTCCTGAAGTTGCTGATGACACTTTAGATCCTGAAAAGGATGTTGAAGTACAGGCATCTCCAGAGAAGATAGCAGATGAAAAAGCGGCCCCGGAGGAAACTCCCGCTGTTGATCCCTAAGGTATAAAATGAAATTAACAATCTTCTTTTAATAGATTGATAACTAACATCTTTATTTGTATTCCATGCAGAAATCGAATCTTCTCCAGCATCTCCAGTGTGCATGGACATAGTACTTGCGACGACGATTGCTAGTAGTAGTCGTCATTTATCCTGTGGCTCTGAAGCAGGAAGTAGTCAGGCAATAGTGTCTGAGGCTACTTCTGCCCAGCTAGAATCTGTCCCAACAGATGATAGGCTAGCCGCCGGATTGAACCATGGTAAGACCGTTTTCACTTTTGATTCTCTTTGACAACAGCAAATGACAGGCAAAATAACAATATTTAATTTTGCAGAGGATCAACCAGGAGGGGCCACCAGCTCCATTTTAGTTCCATTATTCAAAGAGCCCTCTGTCCCAATACAAGAGACTGAACGGCCTGCTGCCTCGTCATCAACAGGAGTAGCTGCGACTCCTGGTGCTCTGGCGACCAATCAGTTCATCATCAAGTCATTTACCAAATTCTTCTTTGACTCATTAGGGCCTTTGATCGATAGGGTGATGGAAAAAGAAGATGCCAATTTTTACACGGTTAGAGGTCCGACCTCTTTCTTAATAAATGCCATCCGGGAGCAAGGTGACGAGCCTCAGGCCACTTTCCTTGACCATATATTAAATGAGCTGGAGACTTCAATAAAGAACTATAAAGAGCTCAATAAAGGGGAAGTAGAACCTTTAGTTCAGGCAGAATTTGAACAGATGGCTCAAGCAGCCGCAATTGAAAGAGTAAACTTCCAGAATCTCTTGGATGCTTTTTCTACTAAATCTGCTGAATACAATTCCAAGGTGGAATCGGTGACCTCGACTGCTGAAAGCAAAGAGAGAAGAATTGCTGAATTGAGAGCGGAGATTGCCCGCCTCCAAGAAGAACTAGAAGATGAGGTTACCGAGCATCAGACTGCAATCCAACAACTCAATGCTCTAACTCAAGAAAGAGACGAATATGTGGTAGCTCATAATGCTGAAATCACCCGCCGAATGGTAACCATGCCCACTTTCAATGAAGAATCTGGGATGGAAGAGGCCAGGAGGAGAGTGATGGCATCTCGCGAAGAGCGTCTGCAACTTCTGAAGCAACAAATCGCCAATCTGATGTCACCTTCGTCTTAATAGAAAGAACGTCTTGTATCTTCTTGTCTTTCTTTTTGATATGTTGTAATATCTTAAATTTCAATCAATAAAAAGACATTTTGTTGTGGCTCTATTATTTATTGCATATCTTGTTCAGATATAAATAATAGCGATAGAAAATATATTCAGAGGTACAGGACATGATATATTTCTTGATTTAGAAAATAATTATATTCATTATATCTGCTCAGAGGTAATGTGGACATGGCAGAATATAATTTATTGAATATTATTATTTCAGTAGACAACTTAATCAGGGATGACAAGTTGCTGATGTGAATGATGAACGATAATGAATCGTCAAAAAAATGTGTGAATGAAATAAATCGTTAGGATGAACGGGTGGACCGTCGTATGAGTTGAATGAACGGATGAACCGTCAAATGATGGTAATAAACGGGCGAACCGTCAAATGATGGTAACGAACGGGCGAACCGTCAAATAGTGATAACGAACGGGTGAACCGTCGGATGGATGTAATGAACAGTTGAACCGTCAGATGATGGTAATGAACGGACGAACCGTCAAATGATGGTAATGAACGGGCGAACCGTCAAATGAATTGAATGAACGGGTGAACCGTCTGATGATAATGAACGGGCGAACCGTCAGATGATAATAAACGGGTGAACCGTCGATGATAATGAACGGGCGAACCGTCAGATGATAATGTATCGCTTCGTTATTTGGAGAATCTCTGCCTATAAATAGAACAAAAATCTGAAAGGAATGATCATTTCCACTTTTCAACATAAAGATGTCGTCTGGAGATGCATACAAGAAGGCTGAACTCGCCCCGAAGGTTGAAGCGGGCACTGAAGAACGTCCTGCCAAACCAGTCCAGCCAACGCAAACAGAAGTAGGCGAAGGTTCGTCTGCACCCAAGCCACTGCAGGATATCCTGGATTTCCTGCTTGAACCAGGAAAGACTGAAGAAGAAGAAGCCATGAGGATGGCTACTTGCAAGTTCCTGGTGGGTTCTAGCAAGGATGTCCTCGACTCTTTTGCTGATTATGTCTTTGATAAGGACGGCAGTGGCCCGCGCCCCAATGTTGAGAAGGATGATAGTGTCCTTCCTTAATATTATGTAACATCATTGATGATGAAATAAAAATCAAACTTTATTTATGAAATGTCTGATCATATTTACATAAAATATCCGTTACATTTATACATAGTACTTCTTGAGGAATTTGCCATTGATAGGCATCATTGTAATTCGACCGTCTAACTCTGAAAGTTGATAGGCTCCATTTGAAAAGACTTTGCTAACAATGTAAGGACCTTCCCACTTCGCGTCGAACTTGCCTTTGCTCATGTGAGTCATAGTCATAGGACGTCTGACCGTTAGAACGAGTTCTCCTTGCTGAAAGGCTCTGACTTTAACTTTGCGGTTGAAAGTCTTTGAGATGCGAGCTTGATATAACTCAATATGTTGTTGAGCCAATAGCCGCTTTTCGTCGAGTGCTTCTAATTCTTGAAGTCGAAGAAGATCGTTGTTCTCTGTAGTGAGCTCATTAGCAATGGCGATCCTTAAGGATGGAATTTAAAGTTCTAGAGGTAAAATTGCTTCACAGCCACATACCAAAGAGAAGGGTATAAAACCTGTAGGGTTACGGACCGTAGTATGGTAGGCCCAAAGACATTCACCAAGCTTTTCATTCCAGTTCCGTTTATTAGTAGATACAAACTTCTTGAGGAGCTTGATGATAGTTTTGTTGAAGGCTTCAGCCAAGCCATTAGCGGCAGGATTATAAGCTGTAGAAGCAACATTGTCAATCCGGTGATCATCGCAGAATCTTGTGAACTTCTGACTGATGAATTGTGGTCCATTGTCATGAATGATCCTTCGAGGTACACCAAATCTGTGGATGACATGGTGTTTGACGAAGTTGATGACACTGCTGGTTTTGACTTCAGCCAAAGGTATAGCTTCAGCCCACTTAGAAAAGTAATCGGTTATTGCTAATATGAACCGATGTCCTCTAGAAGAAGGAGGATTGATGGGACCTATAATATCCATGCCCCAAGCTTCAAAAGGCCAAGAAGCAGCAGTCGGATGCAGGAATTCTGAAGGCTGGTGAATGAAATCGGCATGGATTTGACAAGCACGACATTTTCTTGCATATTCGATGGCATCTGATACCATAGAGGGCCAGTAGTAACCCATTCGTCGGATGCGATCCTGTAACTTAGGACCAGGTTGATGTGCTCTACAAACACCATCGTGAGCTTCACGTAACACTTGCTTCGCTTCATCACCAGCGAGACAGCGCAAGAGAAGACCGTCATAAGTCCGCCGATAGAGAGTTTTGGTGGTTTGATTGTAATAGAATCGTAGAGACGTCGACGAATACTCGTAGCCTCCTTAGGATCTTCAGAAAGTATGTCATGAACTACGAAGTCGATAAAAGGAGTTCTCCAGTCTTCATCGATAACATTGACTTCAGTAAGATTACTGAACTCAATATTACAATTTTTTTCGACACAAAATAACTCACGATTAGAGACAACCACCACCTGCTGTCTTTTGATAGGGATAGCTAAGACAGCTGCAAGATTGGCCAAGGCATCTGCTTCAATATTGCAAGCTCGACGAACATAGTCGATGAAGAAAGCTTTAAATGATATAGCCATGTTGATTGCCGCTTCATGATAAGGCACCAGATCTTGATGGCGAACTTTATAGGTTCCTCTAACCTGGTTGACAACCAACTTGGAGTCGTCGTAGACTTCGAGATATTCAACATCCAGTTGTCTAGCTAACTGAAGGTCGATCAGTAAAGCGTTGTACTCCGCTACATTGTTGGAGCATGGTTCATCTAGAGAGTAAGCTCTTTGGATAGTCGATCCGTCTGGAAAAACGAGAACAACTCCGACTCCTGCTACAATGGCACCATTTGGTCCGATTCTGGATGCACCGTCAAAGAATAGACGCCAAGTAGGAAATTCTTCAGAGATCATATTTGATTCTAATATCTCATCTGGAATTTTATCATAGAGTTTGGATGTTTCTGGCACAGGATGAGCCGCTAAGAAATCCGCCAGGGCTTGACCTTTGACAGACTTTTATGGAACATATACCATATCATATTGGGCTAGCAGGATGGCCCATGTAGCCAGCCGAGAATTGAGTGTACTGGGCTTCTTCATCAGTACCCGAAGAGGATTAACTCGGGATATGACATGAATAGTTTGGCCAATGATGTAATGCCTTGTCTTTTGAACAGCAAACATGAGAGCTAGGCATTCTTTTTCGACTGGACTATAACGGTGTTCAGCACCAATCATAGTACGACTGAGATAATAGATGGCCTGTTCATGGCCTTCTTTGTTCTTTTGGGCAAGTAAAGCACCCAATGAATGATCCATAGCACGGACATACATTAAAAATGGTATGCCCGAGATTGGTGGCACCAAGACCGGTGGATTCATGAGGTACCGTTTGATGTCGTCGAATGCTCGTTGACATTCTTCAGTCCAAATGAAAGAGACACCCTTCTTCATCAGCTGAGTAAATGCTCTGCAGCATCCGGACAAATTCGAAATGAATCTTCTGATGTACGCAAGACGACCTTAGAATCCTCGTAGCTCTTTTAGGTTGCGTGGAGGACACATCTCTTGAATGGCTTTGATCTTTTTGGGATCTACGTGTATACCCTTAGAGGTAATGACGAAGCCGAGAAACTTGTCGCTAGAGACACCCAAGAATGACTTGGTGGGATTCATTTTGAGTTAATGTTGGCGCATCAGATTGAAGATAGTTCTCAAGTCTTGGATGTGATCTTCCTTCAGACGACTTTTGACGGCGATATCGTCAACGTAGCATTCGACTGTCTTACGAAGATAATCTCGAAAGATGGTACTCATGGCTCGTTGGTAAGTTGCACCAGCATTCTTGAGACCAAATGGCATCACAGTATAGCAGTAAACTCCGCGAGGAGTGCGGAAAGAAGTGTGTTTTTCATCTTCAGGATTCATCCGAATCTGATTGTATCCGGAGAATCCATCCATAAAGGATATTCGCTCGAACCCACAGGTATTGTCAATCATGACGTCCGTGATAGGGAGAGGAAATTCGTCTTTTGGACATGCTTCATTGAGATCCCGAAAGTCGATACAGACTCGAACTTTGCCGGTTTTCTTCAGAACTGGGACGACATTGGCTACCTAATCAGGATGCTGCTCTTCTCGAATAAAGCCACAAGCGATGAGCTTTTTGACTTCATCATCGATCGCATCCATCATTTCTGGTTTGAAGCGTCGCTGTTGCTGCTTGACTGGTTTTGCATTGGGTAAAATGTTCAGTTTGTGAGTAGCAACTTTGGGATCTAAATCTGGCATGTCTTCGTAACTCCAAGCAAAGACATCAATGTATTCTTTAATAAGAAGAATTAATTCTTGCTTATCTGCTTCTGGAAGATTCTTGCTGATGAATATTGGACGAGGTGACCCATTCTCTCCTACATCAATTTGAACCAATTGATCTTTAGTAGGAGGTTCTCGCTGTTCGAATCGGAGTTTCCATTGATTATCCATTCGTTGAGCCCAAGGATCTGTTTCGGGACTTTCTTCAATGTCCTCGTCATAGCCTTCTGGAAGTTCAGCAGAGACCATGTTGGAAGATACGACCAGCCGATGGACTTCACCAACACTGGTATCAAGAATCCCATGATCTGGAGTCAGAAGAATTAGAACGTTCTTCACTATCAGAGTCGGAGACTGCTGGGGATAGTACTGGAGGAGAAGCATATCCAAGACCGCTTTTGGTCTTGCTGTAGTACATCTCTGATTTTCCTTCTGGAACAGTCGTACGGATAGGAGTTCGTCTACCCTTACCGTAATTGAGGCCACTCTTGAAGTCATAACCCATCTTTCGGATGATGTCTTTTGATTGTTGACTGTAACGTCGGAATTGGAGATGTCCTGTATCGTTACTTTTGCTTTCATCCGTATAACTGAATTGTTTTTCCGGTCCTTTACTAAAAAGTATTGGACTCTTGTCTTTCTTTCGAGAAGGAACAATACGATATGAATCTTTTGGATCTTCAAATGAGACTTCTGTTTGAAAAGATTGTACAACTCCCATTGTAAATGATCGAAAGCTATCTAACATATCCAAATAGCATTTAGTATGATAAATGACAAAAGTATACTGGAAAGTAAATACTTTTTCATTGATCTGTACATTCGTATTTACAGCAGGACCTTTAGCTTTAGCAGGCTTGGTCAGATTGATTACAAGAAGGGGAGAAGAAGAATGTGGAGGAGGATTGGCCTTGTTACGACGGAGGTCAATAACAAGTGGCTCAGAGGAGGTGAGCTCCCTTTTGTCCTTGTTATGAGTTAGATCAATAACAAGTGGCTCAGAAGAAGCGAGCTGCTTTTTGTCCTTGTTACGACGTAAATCGATAACAAGTGGCTCAGAAGAGGTGAGCTTCCTTTTATCTTCATCCATCGGTTGTTTCTGGGCTGGCAAGTGAATAGCCAGTAGCTTAGAGGACTGAGGATGAGAGACTCGTCCTTTAACAGGTATGATAAGGGTGTCTTTAGGCACTGCTTCTTGCTCTTCTTCAGTATCCAGAGATAACACCACCTTCATGAATTCATCCTTATACATACGAGCATCGTTGCAGTATGCTTCAACGCCTTTAAAAGGATAGAGATCATCGACCTCCTTTTGCACCTCTCCATTGTCATCAACGTATTTAAAACATTGATGGAGAGTTGAAGGAACAATATTGTGCTCATGTAAGAATGGTCTCCCCAATAAAGCATTATAAGAACAACCATGATTGTCAATGATGTAGAAGGTCACTTTTGTACGAAGATTGCCTATTTGGAGTTTTAGGCAAATCTTGCCCAAAGGTTCGCTTCTTCCTTGGTTGAATCCAAGAATGGTGGTGATTGTACTGGAGAGACTATGCACTGGAATCTTTAACGCATCCAATATTGTCTTCGACATGATGCTGAGAGCAGACCCTGGATCTATAAGAATTCGATCGACTTTCATCGAGTCGACATATCCTGTGTAGTACAAAGGACGATCGTGCCTGTTGTCCTCCAACAGCATGTCATATTGTGTGAAAGTTATGTTTGGAATCAATTCCAGAACACTATGACAATAAAGACAAGAAACTGGCTCTGTTGTAGGCTTCTTCAGAAGGGCTAGACAAGTTTCAGCTTGCATAAGAGCCTCACTCAGAGTTTCCCGAGTCTCTTTGGAGAGACGCAAGAGCTCAAAGATTGACAGCCGGGCCGGTATATTGGCTAACTGAGCCAAAATATCGAAGTTGTAAGGCTTCTCAAGTCCTGTGGGAGATGACTTCTTTAAGGGCTTGTCAAAGCAGACTTGTTGTTTGCCTTTGTCAGATGTCGGCTTGGGAGGAATGGGTACCACAACCGGTGAGGGTGCAGTAGGAATATCTTCAATTGAAGCAGGCTGCACTGGAGCAGGCTCGGAAGAAGAAGCAGGATTCTCTTGAGTTTTAAGGTAATCCTTCAGATAGGCTTTCCCTGATCTGGTGCCCAACAAGATTTCTTCGTCAACTATAGGGTCAAAAGACACCATGTTACAAGTCTTTGTCTTACCCTTAGAGCGGTCTTTCTTCTTGGATGAAGAGGAAAGCTCGAACTCTGAAGCAAGATCCGGATGAATCCACATAATCTCACCATTGTCAAGAGACAAAGGAATGAGACCTTCATTTGGTGGAGGAGGGAGATTCTCAATCTCATGAGTAGCTTTGGGGATAGGAATGATGCCATACTGCACCATCTGCGGAGGAAAGTCACCGAATTGAACTGAGACCATGTTTGTAGTCACAGTCTTCTCGTCTTGCTGTAGAGTGACAATACCAGCATTGACTAGCTCTTGTATCTTGTCTTTGAGCACGTAGCATGCTCGATTAGGATGCCCAATGAACCTGTGATAGACACAATATTTGGGATGATCAGTCTTACCGACTTCATCAGGCTTCTTTGGGTCTGGGAGTTGGATCTTGTTGCTTTTGATTAAACAATCAAAGATGCTTGTAGTGTCATTCTCGTCAAAAGAATACTCTATTTTAGGACGAGGTTCCCTCGATAGAGGTGCTGAAGGAGTAGAAGTGGACGTAGGAGGAGCTACGTTGACCGCCAGAGATTCTTTATTCTTGTTCAAATTGATGTTCAAAGTTTCTTTTGCTTTGCGATTGTTCTGGCGGTTGCCACCACCTGATGTCTGGTGTTCATCACGGTCGAGGTTAGACATTTGTACCCCTAGTTGCTTAAACTTGTCAGCGCTAACTTCAGCAGCTTTAGCATTGACAATGAAGGATGGCCAATCTTGGAACAGAGTTGACCCTGTCCACATACTGATGATAGACAAAAGATTTGCCTTACAAGTATCAATAGTGACAGCAACTGGAGTTCCGGGAGGCATCTTCAAGGCTTCTCGGCGGAACCGTTCGATGAAATTCTCAGCGGTTTTATTGTGTTTTTGTTTGATTTTGTTGAGAGCCGACATAGTCATGTCGTTGATCCCCTCATAGAACCGTTCCAGGAAGATTTGTTTGAGCCCTGAGAAGGAGGTGATACAACCATCGGGCAAACTTCTGTACCAGTCATATGCTACGCCGGCTAAACAACCGACGAACACTCTGGTAAGAAGAGCGTCATTTGGTTGAAGTTGGACAGTCATTACCTCAAAGTGATTGATGAACTGGCTTGGAGAGGTACTGCCATCAAACAGAGAGATTGTTGGGATCTTATACTTAGGAGGAAATGGGACTTCCTTCCATTCAACTGGGTATGGTTGCTTGATCCCCAACCTTTGCAAGTTGTCTTTCTCCTTGAAAGCCTCGAACTGAGTGCGTAACAACTTGACAGCTTCAGTGGCATCTTCCACTGATGTAGAAGGAGAAGGTGGAGTCTGAGTATTAGGAGGAGGAACAACATGATAAGTACTACCCCCAGCCCCTGACTGACTGGGTGTAGGTTGAACTTGTACAAGGGGTACTTGAGGAGATACTACCCCCAGTCCTGCGTTGACAGGTACCGACGATGCTATAATTTCAGGATTTGCAGCAGGTATGGTCAGTGGTACTGTTTGTTGTGCCACAATAATAGAATACATACTGGCGACCATTTCAGCCATGGTCTTCAGCTTGTCTTCTAGTGCTGCGATTCGCTGTTCCTGATTTGCAGAAGTTGAAGCATCTGGATCTTCATTGACAACATAAGCTGTTACTTCTCTTGGTACAGTGGAAGACACCGTCTGTTCTGAGCTTTTACTGTATGTATCATAGTCGGAGAAAGAGTCATCTCCTGACTGAGAAGGAAGAAAATGACCCGAAGGATCTTGAAGATTCTTTTGACCGATTGTATCTCGGCTTCGGGATCGGGTATGTCGACATACTCCTTCAGAAGATTCCTGGAGTAAATCTAAATACCGTTGACTAGGACGGCGAGGCTTGCCTTGCTTAGAGCACTTTCTACCCCCAGTGTCTCGAGAGGTCATGTTGACGGAAGCGTACAACACTTCGTCTTCATCCTCTGACTTAGGTCCAGGGTTTGTAAAGTTCAGACGATCAAAGACAGATCGTTTTGTTGTTTGACAACAGCACTGGATTATGACTTTATGATTGCAATGATGATCAAATGATTGAACTGGAGGTGTCGAGACATTATCCCGCTTTTGCCTGAGATGTTCCCAGAGATCAAAAGATTGAGGGATCTGTTCTTTGATAATATTCGGAACATGGTTCCGGTTCTTCAAATGTTTTGTCCCTTGAGTATACAGGGAAGTGCTCACTTCATTGGCATAGGTGTCGGGATTTTTGACCCTGGAAACTTGCTTCTGATGATGTTTGGTCTTCGGCATTGGCTGTTTGCGCTTCGTCGAAGTTGGTCTGTTGAGATAAGTTCTTAGATCCGCAAATTCACCCCCAGGGGTTTCTGTTTGAGACACCAGCAGTTTTCCCTGTTTCGAACGGGATATCTTGAGAGTTGGAAGATCTTGAAATTCTGCTACCGGGGTAGGCAGAATACCTCTTTGATCAGTACAAGTTCTCTTGATATGAAGGGAAGAAGAACCCTTGTTTGAAGGAGTTCTTGTACTGACTGGTGCCAAGGCACGTTCAGGTTGATCTTCTACGGTAAAAACCGAAGAAGATTGAGAAAAGACCAAAGGGCCTTTTCCTTTGTTTTGGGAAGAAGGGTTAGCTAAAAAGCGTTTCCCTCTGTTGTCTTCTAAGTCATGAGACAAAGAAGTTTGAGAAAAGACCAAAGGGCCTTTTTCTTTGTTCTGAGGAGGAGGAATAGCCAAAAGACTACCCCCAGTGGATTTTGCTGGAGCAGCAGAGTGCTTGAAAGGAGGAACTGAGCCTTTGCCTTTGTTGTGAGAGGAAGAGAGATTAGCCAAAGGGCTGTCTCTTTTGGATTGCGCAGGCATAGTTTGCGCATGGGTTGATGGCGCACTGGCCACTTGTGCATGAGTAACTCTGGCAGAGGGTGCACTGGTTCTGGCCACAGAGATTGTGGTTTGCGCATCAGGAGTTCTTGCCTCAGAGTGTTTAGGATGCACTCTAGTTGCTGGAATGTTGGTTTGCGCAGAAAGAATTGCTGCTAACTGTGCCAGGGGCATAGGAGTCTTATACTTTGACAAGGCAGCATAAGAAGACTTTTGCGCACTGGTAACAGCAGACTACGCACGAGTAGTTGAGACAGATTGTGCAGTAGTTGAAACAGCAGATTGTGCACCAAGCTTGGTGGCAGAATGGACAGACTGCGTAGCAGTCTTGCTGGCAGACTGTACAACAGTCTTTGAAGCAGACTGCACCACATATTGCACAGCAGCCTTGGTGGCAGAACTGCCAGACTGTGCAGCAGTCTTAGGGACCCACACTGGGTGCACTTTGCTCGTGACAGAAGTTGTTGCAGTGCGGGGGGTGGTCTTGGAGTTGATCATGGCTTCGTAGGCCGTCTGGTTGACTTTCACAACCAGAGTCTTCTGCGTCTTCCCGATAGACGCCACGTCACAGTGAGTTGTCACTTCCTCGTCGGAGGAGAAAGTCGTCCCCAGCAGATTCACCATTTTATTTGCAAAAACAAAAGTATGAAACTTTATTGATACAAACTTTGTAAAGATTACAAGAATTCTGGGAAAGTTACAACTGTAGCAATCCAATCTAGAAGACGATTGCTTTATCCCTTGGACGATGTGAACTTTGAAGACGATAGCCTCGAAAGTTGAAGTTGAAGGCAAAAGCCTCGGAAGAATGCAGCAGCACTTGGGCAAGAACTCCTGAACTCTCTGATATTTCTGAACTTTATGTCTGATCCCCCTGAATGAAGACTTGAAACTCTATTTATAGAGTTCTAGAAATAACTAACTTTTAGTTATTCTGGATGGCACAAGTTGGATTGTGCATGAATTGGATGGCACAGCATCAGACTGCGCAGGCAGTTGTTGGATCATGGGCCAACTGTCTTGGACATATGGCATCTTTTGATTGAATTGCGCATGATCGTGTGTAGACGGTTGCCACGTAGTGAGTTATTGATGGCATGAATGCCACGTGTACTTTTATCAGTTTTCATAATGAAGTGCGTCATATGAGTTGCGCTGACTTTGGATTGTGCTAGGATGGATCGCGCTGAGTTGGATTACGCCAGAATGGACCGCACAACAGACAGGCTGGCAGATTGTGCTGCATGTACAGCTGTCCTCGAGCGCTGTGCGGCGCAATAAACGAACAGTCTCCTCGTTCTTCGTGCTGCCAATTGTCAGAAGATTTGATTTTGTCAGGTAATGATGACTTCTGCCACGTCAGCCTGCACATTTGAAAGTGTGCGCAGTCTGGTGTGCGCAATCTGAATGATGCGTAATCTGATGTCTGCGCAGTTCATTTGAAAGTTGTATTTCTTGATTTCCATGATTTTGTTGATGGGTGCAACTTGATTTTTTAGGACCTACAACAATCTACTTCCTCGAATTTTCGTCCGAACGATTCCTTAAATTTCAAGCACGCTCACCTTATATCGCACCGACGATAACATCGTCATTCGATAGCACCCCTATCGATAGTCATCTCAATTTACTCAATTGAGTCCAACTCATTCTTGCTAAATACTATTCAATTCCCGCCCTCGACTTTTCTAAGGTCGATGCAACTTTGGTGTATATGCCCAGCCCGACTTAGCCAATTGTGCTTACGCGAACCATCTCTTTTGTTTTATCAAAAACTGTTCTCATATGTTTTGCAAAATAGTTGGACTTATTGTATGGATATCCCGTGGGACAATTGAGAGAGAGCGCACCAACGATATCAAGTTGTGGAAGCACAATTCAGAGTTTATGGAATAACAGAGTTAAAGAATTCAATCGATAGTCCAAGGACGTAAAGCCGTTCTCTGATACCATTATGTCACGCCCCGCTCCCGTAGGAGCGATCGTCCTCGCTAAGGCGTGATGCCGCACGAGGCTAGATTGTGCTCGTGCAAGGCGGGTTCCATAACGGCCGATTTCAACGGCTGCGACGGGGTCGTCGCACAGAAGTCCCAAGCAGAGACATTGAACACACAGCAGAAAATTTAGAACAAACACAAGTTATTCAAAGAAGCTCTTTATTGATATTGAAACAACGATTACGTTGGGGCACAAGGCCAAGATTAAAATCACTCAAGCTCACTCTTCTCATATTTTACAAGTTCACTCAGCTCTCTCTCATCTCTCAATCCATGTCTCGAGCCAGCGGATGCTTCGAAAGGCGACGTCCATACATTATGTTCCGTATAAGTCTTGACTCCATACGACCGCATGCTTCGAATCGCCAAGGAACTCCGTGCCTCGACGCATCCAAGCGAGCTCCGCGCTACGAGCTTCTACCTGTGCCTGCACATGGAAACTATGTGGGTGTCAGTACTCAACTGTACTGGTGGAATGAGCTCCTCACCCACTGATTCAAAACCAATACGTTTGATTTACTTTATACAACTTATTCCCTTTATGATTGTCTTTCTACTATTGCCTTAGGATTATTTTAGGACCGACGCCTTGGCCTATTTCATGTCTTTAGACCATCCCGTGCTTGCAGCAACAATGTTAACTCATACTTCGCTTCTAGACCCTTCTCGTGCCAACAACGTTAACCTATCAAGTCGTGTTTGCCTTACGGCCCAAAATCAGAGACGCAACTACACGATAGACTCCATTTACGTGTGACCGTGCTACAAAACCCTTGTTGAGGCCGTGTCTCGCAACTCAGTGATACTTAACCATATCGTCGCCTCGCAGCCCTTTGCTACTAAATCATCAACCGATCCAATCAAGACTTGTGAACTTAGTGTCACTCAACCAACTTTGCCTTGCGGCGGTTTCCTAACTTAAACTCAAGACAACTTACATCTAAACTATGTAACTTATATGCCGACAACTCAAGACTCGACGCCACATCTCGTGCCGAAGCACGGTGTCTTCGTTGTAGCCAAATCTTAGGCCCAAATATTTTGTGTTACCGACTAAATATACATTCAAGTTCTAGACCAAATCCAAAGGCTTACACGCGGTTTGCCGCTATTCTGTCGACTCAACTATATGAATTTGGTCACTGGCTCCCAGAGCCATTGTGGACTCCTTTTGTAGTTTTGATTAGACGGACGCCCCTTGCCAGCGCGAGTAGCTAGCTCCGCTGCAAGTCCTCGTCTAACCCGTGCGGTCATCCAGCACACAGTCTACGAAAAGTCTCTATCGCAACGGTTCCCATGGGCCGCCTGGATCGCCGTTCGAGAAACTGTTTATTTTATTTACCTTGTACAAGTTGTCCAATGACCATGCAAGACTCGACTCAAACTGATGTCTCACACAGTCATTGTACCTCTAGTGTTACCATCTCCTTCAAGGCTAAGTGCGATACTTCTCACATCTGAGATCTTGTCTCGATGACCCGTAGTCGCGAGCATTCTTCTTTCTTGCCTCGACGATCCAGTCATGAGCATTCTTTCTTTCTTACCCTATCATTTCACTCAACTCAAGAACAACTATTGAAACACTTTTCAAACTCAATAAATCAACCGTGGCCCGTGCCTTAAAACACTAAATTCGTGCCATCGTGTCTCAAACCAACGTGAAACTCTATGTGACACCACCGCCCAAGTCATACTCTATATGACGGGCCCTTCAATCGTGAGACCATGTGATTATACCCGGCCGTAGAACTCATAGGGCCGTGCCTACTACTACTCCTGATAGCTTAACGTAACTCGCCTAACTTACTTTGCAACAACTTGACGAGCAAAGGCTGCGTCAAGCCTTGCGTCGTAGGAACGTGCCGTGCATGCGTTCGACTTGAACAACAAAGTTATTTGAGGTGCCTAGACTTATGCCACAAGCCGTGCAATAAAACTTAACCCATCGGCGAGCAGAGGCTATGTCACGCCTTGGGCGAAGAGACCGTGCATGCTTTATGAAGCATTTATGCGGGCGACGCCTATGAATTTGGCTAACTCTTAGCTTGTGGCGAATACCAACTTTTCCTTCTCCCAAGCCACGGGACGAAGGATCGAGTGTCATTTTCAAAGCACGCCGTGCACCAACTCTAAGACGATCGTTGGACCTTTCCATATTCTAACTCAATTCGACCCGTCGGAATTATTCCCTTTAGCTATGTGAATTCGTCTCTTTTATTATCAAGTCTACTTGTGCAAGTTGAAAACATGCAATTTATTATGTGAAGGCTAAGATGAGACAATTTCACCGAAACTACCCCACCTGAGCGATGTCTTCGAGTCGCCGTTGTAAGGCTAAGTCTGAACGCCGTCGGCGTTTTGATTCCTCCGATTGACTGAGCGGGACGGGGAACTACAGCTGCAAGTCTCCGTTTAACCCGTGCTATCACCCAGTACAGCTATACCGTGTTTCCTCCTAGGCCGAGTCGGTCCGGTGGCCCCGGGTTGTCGTTCGAGGAAACTCTTCCTTGTCAACAAGTTGTCCAATGACCGAATTAAGACATTATTTAGTTGTTAAGGTATTGCCTACGTTCACTTTGAAAACTTGATCATTTTGTCGTGCCCGTGCCTTTGCATTCATTCTTTCATTCGCAACAACACTGTCAATTTACCTAAGAAGGGGTCCAGAAGAGAAGGGTCAGCCACTCACCTTGAGTTTACTTCAGGCGAGAGAACTTGTTGGTCGCGCTAGACGTCGCCTACGCGATTACCTAAAATTGCACAAGCAACCAATTAGAATACTGTATTATTCAAGAAGATCGATAGGAAATACGAGTTCTAAATGCAAGCCATGAAAACCATCGAAAACATTCACGAAAATGCATTCAGAAAATAAAGCCAAAACCAACGCAAGCGGCGTGAAAAGCAGAGCAACGGGAGGTCTCTCCCGACTCAGCCGCAGAGTCAATCCTTGAGGCGCAACCCGCTGAATATGGTACTTGGTTCCGAAGAAGACATTCCATAACGAGGAATGGATCTTAATTCAACCATTTTCGTTCGATCGATTCGATTGATCCCGACCTATCGGTCCCGACCGAATCGATAGCGACAGTGTTCCTTTCTCGCGCACCCCGTAGACGGAGTACAGGACACGATGTAGGGACGGGGCACTACACCATAACCAACTAAGAAAAAGTTTCGTCCCCGAAACTTAAGAATAGAACCTACCTCTACGAGAACAATGAAGAGAATTTTTCCTTCATTTCTGACTCAAGCTCCCACGTCGACTCTTCGACCGAATGGTTTCTCTAGAGGACGCGGACGAGAGGAATAACACAGTTGTGGAGAAGTTTATTCTTATGCTCCAAGATTTGTACTAGCTCTTCGACATATGACAAGTTCGCCTTCAGGTCCAACTTATCCAAATCTACCACATAGCTCGGATCGTGCATGTACTTCCGCAATTGTGAGGCGTGGAAGACGTTATGTACCTCTGTCAATGCAGGCGGCAAGGTGATTTGGTAAGCTACCGGGGCGACTCGCTTCAATATTTCGAACGGACTAACAAATCTTGGGCTTAATTTCCCATTCGCACTGAACCTAGAAACTCCACGCATGGGCATGACTTTCAAGAATACATGGTCGCCTTCCGAGAACTCGAGGGGGCGTCGGTGGGTGTCGGCATAGCTCTTCTGCCGGCTTTGTGCTATCTTCAATCTCTCTCGTATTAACTTGACCTTCTGCACGGTCTGCTCCACCAGTTCCGGACCGAGTATTTGCCGTTCCCCGACTTCATTCCAGCAAATGGGCGATCTGCACTTTCGGCCGTACAAAGCTTCATACGGTGCCATTTGGATGCTGGACTGATAGCTGTTGTTGTATGCAAACTCGACCATTGGTAGATGGACGTCCCAACTTGACTTCAAGTCGATCGCACAGAGTCGTAACATGTCTTCGAGAATTTGGTTCACCCGCTCTATTTGGCCGTCAGTCTGAGGATGATAAGCTCAGCTAAACTTCAACTTGGTCCCCAACGCTGAATGAAGACTACTCCAAAAGTGTGCTACAAACCGTCCATCCTGATCCGAGACGATAGATACTGGGACCCCGTGCAGCCAAACTATTTCATCAAGGTATATCTGAGCAAGGCGGTCGACGCTCCAAGTAACTTTGATGACGAGGATGTGCGCTGACTTGGTTAGTCGATCGACGATGACCCAGATGGCGTCGTTTCCCCGCGGCGTCCTTGGCAAGCCAACAACGAAGTCCATAGTGACATGATCCCATTTCCACTCTGGAATGGTAAGGTTCTGCATCTCTCCTTCCGGTCGCTGGTGCTCGACTTTGACTTGCTAACAGGCCATATACTTTGATGCAAAGAGCGCTACATCCCTCTTCATACCGTGCCACCAAAAGACAATGCGGAGGTCCTTATACACCTTGGTGCTACCAGGATGCAAAGAAAATTTTGCATAATGTGCCTCCGACATTATCTCCTTTCTAAGTTCTGCGTCGTCCGGTACGCATAGCCGTCCCTTTATGCGCAACACTTCCGACTCATCCTCTGCAAAGTTAGACGCTTTCCTTATCGATATCAGCTTCCACATATTCTCCAGGTATGGGTCGCCCTTCTGAGCAGACTTGATCCTCTCCAGTAGGCTCGGTTCCACCCGCAGTTGCGCCAGTTTTACGTCTCTGAAACGAACTCGGAGTTCAATGCCCATTCCTTCCAAGTCACGCAGCAGTCGATCGTTGATGCATAACGAAGCTAAGTACTTCCGGCTCAGCGCATCTGCTACCACATTTCCTTTGCCCGGCGTGCAGTCGATTGATAAGTCATAGTCTTTGATCAGCTCGAGCCATCGCCTCTGCCGCAAATTCAGTTCTTTTTGGGTGAAAAAATACTTGAGGCTTTTGTGGTCCGTATAAACCTGCACGCCACGCCATAGAGATAGTGACGCCATAGTTTCAACAAAAACACAATCGTCGCTAATTCTAGGTCGTGCGTGGGGGTAGTTCTTCTCGTGCGGCTTCAACTGCCGGAAAGCAAAAGATATCACCTTATCCCGCTGCATGAGCACACACCCCAAGCCCTGGCCAGAAGCATCGCTGAAGATTTGAAATCCCTCCGTCCCTTCAGGAAGAGCATGAAATAACGTGTAGGCAACTCTAGAGGGGGGTGAATAGAGTTTGTGTCGATAATTACCAAATAAAAATTAACTCTATATCACCTCCACAAAACAACTATCAAGATAGTAAATAAATCAGAGAGAAATGCAGAAGTAAATAAAGATCAGAAGAGCATACGCAAACACAACAGTTTTAACCTGGTTTTCCTCGTGGAGGACTAGCCCAGGCCTGAGAACTCTAGCTCATGATTGAAATCCACTATTTGTGAAATAGTGTACAACCACGTGCCTTTACTCAGAAGAGCACGCCAAGTTCTTACAGATTCGCAGGTGGCGAAACTTGGAATTGTCCAAGTGACTTTTCTTTTCAACTCTTGCACAAAAACTTCTAGCTGAATCGCACTTGAGCACCTTGGGGCTTAGGAAGTTTTGTGGCTAGTAGATTGGAAGAGTAAGGCTTAGGTAGTATAAGGCTTAGATGATTGAGAGTGAGAGATAGAAAGATGATGAAGAGATGATTGAAAATGGTTGAAATCATGTCCTATATATACTAGTCTGGAAGGCAGAATTCGGCCAGAATTCTGTCCTCAAAATTAAAAAATATAGCCATTGTACCAGCTAGCAATTGGTAACCCTAAAAATTAGTTCCTAGAAATTAGGGGACAAAGTTCGGCCCGAACTCTGTGTGGGGGCAGAGTTCGGCCCGAACTTTGCCTCCTTGGTGGCAGAATGTTCAAATAGCCTTTGGGCTTTGGTATAGCTTGGGCTTAGTTCAGGAATTGGTCTGTTTGTATGGTAGAGCTTGGAGAGATATGTCTAGGGGTTGAGATGACTCAGTGTGACTCAACGTATACATTCTCCTAGACTCAATAAAATAAAGATTACAGACTTAGAACAAAAGGAAACCAAGAGCCCTTTGATGACGCATTTCTTCTGATATTTGAGTAGATCTGAAGATGTCTTTTTCCTTTACAGCAGTCGTCCAAAGCCCCGATGCGAGGCCCTGGATAGGTCGCTAGGCGGTTCGGAGAAATCTCTTTGTATGACGTCGTCTTTGGTCCATAATTAATTCTTCATTGCCTATGTCCTGGTTTGATCATGTTTGATCATGCTTACTGCATGTCTAAAAATACATGTTAGGCAAGAAAAATATGTTGCAGTATGATACAAGCATGGCAATATGATATAGGACAATTAGGACAATTCTAAGTTTAAGTAGCAACATGATAGTGAGTATATGAATATTAGTGACATCATTATGTTAAACTTAACTGATTAGCCATATTCAAAAACACGATGTAATCATTGGGCCAACAGAGCAAGTATCGGGGCCAAAACGAGCCGTTGTTTGAGCTCCTGGAAGGAAGTTTTACAGTCGTCTGACCACTTAAATGCGACTCCTTTCTAGGTGAGGCGAGTCAACGGCGATGCAATCTTCGCGAAGTCCTTCACGAAGCGTCGGTAGTATCCCGCCAAGCCTAGAAAGCTTTGAATTTTGCTAACTGATATGGGTCTTTTCCAATCAGCGACTGCCTCGACTTTCTTCGGATCGACTGCGATGCCCACGACGGAGATGATGTGTCCAAGAAATGAGACGCTGTTCAGCCAGAATTTGCACTTGCTCATCTTCGTATGCAATTGATTCTCTTGAAGGGTTTGGAGTACCGTCTCTAGATGCTCTGTATGTTGCGCTCGATCCTTCGAGTAGACGAGGATGTCGTCAATGAAGACTACTACGAATTTATCAACGAACGAACGGAACACCCGATTCATTAGATCCATGAAGACGGCAGGGGCGTTTGTCAGACCGAACGGCATTACCAAGAACTCGTAGTGGCCATAGCGAGTGCGGAAGGCAGACTTCATCACGTCATCTGGCTTGACTTTGAGTTGGTGATAACCCGATCGCAGATCAATCTTCGAAAACACCGTTGCACCTTGGAGCTGGTCAAACAAGTCGTCGATGCGGGGCAAGGGGTATTTGTTCCGGACGGTGGCTTTATTCAATTCCTGATAGTCGATGCTGAGCCGCATCGATCCATCCTTCTTCTACAAAAATAGCATGGGCGCACCCTACGACGAGACACTCGAACGGATGAACCCTTTATCAAGTAATTCCTGTAGTTGTGCCTTCAATTCTTTTAACTCTGCAGGGGCCATTCTGTACGGAGCTTTCGAGATCGGCCGGGTGTCAGGAAATGTATCGATAGTGAACTCTATTTCTCGATCGGACGGTATGCCGGGTAGCTCGTCCGGAAACACGTCTGGGAATTCTGCCACAATGTCGGTCTGACCCGCGTTTGCACCATCCTGTCTCATGTCACGAATGGACGCCAAGTAGCCTTCGCATCCGGAATGAAGCAGCTTCCGAGCAGAAATTACCGAGATCACCATGCAGGTCGGTGATGCTTCACCACACGAATAGCAGAATTCGGGCACTCCAGGTATGCGGAAGGTGACCCTCTTTCCTGTGCAGTCGATAGTGGCATTGCAAGGACCGAGCCAATCCATGCCCAGTATGATGTCGAAGTCCTTCATATCTAGAACTATCGTATCAATACCGATCTTTTGACCCCCAATACATATGGTTCCTCCCTCGCATGCTAAGTTTGTGAGTAGTAGCACGCCCGAAGGCATACTTACGCTAAGATCAAGGTCTAACGATATTACAGGAAATTTGTGCTCGGCGGCGAAGTCCGCCGATATGAAAGTATGTGAAGCGCCTGAATCAAATAACACACGAGCAGGTACATTATTGAAACTCAATATACCTGTCACGACAGTGTCGAAAGCGAATGCCTCGTCTCGAGTCAGAGCAAAGACACGCCCCTGAGCATTAGGGCGTCGGGCTTGGTTGTTGGGTTGAGTGGGCTGAGGAGGTCGGGGAGCCTGTCCTCGATTCTCTTGACGGTGTTGTTGTGGTGGTGCGTTAGGATGATTTGGTTTTCGAACCGAGCATTCTCGAAATTGGTGCCCCCTTTGTCCGTAAAAGAAACATCCTCCTTCGTGAACAAGACAATCATTGAGATGGTGGCCGGTGTTGTGACATTTGCTGCAAGGAATTGGAGGGGTTCGCCCCCTGTTGTCGCCATTATTTGGGCACTTTCATGCGTAATTGTTGTCTCCCGTATAGCTAGGACGTTTGAGATTGGAGTGGCGCACAACGTCGTCAGCACCGGAAGGATGCAGGCCCTCAAGGCGGAGAGCGTGATTCAGAGCCTCTCCTGTGGTCTTGTACTCTAGGACCCCGACATGAGCACAGATAGAGTGTCGCAGAACCACTTCGAACCATCGCACACGGCACTCTTCTGTAGGCAGAAACGCACTAGCAAACTTGGACAACTTGTTGAATTCTGCAGCATACTGTTCTACTGTCCGATTCCTTTGCTTCAATTGCATGAACTCATTTTCCTTCGCTTGACGAACGGCTGACGGAAGGTACTCGACTTCAAAAGCCTTGCGGAACGTGGCCCAAGAGATCGGCGCTGTGTTGTTTTCGCGTCGGATTGCTCGCTTGTGCACGGCCCACCAGTCGTGCGCGTTCAACTGTAGTTGAAGTTGTGCGCAGGCGACTTGCTTTGATTATTCAATGCTGAGGAGCTCGAAGTGATATTCCAGCTCTTCCAACCAGTCGATCGCCATAGAAGGGCCTTCGGTGCCGCTGAAGGAAGTGCGACACACTTTCTTAAATTCTGACACTTCAAAGTTGTACTTTTTCGGTACCGCAGGTTGACGCTCGGGTTCCTCCGTGTCGACTTTAATGGGTTGGACCGTCGGCACGGTGACAGTAGACGTGCTGACGGCAGGCGCAGTCGCAGAATTTCCATTGGCCATAATTGTCTGGACGTTCTGCTGCAGGGTATCCAGCTGCTTTTGTTGAAGTTTAGCATGTGCGTCGAAGCGAGCTTCGAACTGGGCCTGTCGTTCCTCTATCTTTTGATGTCGGTTCTCGGACTTGTTCTGCTGTGCCTCCATCATGCGCAGCATCCTTTCGATGGTATTGTTAGAAGGTTCGGCCCGCGAACGATGCGAACTACTAGAGCCGCTAGAAGCGCTCTGCTCTCGCCCGGCCGTGGGTTCTGGCACTTCTGCGATACGAAGGCAAACACATCAATCACAAATTATTACGGACTCGTTGTATAGAACAACTTATCTCATCGATACGAGGTCAAAGGTTTGAAACTCTAGATGCGAGGCCAAAGGATGTAAAGCCGTGCTCTGATACCATTATGTCACGCCCCGATTCCGTAGAATCGATAGTCATCCCCCGGGCGTGATGCCGTGTGAACCTAAGTTGCGATCGCACAAGACGTAGTCATAAGGTCATCCGAAACACAACATGAAGTTAGAGTATGCAGAGAAATTGATTGACACATTTGAAATAGAAGTAGACTTTTCATTGATATTAATATTTCATATACATTGACTCCATTACAATCATTGCCACACGGGCTACAACATGACTCGACTTACAAAATGAACGCTGATGAGATAGTCGTTCCATACATTACATCCCTTTTTACAAGCAAAATAGTTACACTTTCCACCTGCGATCGAGGGAAGCCGAGTCGCCATATGTTCTTCTTTGTACTGAGTGCGGAGTCTTCAAAAGGATTTTAGAACACAAGCCTTCACACGCGGCTTCAAAATGTGTACACGTCGCCTTGGGTTTTAATTGGCACGCCCTTCGTGATCTGGGGTACCTGCGGGGAGAGCGAGGATCAGTACATTACACTTTGTACTGGTGCGTGGCTATTTAAGTTCCAAGCTCTCATTTGGTTGAAGAGTTTATATGACTTAGTTCATGAATGTTTCTAACCATCCTAATGAATTTCAAACAAGCATATGACAAGCATAATGTAAAATACGATGGAACTTATACCACGGCAGGCCGCGCCGTGCCTTATGAAACTTACCATGTTCTTCCCTGTCAATTGTTATCATTTACATACCAAGTGCAATATTACGTGTGATTGGCCACCGGCATGACAAGCCATCCTGGACTATAGCTTTGTTAGCCGGGGCCCTTGCAGCGCAAGTAGTGAGCCCCGCTGCAAGTCCCCGCTTAACCCGTGCTATCACCCAGCACAGCTATACCGTGTTTCCTTCTAGGCCGAGTCGGTCCCGTGGACCCGGGTTGTCGCTCGAGGAAACTCTCCCTTGTCGACAAGTTGTCCAATGACCGAATTAAGACATTATTTAGTTGTTAAGGTATTGCCTACGTTCACTTTGAAAACTTGATCATTTTGCCGTGCCCGTGCCTTTGCATTCATTCTTTCATTCGCAACAACACTGTCAATTTACCTAAGAAGGGGTCGAGAAGAGAAGGGTCATCCACTCACCTTGAGTTTACTTCAGACGAGACAACTTGTTGGTCGCGCTAAACGTCGCCTACGCGATTACTTGAAATCGCACAAGCAACCGATTAGAACACTGCATTATTTAAGAAGTTCGATAGGAAATGCGAGTTCGAAATGTAATCCATGGAAACCATCGAAAATATTCACAAAAACGTATTCAAAAAATAAAGCCAAAACCAACGCAAGCGGCGTAAAAAGCAGAGCAACGGAAGGTCTCTCCCGACTCAGCCGCAGAGTCAATCCTTGAGGCGCAACCCGTTGAATATGGGACTTGGTTCCGAAGAAGACATTCCATAACGAGGAATGGATCTTAATTCAATCGTTCCCGTTCGATCGATTCGATTGATCCCGACCTATCGGTCCCGACCGAATCGATAGCGACAGTATTCCTTTCTCACGCACCCCGTGGACGGATGTCACGCCCCAGAACCAGAATACTGAAGAGCGGGGGCGAACATAGCCAGCTACGTATATAGAAATGAAGTCCATCTCGCTAAACGGTCACGGCTGTCTAGATATGAGGGTTTACTACAAGCCAACAGTCTCTTAAGGTCAAGCCTACTGTCTCAATCTCAAGCAAATAATATAATCACAAGATGTTTGACCACCAATATACAATAAAAGGCGTCCCAAATATTACATATCAGCTGATCATGAAGCTAGTCGTACAAAATACTAGGACTAGCAAGAGTTAAGTCATATATGATCAACCCTAGGATTTGTTAATCATGTTTACAGCCCGTAGGCAGACAGTAAGTAAAAGTGCATCGAGCTAACAGGTGCTCGTCGGCTAAATGCCTTAAAAGAATAATTTTACAATAGAGTGAGCGAAATAAAATAGAAAACCCACTCGTAGCCCGGGTTCCTTCTAGTCGCCACCATCGGGCTGGAGGTTCGGTAGATCCTCGGGTGCTGCTCCAAAATCTGGCCACACAAAACCAGCTGGGTCAAACCCCAGAAAGAGCAAGTACCACAAAGGAGGCCACGAAATAAGAACAAAGCCAGCATATCAGAACATAAGAAAATGAAAGAAAAGTACAAGTAATAAAGAGCACGTCAGGACAATAAACGACTAGGGACGTGGAACCATTCTGGAAACCAGGTTACAACCCGTAAACCAAACAAGGACCGGGGTTGTAACCCTTCGCCTGAATAGCTCCTTGTCTCTACCCAATTATTGTTAAAGCAAGTAAAGCAATCATGTTCCGGAGTACCAGGTACAGGGACTAGACAAGACTTAGACAGAGCTAGACATCATCCATTCACAAGCGGCCAAGCAGGTACTACGGCTTACTACTTAACTAACTAGGGTTATCACAAGCCTTAATTACTAACAAGATGCAAGTGAAAAATTCCCAGTCCCAAGCCCTGCAGACCATCCAGTTATCCTTCCGCGGGTTGAGAGTATGGTTGGGTACATCGCCCCGGAGACGATATACCCTTAGGTGACTTAGAGGGTGCAACACATGACAGTACGCTGGAAATGTGCTCTACTCGTCGGCAAGCTACAAGTCCAATTAAGAGCGCCCGGATAACGAGATTGCCTGTGACTGGAAATTCTCCATGAACTATAGTTTGATCTAGTCATTAGCCTAATCCATATTCAGTATGAATCCCTGACCGTGGAAACCAGGGAGTCACGTCCTAGATATGATGCAAGACAAGACAAGTGGATTGCACAAGCAAGCAAGCAGGAACACCCACGGTGTCAAGTTGATTATACAAGTCAAGTTACAAGTTACAAGTCAAGTCAAGTCAGGAGTGCGCTGCCACGGCCACTATCAAATTATCAAGATAAATCATGTCAGGGTACTTGTCAGGAGTGCGCCACGACGGGCCACTATCATGTCAGGTTTCATGTCAGGAGTGCACCACTACGGGTCACTATCGTGTTATGCTAGTTTCTTGTCATACCATGCCATGTACAATAGTCATTCCAAACATATTAAGTAAAATCAAGTTCATGACAAAAGGTGTAAGGATATAAAATGGGCGTAAAATATCTAATAAAATATCAATATACAGGACTATAGAAGAGCCAAGCTTAAGGAAAAATAAAACCAAATCTCCATGATTGGACAGATTGCACAAGGGTCATTGGGGTCGGGTTGCGCAGGAGTCAAGTGCGCCAGAGGCAAACTGCGCAGGAGTGAGCTGCACAGAAGTCGGCTTGCGCTGAGCTGGTTGGCACAGGGGTCAGATTGTGCAGGGATGAACTGCGCAGGGTTGAACTGCGTAGGGTTGAACTGCGCAGGGTTAGATTGCGCGGGGAGCCAACTGCGCAGAGGTGAACTACGCAGGAGTCAAGCGTGCAGGAGCCGATGGCGCAGGGTTGGTTGCGCAATCGGGCAGTGGCCAGGCTGCGCAGTCAGCGACCAACGCTAAAGAGCGCGGCGTGGGGAGGCTGCGCGGTCAGTGCTGCGCTAAAGAGCGCAGACTGTAGATCTTCTTCTCCAGGCCTAGAGGAACATCAAGAACACCCAAAATTCAATCTTTCATATCTTAGTCAAATCAAAGCCAAATCTAGATTTTCAAAGTTCTAACTTGAGTAAAATTG
The DNA here is from genome assembly GCA_029216955.1 of Iris pallida. Lineage (NCBI taxonomy): Eukaryota > Viridiplantae > Streptophyta > Magnoliopsida > Asparagales > Iridaceae > Iris > Iris pallida. The sequence continues at coordinate 5,587,044 of JANAVB010033817.1, read as the reverse complement.
AATTCTCTTCCACATGGAAGCATCAAAACCTACAAAAATCCAACCAAAATAGATCAAAACCATGTAAATCCGAAAATAGTTAAAACCTAGATCTAGAACAAGGGAGACTCCAAATCACAAAATTCCAAGTTCTAAAGTTAATCTCCATGGCCTAATCTAGCTAATGGACAAATAAAAAGTGGTTCTCATGTGGTGGTAAGGTGCACTTGCCTATGGGGGTTGGTGTTGTGTAGAGGAAGGAAGAAGAAGAAGATGGAGAAATAAATGAGAGAATTATGGAGGAGAGAGAAAAGTAGGTGGAGTTTTAATGAGGGTGGGTTATGTTGTGTTGAGGGTGGAGTGTAGGTTAAAGTGCTCCAATGCATTTTAAACCAAACCAAACCAAATCAAACCAATTCTCCTCCACAAAATAAACCAGCCAGGTAAAACCCAATTACGAGAACCAAAATCTGCAAGTCAAGCCAAATACAAGTACATGCCAAAATCCGAGAAAATAAATATAGGTCTGAAATACATGCAAGCTTGACAAAATACGTATTCAAAATATGGGTGTTACAACGGAGTACAGGACACGATGTAGGGACGGGGCACTACATTTGTAGTAGTTATTTTTACATTTACTAATTCAACTATTTTCTATCTTAGGGAACAATGAAGAGAATGAAGATGTTGGTGATGATGATGACGATGTAGAAGAAACCGAAAAAACTGAAGAAACTGATAAAAATTATGATGCGGAAGATAAAGATGATGCAAATATTAGAGCAAATATAGAGAATGTTAAGATACCAGAATTTGTTGATAGTGAGTATGAGGACTCTGATGATAACATAAGCATTGACGAAGATGACAAATTTGGACTGTCTAGGCCCAAGTTTTCAGAGTTCAATGAAGTAAAGAACTTGAAAGACCCATCATTTATTCTGGGCATGGAGTTTCAAAGTTCAAGAGAGTTTAGAAGATTAGTGAGGGAAGACACAATTAGGAGGGGATACGACATCTCATGGAAGAAGATTGAGGGAAGAAGAATAATTGTAGAGTACAAAAAATATGGTTTAAACTATATGGCTCAATGAATACTGATGGTATCAGATGGCAGTTGAAAAGTATGTAAGAAATCCACAAGTTCTCAAGGGTGTTGGTGAATACCTAGATGTCTACATTTTGGTTGGCGAACAAATCTTTGGAGGGCTTTAGAAGTAGTCCTACATGGAATGTTGAAGAGTTCTGAAGTGATGTAAATAGAAAGTTCTCAATGAAATCTCTAGAGCTAAAGCATACAGAGAAAAGAGAAAAGCAATACGTATAGTAGATGGATGTTACAAAGAATAATATGGATTGTTGAGAGACTACGCGGTAGTCATATTCCAAAAGAATCCTGATAGTGTTGGAAAGGCAAGGACAAGAAGGACATCATTGGAAGAACCCAACACCTTTGATAGGATTTTTATTGACTACAATGCACAAATTAAAGGCTTTAAAGTGATTGTAGAAAGATTATTGGTGTTGATATGGAAATCAAATTTGGAGGGGCCCGTAGGAGGGATCTTACTAACTGATGTTGCTAGGGATTCCAACAACCAAATGTTTCCTATAGCCATGGCAGTAGTGGCCCAAGAATGCCATGAGACACATAGTTGGTTTCTTTAATGTTTGCTTCATGCTATTGGGGGCCAATCGTAGAACAATTGACAATATATAAGTGATAGTCAAAAGGTATACTTCTATTTATATTGATATTGGGTTTATGTTACATATCAATCTTAGATAGTTCTAATTCTTAGATAGTTACATATCAATAGATATGGATTAGTCTTTTATCCTGGTAGTAGTTCCCTAGATGGTAGTAGTGCTTTGAATATGGATATGTTCTGGGTTTAGAGCTTTGAATATTGATATGTTCTGGGTAGTAGTTTCCTACATAATAGTAGTGCTTTGAATATGAATATTGATACTGGGTTTAGAACTTTCTTAGATAGTTCTCTTTCTTAGATATAAATTTTGTGTGTTATGGGTTTAGAACTTTCTAGTAGATATAAATTCTTAGATAGTTACATATTGGTCTTATAGTTACATATTATTCTTTTTTCTAGATTTAATAGCAAAATTGATACTGGGTTTATGTTCTGGATCCTATTTCTCATAGTATTGATTAGTATTGATATATATAACTATCTAAGAAATATGGACATGATACTGGGTTTAGTGCTTTGAATATGGACATGATATTGAGTTTATGTTCTGGATTTTATAGATGTTTAGAACAATTGGCATTTCATGCAATCTTTGATACTTCTATTTATATTACAGGGTTTTGTTGAGGGTTTCAAACATACCATGCTTGATTATAATCATAGGTACTGTGTTAGGCGCCTTCATGCAAACTTCAGGGATACTGGCTACAGAGAATGCAAACTAGAAAATATGTTGTGGAATATTGCAAGAGCTAACACTGTTCCAGATTGGAATTTTCATATGAAGGCTACGATGCATGAGAACAAAAAAAAGCATGGATGTGGTTGACCAAGTATGGCAACTTTATGGAATTCCTAGTTTGCATGCAATAGCAGCACTACATCATCTCGAAAAACAACCAGAAGATTATGTGGATGAATGCTATCACATTAGTACTTGAAAGTAGTGTTATTCTGAGATAATATTTCCAATACCATATAACAGATTTTAGCCTCTTAGTGTAGGTGATCCTATATATGGACTACTATTTGTTAAGGAAAGACCAGAATGTCTAAAAAAGGCAAGAATAAAGAAGAATGAGGAACCTCCCCAAAAAAATAGATATGCAATGAGGAGATCTTATATGTGTACTACAAGAGGAAGTGTGAGAATGCACCTGTGAAGAAGGCTAGCAAGTTGGCAAGAGGAAGGCATGAATCTGTGAACATCAACAGAATGATAACGGTGAAACACTACAACAAATATGGCCTACAATAGCATACGCCGAACGCTATAGAAAGCCTTCTATAGTGTATTTTATCCGCTATAATTGCCCCCGCTATAGTAAGTAAATGCTATAACATTATAGCGTTCTTGAATGATGTAGATGGATTATAGCGTTCATGAATGTTGTGGATGGTTTATAGCGTTCGTGAATACTGTAGATAGATTATAGCGTTCATGAATGTTGTGGTGGAAATAAACATGGAGTTCAACACAAAATGAGGGATGGTAGAAATGGACATGGAGTTCAACAAATAATTATAGGATCATTGTCACACTCACTTTTCAATTTCAAAGATATTTTAGTAATTGTGATTTATTTGAATTTTTATGATTTTTATTTGAATTTTTATGTATTTATTAATTAGATTGATTTCAGTGTGATTGATTGGTTGTAGACTGGTGACTTGGTAGTTGACCTTAGTCAATCTTCACTAGAAGCCTAATAATGTAATTAAAATTCACATTTTTGGTTTTAAAAATTATGTAGATTTAAATCTCTATTTTTGAAGTGGTTTAAATGATTTTAGTCTTTTTAGCCATTTTGGCCTTTTTGTGATTTTCTAGATATGTTGACTTGTGATTGTGCAAGCAACTGGTTTAACCTTAGAGGACTTGTATAGGGGCCTAACCATGCCTTAGAATTATTATTTTTATTTTTAGAATTTATTTTAGGTATTAGATTATTTTTAAGGCTTTAATTGATTTATTTTAGCCTTTTTGCATGTAAGCCTTTAAGCCTTTTGACTTGGGCCCATTTCTACTTGAGAATGAGTTAGCCCAAGGGAAACCCTAACCCTAGGAGACCTATTCCTGGCCGCCCAACAGCAGTACTCCCTCCCCCTTGCATTCATTTGTGAAGTTTTGAGCCTCCACAAGGAAACCCTAATAGATCCCCTTCTCCAAAACTCCTTTTTCCTTCATCCGGAGTCCGTTTCTTCCCAAACAAACTCCGTTGCACTCGTCGAGGAGAGGAGGATCTGCTGGAGCATTTCTAGCGAGGAGGCGGAGGCTTTTGCTTGAGGGAAATCGGCCGACACGACAACCGAGGGGTTCCATTCATTGAGTTTTTGACACTCAATAGGTAAACCCTAAACTACCATAGTAAATCTGAAATTTCTTTCATTTTTGCATCCATATAGGTGCCCTAGACTTGCCCACGAAATTTGGTTGGATTTTGACTTCGTTTGATGGCGGTATCGGACACGTGTCGGTCCTTTACGGCACATGTTCGACGAAATGTCGCTTAGGATAGAAAGTTGCTGTTTTTCAATTCTGTCTTCATGGATGTTTAGATAATATTATTTTGATAAACTTTTGTGAAGACGGATTTGGTTTTGACAACGTATCAACGGCGTTTCGGGCAACGGACGCACGTGCACGGATCCCGTGCACGAGGCCGTGCGTGCCTTGCTGTCCGTGCGTTGTTTCTTGATGCACAGGCCTTATTTTTGCATGAAATTTCTTGAGCACGTGGGGGCAACCTCTGCCCCCATGCTCTTAAAATTTCACGGCTTTTTGTTGAACGAGCGCGGAGAAATCGCGCGTGCACCGCTCAGCCGCACTGTGCATTCAGCCTGATTTTGTCGCTGAAACGGACTTCGTGCGCGCACACGACGCAGCAAAGACCCGTTCCAGGAACTGGGACACGTCGACCTATACCTAGACTATCCGAGGAATGAACCCCGAGTCGTGGCGTGGCCCGACGAGCGAGCCACGAGAGCGGAACCGTGCGCACGAGGGCGCGCGGGCGTGCGCGCGCACGCAGCAGGCCGCGCGCGGGTTCGGGGCTGCGTGCGCCGCCTCGACACAGCGTGTCGTTGTGTGCAGCGCTCAAACGAGCGGGAACGCACGCGCAAGCACGCGTTATCATGCGGTATCGGGAAATTTCGATACGCGTTCTGTGGACACGACATGGATACGATTTCGAACCCGAGAGTATACGCACGTATCACGTGGGTCGAGACCAACGTGTATGCCGAGTTTCGCGAGTTTGTTTGGTGTATATCTCGTTTTGGGTCGTTGGGTGAAAAAATGAGTTTTCTTTAATATGAATTTTTGAGTTTAAATGCGATATTTTGATTTCCAGCTATTTAGCTTATAAAATTTGAGTTTTCAGGACATATATGAGGTTTCGGATTAGTGGAAACCAACTTTTGGTTTTGTTTCATAATTTTCCATCATTTATGAGTATATATGCTTTCTATATAGCTATGTATACATATATTTAATTATATATATATAAAACCCCGTTGAAACCCATTGCCAATGCATACATATTGAGAATGGGTCGAGGGGGATTTAATTCCAAATTTTTGACTCTTTAAATTATCTCAAACCATTGCCAATCTTTCATTTGAACATTTGTATATATATATATATATATATATATATATATATATATATATATATATATATATATATATATATATATATATATATATATATGTAGTTTTCTTATTTTGTATATATGTATATAAATATTATATTAAATTGTGGTATACCATGGTTGTGTTTGCTATTTTTAATCTCAGAATTCACCATATTTCAGTAATCTCCAGGTCATACACACGCAAACAATCATTTGTTAGAATTAAGGTTTGGTTTGAATTGTAAATACACATGTGTGTATATATGCCTATATGTATATAGATATTTATGCTTGATAACTCTCTTAGAATAGATTGTAGTTGTGTATATAACTATAGGAGCCCTAGGACAGATTTGGTTTGTCATTTTGAGCCTAGTTTAGTCGAATTGGCCGACAAGTTGACAAAATTGACAAAAGTCAACTTTGGGTCAAACTTGATCTAATTCAACTCAAACGAACTCCAAATGACCTAGAATTTTGTGCATGACCTAAAAATTAGTAGACTGACTAGTTGACCCAGGTTTGACCAGCGTTGACCAGGTTTGACCAGAGTTGACCGAGGGTTGACTTTGACCAAAATGAACCTAGAAGCATGTAGTCTTGCATTGTAGCTATTTCTTTTGATATTTTAGACTTGGTTGTGACATGTGTATACTTTAAATAGGTTTACATTGCCCCAGTTTAGCTACACTTCATTATTAGCAGTTCAGTTTGCCAGGCGAGTACAATCTCTGATCTTTTCATACTTTTTTGGATATGTTCTCTTGTTATAGACTAGTATACTTGATGCTGACACGATATTCACACGGATTAGTACCCTATGGATCTTTTCATACGATGTTATCCCCTCGGATACATCGAGTATATCATGTTCATGTACTTTATCATGGCCATCATGTACTCCATGTATTCATATTTATCCATGTGCACTCATGTGTTATTCATGTACACTCATGACCATATGAGCCCCATGTATAAAGTAGTTGTCATCCATGTGCAATAACATAACATGTATTGATCCTTGTTGTTTGCAAAAAACAAAAATTCTTTATTTCACAAACTTTAAAGAATAGTACAAGAGTACAATGAATTCTGGAAAAGTACAACTTTAGGAATCTGATCAGAAGACGATCACTTTATCCCTTGGACTATGTGAACTTTCAAGACAATAGCCTCTGAAGAATACAGCAGCACTTGGACAAGAACTCCTGATCTCTGATGGTCTCGAAAATGACCTGGTCCCCTTAATGAAGAACTTGAAACTCTATTTATAGAGTTCTAGAAATAACTATTTTGGAGTTATTCTGGATTGCGCACAATGAACTGCGCCAGTGACAGACTACACAGGCTATAAACTGCACTGGCCTTTGGGTAGTTGCTCGATCGTGGGCTAACTGTATTTAGACGCGTGGCATTGTTTGATTAAAATGTGCTTAGTCGTGTACAGGCGGTTGCCACGTGGCGAACAATTGATGGCATCTAAGCCACGTAATAAGTGTCAGTTATCTTCAAAAAGCTTAATGTATCGCACTGCAACTGAGTTGGGATTGAATAGCGCTAGCTTCAGACTGCATTCAGATCTGGTCAATGGATCGCACTGGGATTTGGACAGCTGTCCTAGAGTGCGGCGCGGCACGGAAAACGAGCAGACTCCTCGCTTCTCGGGCTGTCAGGCTGTCAGTGGATTTGATTTTCTTGTCAGGTAATGATGGTATTGCCACGTCAGCATTGACGCTGTTCATTTGATGGGTGCACAGTTTGGACTTCTGTGTACTATTTGATGAGTGCAACTTGATTTTTAGGACTTACAAGACCCCCTTCAAAGTTTTCGAAATTTGAAAATATTTCAAAGTTTCGAAATACTTTGAATTTCAAATTTGAAATCAAGTTACGCTTAGACCTGCGTGTTTTAAGGAATTAGTTTCGATTTTCTCCGCGCAATCGGAGGTGACTGTTGGGTTCCTATGAGAAACTATAAATAGTTTCCTCCTTCGTTTTTTAAGCTTTACTTGCTTTTGAATCTCCGAGAGAAAAACTCCTTCGAGTATTTGAGCATTTGTGATTCTCCTACTTCAACTTATTCTTCCTCCTCTCGTCGTCGACACCCATGGCGCCTAAACGATTGGCCGCTGAGAAGGGTAAAGGCCCTGCCGAACCTTCAACCCGTGTTGCACCGCGAGTGTCTCGCCATGAGACAGGCCATCCCGCTCTTCAAGGTGAAGATGGACAATGATCGAAACCCTTTTTAGGGTTTTTGATGATTTTGAACCTTCATGCCTCTCTCTTTTTAGATATTGATGGTATTTTCAACCACTTGTGCCACTCTGTTTAGGGTTTTGGCTGCATATACAACAGTTTTTATTTTTATGAAAACTGTGTCTTGGCTCTAATTGCATAATCGGTTAGAGAGCGCTGAGAGTGTTTAGCGTAATCTGTCGATTTGTGCACCAAGACGTCGCTTGCACAATCTGATGTTTTGCGCAACTAGGCTGTGCTAGCGCAATTGGATAGATTGTGCACGCAGCACAATCAGATGAATTGTGTATGTAATTCATTCAAAAACTTTAATTTCTTTTGCACATACTGATGTTTGTCTCTTCATCAATACAGTTAACCTCAGAGAAGACCCAAACTATGAAGTTCTTGTCGGAACTATGTCTGAGTCAGAGTTCAAGGAAGATCTTTCGCATGTCTCCTTTCCTCAGTACGCTTTGCCATCATCTCGGCAGGCTGTCTTGATTGCACAAGATAATGAGACTTTATTATGTCTGATGAACGGGCAACCTCTACAGACTGCTGATACTGTCACACACAAGAAACCCCTATTTTTGTTCGGTGAAGCTTTTGATAAGAATTCACAGCCGAGGCCTCGTATGGAGGAGAGAATCTTCCAAAGAGGCGAGAAAACAATATATCTGACAGAGATCTCAAGATGTCTTCCTCTGTCCAGATATACTTTTGTGAGCTTTCCCAAAAAGATGGAGTGGGACATAACTCCACTGCAACAGGCCCGAGTGGGCAACATCTATGTCAAGAAAGAGCCAGAAAATAAAGATGTATTCTACAGCTCTTCTGAACGACATTGTTCTTTACTCCGAGGACTAAAACCCGGTTGCATCCCACCGGAGGATTATTCTCTGTTGTTCCAGTGAGGACCCCAATATTTGCAAATGAGTTTGCAAAAGTGGAAGGGAGATATCCAGACAATGACCTGCGGTTGATAGGTCTTATTAACCCAGAGAATAAAAGATGGAGTTGCGTGGCCAATTAGATATTGGTCCAATTTGAGAGTCAGCTCAGAGACATTGATCTGTATCATGCATTGTACGCCATTGTCTATGGGTTTCCCCCTAATCCACATTTATTCCTTGTATTGGCAGAAAGATATAATTACAGAACCGGGACCTTCATGACGCCGCGTGGGGAAATCGGCTTAGCCTTACATGAGATGAAACACATCTCTAATCTGCCGATGGGGAATATCCCATACGAAGAGTTTGTCCCGATGAATGATGAATTGGACGATCTACGCAAGGAAAATGCTAACATGGTAGATGTCTTCGAAGAGCTACTATGCCATTATAAGATTTGTTCTCTGTATTACAAGAGTAGCACGGCCGGCATTTGCTATTCAACCAAGTGGTTGCCGTATCTTTTTCTTAACCACATTATTGAGAAGAAAGCTAAGGAACACGAGAACTGCAACCCCAACTTCTTCAAACCGCTTAGCAATAGCGAGGTGATAGAGTTAATGGAGATGCACGGTGCGATGGACATCAAGATCGAAGATGATCTTCAGTACCCTCCTTTCAAGCAAGGAGACATCATCGAGAGCTATACGAGGATGGGTTACAGGCCCATGTCGAAAGATGCCTAACTGGCAGGTTTCCTTACTCTCTGGCTTCGACGATATATTATTCCCGGGGCCAGTGCAGTTGACCGCTTCCATCACGGTGTATTGTTTGCTACCGTGCGTCTAGTTTTTAGCTATCGGATGGATTTGTTATCAGCAATGACGTACAAGATGAACGCTGGACTCCGTCTCTTTGTTGACTCAATGATCCGAGGAAAAGGCGAGAAAGGACATTTCCCCCGACTAGAACTGTTGTATACGTATTTATTTGGATGGCTGCTTCTACACCATCCTTCTCTAATGAACCCTGCCATGGGGACGGTAAGCGACAGTTTCTTAAGAAGATACTCCGGATGCAAGTGGGTTTATACCACTTTGAAAGACTGCCGACGAGTTTTGAATCTTGGAAAAGGATGGAACTTTTACTGTGTTCCCCCTCCAGCTGGTTATGAATATGTACCGACGAACCTCATCGACTCGGTGAGAGTGCCACCCTTGGGCCGTACAACCTTTGATTGGCTGAGAATGATTCGGCCATCGCATCTGGTGTATCGGTTCGAAGACGAGTGTTATCTTGAACCCTATCTTCCAAGTCGTTTTGCACATCAATTCGGCTATGACCAAATCCATGTGGGCAATGCCATAACATGCTTATAGGGAAAAGGTTACATGAATGATGGAGCCCGGGCTTGGGCCTATTACAACGCCCGGGATACCAAGACAACATTCTCTATGCCCACAAAGAATGACCGAGGCCCGCGCATGCTGTACACTTACTCAATCTTCTATACATCCGCAAATACTTTTGCTGAGAATTTTAATTTGACGGACAGCTTTACGACGGTGACACGTTTTAGGAAAGGGGCACCCGTTCTGTTACCCCCCAGAAATGATGAAGAACACGAACATGCTGATGTACCTTTGGAAGCTTCGAGGGAGGCCAATTTTCCTGAAGAAGTCTATGAACCGCTACGGGTTTCTTTAAAGATTGCAAAATCTCCGATCAAGGAGAAGAAAAGAAAGGCAGGAGAACCATCTTCTCCTGTCTCCAAGAAGAAAACCGCCATAGACTCTTCAGAAAGGGTCACTACCCGATCACAGTCTCGACAACAGGCTGAGTCAGCTCATAGGGAGGAAGCGACGACCCCTACCTCAATCCAAAGACAGACACAAGCTGTAGACGTAGAGAGTCCTGAAGAACCTCTACGTAGGAAGAAAATAGCCTTCAGAAAGAAAGCAAACACTCCCCCAAGACCTATCCATACATCGGCCCTGGTTAATGCTGCCGCTGGGGTTATGATGTCTTCTCCTACACCTCCTCCTGAGCCTGGGTAGGTGATAGATACACGAGAAGGAACTGCAAGCGCAGAAATAAGGGATAAGGCCACAGAAACAAGAGGAGAGACTGCGGAGACAAGAGATGAGGCTACAGAAGCAAGAGAAGGGACTGCAACTATGATTACGATCATTGAGTCAGAATCGTCTCTTGAAGTAATGCCGCATCCTATACTTGCAATGGGAGCAGCTGATCCTCTAGTTACACCGAGTTCGCATCGCGCTGAGGAAGATCGACTAATGGTAGAAGCTCTGGATGGATGTGACTGACTTTCATGACGCAGATCCGATCGATGCAACTGATGATGAAGAAGTGCCAGAAGAGACGGCAGGTGATGAGGAAACACCGGCAGAGGATGTTAACGACAACATAGTTTCGAAAGAGGATGCTGCTGACCAAGCATCACAGGAGAAGAATGCTACTGATGAAGTAGCACCGGGAGAGGTTACTGCCACCGACCCAAAAGATCAAAGAGGTATTGACTGATTTTGATAATCTCCATTTATAGATCAAATGACTGATGTTTTAACCTTCATCCATACAAAAATCCAAACTCCTGCAGTTCTTCCGGCAGGCACTGACATGGTCCAGACAGAGGCGATAGCCAATATCAACCGTCATCTATCAGGTGGCTCCAAAGCGGGGAGTAGTCAGGCAGTGATGTCTGAAACTACTTCCGCGAGGCTTCAACCTGTTTCAATAAATGAAAATCTTGTCACCAAACCAAGCGTTGGTAAGTTGCCTTCGTTTTGATCTTTTTGATAATCTTTAGTGACGGCAAACTGATGATGTTCATTTGATTTTGCAGAAGAACATCCGGGAGGGGCGACCAGCTCCACCATGGTTCCCATGTCAAAAGAGGCTACGGCCAATGTTCGAGATGCTGAACTTCCACCTTCGCAGGCATCCGCTGCTGAAGCTTCTATAGGAGTAGTTGCCATACCTAGTACAGTGGCTACCAACAAATTTATAGTTGGTTCCTTCACCACTTTCTTCTTCACTTCATTAGGACCTTTAGTAAAAAGGATAATAGAAAAAGAAAATGTTGGTTTCAATACTGTCAGAGGTCCAACTTCCTACCTGATCGGAGGCATCCGAGATCAGGGTGATGAGGCTCAGGCCGCTTATCTTGAACATGTGTTGGACGAGTCGGAAGAATCGATCAAGGTTTACAAAGACCTTAATCAAGAGGAATTAGAGCCGCTCGTGACTGCCGAATTCAAGAGAATGGCTCAAGAAACTGAGGTTTCGAAGGCTGATTTTAAGAATTTCTTGGACACTTTCGCCACGAAATCCTCAGAGTTTGATTCTCAGCTCAATATAGTAGCGTCTACTGCTGGGGAAAAGGAGAAGAAGGTTGCTGATTTGAAGACAGAGTTCGCTCGGCTTCAAGAGGAGTTGAGAGTCATTTAACTTGCTATTGATGAAGAGACCACACAGCACCAGGCCGCAGTTCAGCAACTGGATGTTCTGACCCATAAGAAAAATGAATTCGTCAAGTTTCATCAGGATAAAATTGCTCGCCGATTAGTCACCTTGCCAATATTCGATGCTGAATATGGAATGGCAGAGGCTAGGAGACGAGTGCTGGATTCTCGTGATGAACGGCTCCAAACTTTGAAGCAGCAGATTGCAGATCTTATGATCCCTCCGGCTGAATGAAAGAAAACTTTCTGTATTTTCTTCTTTGCAGTATGTCTTTTGGTAATATCTTTCACCTTTATCAATGAATCAATAAAAAGACATTATTTTGTGGCTCTATTATTTGTTGCATATCCTGTTACGGATATAAATAATAGCGATAGAAAATATATTCAGAGGTTCAGGACATGATATATTTCTTGATTTAGAAAATAATTATATTCCTTATATCTGCTCAGAGGTAATGTGGACATGCCAGAATAATTTTTTTTTAAATATCATTATTTCGATAGACAACTTAATCAGAGGTAATCAATACGTAACAAGTTGCTGATATGGATGAACGGATGAGTCGTCAGAATGAATGAATGAAATGAATCATCGGGATGAACGGATGAACCATCAATTGGATGGTGTGAACGGGTGAGCCAAAATATAATGAACGGGTGAACCGTCAGATGAATGGAATGAACGGATGAACCGTCATAATAAATGAGTGAATGTTGTGAAGAACACGTCGCTTCGGTTCTCGTAATAGGCTATCTCAAGAATCTCTGTCTATAAATAGAACAGAAATTCAGATGGAATGATCAGTTTCAATTTTTTAACACAAAATGTCATCTGAAGATGCATCCAAGAAGGCTGAGATCGTCCCAAAGGTCGAAGAAGCCGCTGAGGAACGTCCAGCCGAGCCAATCCAGCCAAAGCAGACGGATGCGGGCGAAGGTTCGTCTGCACCCAAGCCGCCACATGATATCTTGGCCTTCCTAGTTGAGCCAGGGAAGACTGAAGAAGAAGAGGCTATGAGGATGGCCGCTTGCACGTTTCTAGTGAAATCGAGCAAGGATGTCCTCAGCTCCTTTGCTGACTATATTTTTGAAAAGGACGGCAGTGGTCCTCGTCCTGTCTTTAAAAAGGATGATATTGATCCTCGTCCTTGATATCATGTAATATCGTTTATGATGAAATAAAAAAAAGAAAATTTATGAATTGTCTTGTCACATTTACAAGAAATCTCTTTTGCATTTATACATAGTACTTTTTAAAAAATTTGCCATTGATAGGCATCATCGCAACTCGACCGTCCAACTCTGTGAGTTGATAGGCTCCATTAGAGAAAACTTTGCTCACGATATAAGGCCCTTCCTATTTCGCGTCAAACTTGCCTTTGCTTATGTGAGTCATAGTCATAGGACGTCTGACTGTTAGAACAAGTTCTCCTTTCTGAAAGGCTCTAACTTTAACTTTGCGGTTAAAAGCCTTCGAGATGCGGGCTTGATATAATTCAATATGTTGTTGAGCCAATAGCCGCTTCTCGTCGAGCACCTCCAATTCTTGAAGTCGAAGAAGATCATTATTCTCTGTAGTAAGTTCGTTAGCGATGGCAATTCTCAAAGATGGAATTTGAAGTTCCAGGGGTAGAACTGCTTCACAATCGTACACCAAAGAGAAGGGTGTACAGCCTGTAGGATTGCGGACCGTAGTACGGTAGGCCCATAGACATTCTCCGAGCTTTTCACTCCAGTTCCGTTTGTTAGTAGACACAAACTTCTTAAGGAGTTTGATGATAGTCTTGTTGAAGGCTTCAGCCAAGCCATTAGTAGCAGGGTTGTAAGCTGTAGAGGCGACATTGTCAATCCGATGATCGTCACAGAACCTGGTGAACTTTTGACTGATGAACTGAGGTCCAATGTCGTGGATGATTCGTCGAGGTACACCAAATCTGTAAATAACATGGTGTTTGATGAAGATGATGACGCTGCTGGTTTTGACTTCAGCCAAAGGTATTACTTCGGCCCACTTGGAGAAATAATCCGTTATTGCTAGTATAAACCGATGTCCCTTAGAAGAAGGAGGATTGATGGGACCTATAATATCTATGCCCCAAGCTTCAAAAGGCCAGGAAGCAACAGTCGGATGAAGGAATTCCGACGGTTGATGGATGAAATCTGCATGGATTTGACATGCTCGACATTTCCTTGCATATTCGATGGCATCAGATACATAGAGGGCCAGTAGTAACCCATTCGTCGGATACGATCCTGTAGCTTAGGGCTGGGTTGATGTGCTCCGCAGACACCGTCATGAGCTTCACGTAATACCTGCTTCGCTTCATCACCAGCAAGACAGCGCAAGAGTAGGCCGTCATAAGTCCGTCGATAGAGAGTCTTGGTGGTCTGATTGTAGTAGAATCGAAGAGATCGTCGACGAATACTCGTAGCCTCCTTAGGATCTTCAGGAAGTATGTCATGAACTACGAAGTCGATGAAAGGAGCTCTCCAATCTTCATTGATAACATTGACTTCGGTGAAATTACTGAACTCAATGTTGCGATTGTTTTCAATGTAGAAGAACTCTCTGTTGGAAACAACAACCACTTGTTGTCTTTTGACAAAAATTGCTAAGGCTGCTGCGAGATTAGCTAAAGCATCTGCCTCAGTGTTGCAAGCTCGTCGGACATATTCAATAAAGAAAGCTTTGAATGATGTAGCCATGTAAATTACTGCTTCATGATAGGGCACTAGATCTTGATGGCGAACTTCGTATGTTCCTCTAACCTGATTGACAACCAGTTTAGAATCACCATAGACTTCAAGATATTCGACTTCCAACTGTTTAGCTAACTGGAGTCCAATAAGCAAGGGATTGTATTCAGCCACATTGTTAGAGCACGGCTGGTCTAAGGAATAAGCTCTTTGGATAGCTAATCCTTCTGGAGAGACTAGAACAATTCTAACTCCTGCGACAATAGTCCCATTTGGTCCGATCCGGGATGCTCCGTCGAAGAACAGACGCCAGGTAGAAAATTCTTCAAAGATCATGTTTGATTCCAATGTTTCGTCTGGAATTTCGTCATAAAGCTTAGATGTCTCCGAAACAGGATAAGCTGCTAAAAAGTCAGCCAGTGCTTGACCCTCAACAGACATTTGCGGAACATAAACCATGTCGTATTGGGCTAGCAGAATAGCTCATGTAGCCAGTCGAGAATTAAGTGTGCTGGGCTTCTTCATCAGTACCCGAAGAGGATTAACTCGGGAAATGACGTGAATGGTTTGGCCAATAATATAATGTCGAGTCTTTTGAACAGCGAACATAAGAGCTAGGCATTCTTTCTTAACCGGACTATAATGGTATTCAGCACCAATCATAGTACGACTAAGATAGTAGATGGCTTGTTCATGGCCTTCTTTGTTCTTCTGGGCAAGTAAAGTACCCAACGAATGATCCATAGCACGAACATACATTAAGAATGGTATGCCTGAGATTGGTGACACCAAGACTGGTGGGTTCATCAGATACCGCTTTATATCATCAAATGCTCGTTGACATTCTTCGGTCCAAACGAAAGATACACCCTTCTTCATTAACTGAGTAAACGGTCTGCAGCGTCCAGACAGATTTGAAATGAACCTCCTGATGTACGCAAGTCGACCTTGGAATCCTCGTAGCTCTTTTAAGTTGCGTGGAGGACGCATCTCTTGAATGGTTTTGATCTTCTCAGGATCCACGTGTATACCTTTAGAGGTAATGACGAAGCCGATAAATTTACCACTAGAGACACCCAAGAATGACTTGGTAGGATTCATTTTTAATTGATGTTGGCGCATTAGATTAAAGATAGTTCTTAAATCTTGGATGTGATCTTCCTTTAGACGACTCTTGACAGCAATATCGTCGACATAGCATTCGACAGTCTTGCGCAGATGATCTTGAAAGATGGTACTCATAGCTCGTTGGTAAGTTGCACCAGCGTTCTTGAGACCAAATGGCATCACAGTGTAGCAGTAGACTACGCGAGGAGTACGGAAAGAGATATGTTTTTCATCTTCAGGATTCATCTGAATCTGATTGTATCCAGAGAATCCATCCATGAAGGATATCCTTTCGAACCTACAAGTGTTGTCGATCATGACATCTGTAATAGGGAGAGAAAACTCGTCCTTTGGACAAGCTTCATTAAGATCCCGAAAGTCGATGTAAACTCGAACTTTGCCAGTTTTCTTCAAGACTAGAACAACGTTGGCTACCCAATCAGGATGTTGTTCTTCTCGAAAAAAGCTACAAGCTATGAGCTTTTTGACTTCATCATCAATTGCATCCATCATTTCTGGCTTGAATCGCCTTTGCTACTGTTTGACTGGCTTTACATTTGGCAAAATATTCAGTTTATGAGTAGCAACTTTGGGATCTAAACCTGGCATGTCTTCATAACTCCAAGCGAAGACATCAATGTATTTTCGAATAAGAAGAATTAATTCTTGCCTATCCGCCTCTGGGAGGTTCTTGCTGATAAATATTGGACGAGGCGACCCGTTTTCTCCTACATCAATTTGAACCAATTGATCTTCGGTAGGAGGTTCCCGTTGTTCGAATCGGAGTTCCCATTGGATATCCATTCGTTGAACCCAAGGATCTGTTTTGGAATTTTCTTCGATATCCTCGTCATAGCCTTCTGGGAGTTCAGCGGAGACCATGTTGGAAGATACGATCAATCGATGAACTTGACCAATACTGGTGTCAGAATCCCATGATCTGGAATCAGAAGAGTTAGAGCGCTCCTCATTATCGGATTCGGAGACTTTTGGAGATAAGACTGGAGGTGAAGTATATCCGAGACCTCTTTTCGTCCTGCTGTAGTACATCTCTGATTTTTCTTTCGAAACAACTGTACGGATAGGAGTTCGTCTACCCTTACCATAATTGAGGCCATTCTTGAAATCATAACCCATCTTTCGGATGATGTCTTTTGATTGTTGACTATAACGACGAAGTTGGAGATGTCCCATATCATTACTTTTGCTATCATCTGTATAGCTGAATTTTTGTTCTGGCCCTTTACTAAAAAGTATTGGACTCTCGTCTCTCTTTCGAGAAGGGACAATAAAATATGAGTCATCTGGATGTTCAAATAAGACCTCTGTCTGAAGGGATTGTACGACCCATATTGTAAATGACTGAAATCTGTCTAGCATATCCAAATAGCATTTAGTATGATAAATGACATCAGTATACTGGAAAGTTGATGCTTTTTCATTGATTTGTACATCCGTATTTACAATAAGACCTTTAGCCTTAGCAGGCTTGGTCAGATCGATTACAAGGGAAGGAAAAGAAGAGCAAGGAGGATTAGACTTGTCGTGACGCACTACTAAAATCTGTCAAATTAGCGACGCCTCAGGACATCGCTAAATAGGGAAAATACGTCGCTAATATCTATTAGTGACGTATTTAGCGATGTTTGCACGTAGTCGCGATTAACCTAGTCGCTAAACAATAAAATGTCGCAATACGTCGCTATTGCGACGATGCTCAGCGACGCGGACACGTCGCTAATTCAGCGACTACCAGCGGCGTAAAATGTCATCATTTACCGACGCAATGTAGCGACGTTGAGCGACTTGACATGCATCGATGTTGATCTGGCTTGAGAGCCAAATGGCGACGTTCTGCGACTTTTCTACGTCGCTATAGTACCGACATATAGCTACGTTTAGCGACGTTCTACGTAGCGACGTTTAGTGACGTTCAGCGACGGTATTCATCACAGTTAGCGATGTACCTTATACTTACTTAGCGACGTTACCTTCATCGCTGGACGTTGCTGATCGTCGCTGAACGTCGCTAATATTTGTTTGCCATTAAAATCGTTTGATTGCAAATCTTAATACAAACAGAACAGTTTTACAATATAGGACTTAGATGTAGTCCTAGGAGTACACTTTTGTTTAATCTGGGTCCTAAGTGCCAATGGAGTGAGTGGTAATGCGTTGACTCCGTTGACGGGCTGACGACGGTTATCGGTTCTCTGAAGGTGTAGATTGCTCTGGATGCTGGAGCTGGTTGAGAGGAGGAAGACGTTGAGTGTCTGTATCTGCCTCTCTGATGATCTCTGTCTGGATTATTTGTATGTATGTCTCTCTGTGTGTGTGTGTCTAAGGAGGGGATGATTCCTCCATTTATAGCTGGGCAGGTTGGCTGCCCATGTGCGCATATGTAGGATGCGCCGGTGCGTGGGGACGCCACGTGGAGATTGCTGATAGAGGCGCACGGATGATGTGCCCTATTCGTGAGGTTGAATTCTTCATACTGCTGTTGTGAGCCGGCACGTAGCAGAGGAAAAGATCTTTCTGTTGCTGAGATCTTGGATGAGTTGAGTCAAAGGACACGTGTTGTCGACCCATGGCTCGGAGAACTCTGATTTGGTGGGGGGATGATTTGGTGGGATGCGCCTTGGATTGGGCGCATGATGAGATTTTGGCTCATGACCTTTAGGAGTCACGAGTCGTTCTGGGCGTATGGCTTTTGAGGCACATGCGAGCGACTTTCCTTCTGTCTTTCGGGATCAGAGATCAGTCTGGGGCGTATGGCTTTTGAGGCGCATGCAATGCTTCAACTGGAGACTCTTCTTCTGTCTTTAGGGATCAGTGAAGGGTCTGTGGCGCATGGCTTTCGAGGCGCATGCAGGTTTGGGCGCATGGCCGCGGAGGCGCATGCGGGTGGTCGAGTGGCCACGTGGCAGTAGCCGTCGGGATAGAGTCATAATGATGCTGACGTTATGGACGCTTCGTCTTCTGCAAAAGCTGTCTGCCGTTCAGACTTGGGAAGGCGTGCTGCCAACTCTGTCAGTTCAGCATTTAATGTTGGTGACATTCGATGGACAGCTGAGTGGGCACGTCGGTTGACGTTCTACTAGGCGTATGGGGGCGCATCCCCTTTGATGCGCTCGGTACATGGCGCATTTGTGGGAGGTGCTTGGTGTTTGAAGGGGTGTGATGCGCTGTCCAGCCGGCGCATCCGACACGTCTTTAATGATGCAGCTGTTTCGCTTCTCGAGTGCTTTTAAATAGCCGTTTGGCTGAAGTCGAGGCGTCCGATTCATCCATTTAATGTGAGTTCATTGCTCGGAACTCGGAGAGCCATCCACTTGGCGCGTGGGTTTGATCTGCCCGGCCTATAAATAGTGGCATGGAGAGAAGGTTGGCCTCTCATTCCCTCACGTCTTTCCAATATGAACTCAGGTTCTCGGGTGCATTCTGTTGACGAAGTGTCCCCGAGGGTGAAGATGAGACGCCATGTTGTCATTGATGCTCTTGAAGGTGACTGTTACATCCAAAAGACGGAGTCGAGGGCTTCTGAGGCAGGCGGAAGGTGCCTGTTGCATCCAAAGATGGGGATGCTCGGACCTCGTCTCCGTTGTTCCGGAAGAGCCGTAGATCGGAATGGCGGTGCTAGGCTCTCTCTTCCTTCAAAGTGGGTGCTGCCCACTTTGATTGTGTTGAAAGTTGCTCCTTTTGCCGTGATTTCGATCACGGTCTTCCTTGGTCTTTGGAGGCTTTTTCGAATCCTCCCCTGGCCACAGCTTTGCGGTGCTCTTCTCTTTCTTGGTTCCAGCCAGAGGGTTAAATGCTTTGTGTATCGAAGCATTTATCAGGCGAGCCTGGTTGGAAGAGCGGCACATAACTGGGCTCTGCTCGGCCAGGTGAGCCTGGTTGGAAGAATAACTGGGCTGCTGAAGGGATGCACATAACTGAGCTGCTGAAGAGATGGCGGGATGCGCCTGGTTGGAGGCGCATGACATCTGCTGCGCCTAACTGGTAGCGCATGGTGACTGGCAGCGCATGATGACTGCTGCGCCTATCTGGAGGCGCATGGTGGCCGCTGGCTGTAGACTTAGGATCTTTCCTTTGTAGAAATTCTCCTTTGTACAACCTTTTCTAGACATGTAATAGACTTTTATATATAAATAAAAAGTCCTTCTTCAAATGTCTATGGTTATTGACTTTGCTGTGAAGTGTTCTGTGCGAGTCCTGGCGCATGTAGTGTCTGGCACATGGTCTTTCTGGTTGTGAAATTCCATGCTTCTACAAGACCCCCTTCAAAGTTTTCAAAACTTTTGAATAAGTTTTGGAATACTTTGAATAAGAAGCATGGCGATCAGGGCGCATGACTGTTGGGGCGCATGCCTGTTCAGCCGCATGCTCTTCTCAAATGAATTTGATAATGCCTCGGTAACCGAAAAGATTAATGATGATCTTTTGGTTTTATCTGCTGCTATCTTCACAAGACCCGAGGCGACGGCTGAGATCACTCGTCATCGGTTCACGCGTGCGACCACGGCCTATAAATAGGTGAAAGGTGGAGAGAGAGAGAGAGTTCTTCTACTCTGTGCCTTTGCCTCCTTTAGAGTTCTTCTAAACCCTAATTTCTTCTTCTCTGATAGAATGGCTCCCAAGACTCCTCGCGGCGGTGCCGGCAAAGGAAAGGGGAAGGAGAAGGAGCCCGTAGAGGCTGTCGTGAGTGACATTCCTCGCCCGCCTGTCGAAGTTCGGCCGGCGGTAGTCGGTGAGCTTTATTGTCTCCTATCGATGTTGAGAACTTTCCCGCCGACGTGCATAGGCCCAGGCCTTTATCATGCACCGTGGCTTTAATTGCTGACGCGCATGGGTTGTACACCCTGATGATGCGCCGAAGCCTTCGCTGACGCGCATGGGCTCACGCCTTGATGATGCGCCGAGGCTCTACCGCTGCCGCGCATGGGTTTATACCCTGATGATGCGCTGAGGCTCCTTTTTCAGATGCACTTAATATGCGTATCTGACGAGCATGAAGCTCCGATCTTTGTGTTGTCTCTAATATCTTTGCATTTTTTTGTCAGTGTCGATGACTATCCCACTCTTGAACGAAGTGCTCCTGGACGCTGCGCTCTGCCAGATGGGAGTAGATTATGATGAAGAGGTGATAAACCCTGCTCAAGCGGCTATTATGTTGGATCAGCATCCCGAAAGAATGATTCAAATTCGGGAACAACATCACGGGTTCTTTAAACGGATGATGGAACGTGGCGTTCTGAAATCCGCCACTTCCGATAAAGTGACCTTCTTAAAGCCCGAGTTCCTGTTCGGGGACCGCCTTTCTTCTACTGAAGCCCAGGTGCTGAAGGTCAAAGAAGACTGGTTCTTTACAGCCAGGGGCGTGCATATGACCGTCAGGCAGCTTGAACGTCAATGGCCTTTGTTAACTTTCTATCGACTTGCTTCTAAAAGGAGAATGTCCTGGGACATTACTCCATCTCAAGGAGGAGCGGTAACAGGCGTCATCAGAATTGATTCTTCTTCTGATCAGAGGGATACTCTGGTCGCCTCGCGAGCTGGTACCTCGTACACCTGGCGGACTCTTCGTCCTGGAAGTATTTATAGCGATGTTCCCGTCAATACTTTTGCCCTGGGTGCCTCGACTTTTGCTCGTCGCATGTTGTTGATGGAACAATCATACCCCAAGGGAGAATTTCGGGTAGAGGGTTGGTGTCATTATGTTTCAAAATGGGACAAACTGACACACTGGATCCTGTCGCGGTTTCAGACTGAGCTCCAAGAGATTGGGCTGACCGCCGCGATCCGTGCCACACAGGCAGGTGTAGAGATTAACAGGCACATGTTCCTTGCGCTTTTGGAAATGTTTGATACCCATACCGGGACCTTCTTCACTCCAGTGGGGAAGCTAGGGCTCGTGCTTCATGAGATGTACGAGGTATCGAAACTCCCCTGGGGATCGGAACCTTACGAGGAGTACTTCCCGACCAATGAAGAATTCCAGGTCTTGGGAGACAAAGCTGATGAGATGATGGCTGTCTTCAAGGAAGTAGCGAGTCATCACTACTATATGCAGAAGAAGGACAGGGGCGGGACGCAGCCTCATGTGACTGCTTGGAGAGATCACATCTTTAGGCAGGACAAAGAGGAACCTTCTCACTTTTCTACCCCGCCGGCACTTTCTCGTAACGAGGTGCTTTCTGAAATGAACAGGTTAGGCGAGAAGAATCCCTTGGAGAGCGAGGACCAGCAGTCGGATGAACGCTTCTATAGCTGTTTTTGGCATCTCACCTATCGGATGTCGCCAAAAGCAGTATTAGTCGCGTATCTTATGATTTGGCTCCGGGACCACGTCTTTTCAGGCGGGTCTGGCTCTGTAGAGAGGGTGACTCGGAACGTAATTCTGCCGGCCGTGAAGTTAGCCTTCGGCCGTCCTTTAGCTTTACTTCCCGCAATGGTGTGTAACCTGTTGCGGGGTCTTCGAGAGTTTGCAGGAGATGTCGTTCACGAGCGGGGCAAAAACAACAACTTCCCGCATGCCGAACTGCCGTTTCATTATTTGATGGCACTATGCCAAAACATACGTTTTTCGACAGACCAAAACTGTCGTAAATCACGATTAACGACAGTTTTGATCCGTCAGAGCATCCGTCGTTAATAGTGCGTCCCAAAATTTAAACGACAGTTATGAACTGTCGTATTCTAGCCATAAAAAACGACAATTCTTGTCTGTCAAATAAAAATGACGGACTAAAACTGTCAAATAATTTATAAATTTTACAACTATATTTGTGCTTTTTCAACAGTTAATACATGTCGTTTTTTAGCAAACAAAATAAAAAAAAATCCCAAAATCATTCCATATCAACAATATTTAAAATGCTATACATAAAACTAAATACATCTGAAAATAAAACTTTATATAAACAACAACAATCACCAACAATGAAAGAAACTCAATCAAAATTATATTAACGAATAAATATATCGAGTTTACATAGCAATATTGCATCAAAAACAAAAAAAGAAACCCTACTGTTGCTAACTCACAATAACTTAGTTCCCATGATAAACAAAAAAAAAAGAATGTTATTGCTAGCTTACAATCTCTAAGTGCAATATAAAAAAGAATTTTAAAACCTCACAAACTTTTTCCTCGTGTTCCTTCCACAAGTACGACTTGATCTTCATCTGTAGAGTGCAATTCAACAAAAACTTTCCAATCTTCTTTTTTTATATTTTCTATCATAATACTTTTTTGCTCTGCAACAGTTTCAGCTCTGTCACAAGTCTTTCAAAGTTCTCCCTTCCAATTTCTCTAAGCACTATTAGCTTTTTTCAAAATTTTGTCTTGAATTTTTGGTACTTGATATGCAATCTGCAAGAACAATTGTAAGCATCAAAACAACAACTTTGATAGGGTGTATCAGCAAATCAGACACTAATTCTTGTTGGATACAAACGATTTAGAAAAATAGAAGTTCGAATAGATAGACACTAATTTCCATGAATAGTAATTTATATCAACAACAAAGACATGTCTAATAAGTCCCATTTTCAGGTTATGATATTCGAAAGTATAACTTGAAAGGAAAAAATTATAACTAGAAAAATTAGAAATAGCCAGTATTAGCCCCCACTGATACTAGAAGGATCTATGATGGAGAATAATCACTCATTATTAATTTTCTCACAAACATTACAAAACACACAGATCACCTCTAGATGCCAACTCCATACCTCAGTCTTTGACTATGGCCTCTCAGTTATATATGATAACACTAATGAGCCACTAAGGTTCTTGCATCCAAGTCTAATATGGTGCTCAAATCATGTATTCCATGGATCCAGCCATGAACTAGCTTACGATAATCCGGTTCGCGCCCCCCCCCCTCTCTGTAAACTAATTAATAAGAGGTATCAAAAATCTGTGCATATGACCTACCTGTTACAAGGATACCTAGAAGACTTGTAAACAAAGTAAAACATTTGCAGTATTGTATAAAGTAAAAAAGTATAGTAATACTGAACAAAACAAAGATTTGGAGCGGAAGATAACATGCTTCACCAGCTAAATTCACAGTTCATCTCATCAATCAAGCATAATTTGACAGGTTGCTCAAAATCTTGAATGTATCATTAGGATATTAACAAGAATGCTACAAAACCTTGAATGAATACCAAGGATGTAAATTTTATGGATAACTGTGAATAGCAAGACATCCCAATCACCAAATAAATGAATATTGTAACAAAAAAAAGGAACACAACTGGGTTCACAAGCGCAACGGAAGATAACAGGCTTCACTAACAACCGGGTTCACAAGCGCAACTTGTAACAAATAAGGAACACAAATGCTCCTTTATTTATTTTTCTCACAAATCAAAGCTAAGTATTCTCACAGTAGTGTGAAGTATTGTCCTTTGTTATAGAACCATAGGTTGAGTTCGTAAGAAGTGATCTTATACTTAAAGTAACCTGGCATGCCTGAACTGTAGGGAATGTCCTGGGGAATGAAGACATCAAACTTTTGTTTGGAAATATTTTGTAGTGCTAATATGGGATTGAAGTATTGAACCTTGTATACTCACTACTAACTGTTAGCATTAAAATATTTTGGAGTGCTGATATGGCAGAGTAGCAGCATATGTTTCAAGAAAAGAATAAGGAACATATAAGAAGACTGAGGTAAGAAAGAGACTGATGCAAGAATGAAGGAACATATAAGAAGACTAATGCAACTAACTCAACTCAATCCTAACTTACATCATCTAACAAGTAGGGCTCCTCTATATTGTGGCTTGACTCAATCCTAACTTACATCACCTTCGCTGAATTTTTACACTTTCATAAACATTTTATACTAATTTAAGGAATTAATTGCTCTAATACTTCTTGACAAATCACATTCTGAAAAATCATGCATATGCTATGTAAATGGCTCGGTAAACCCACTAAACCATGAACCTGCACGTAAGTCAAGTCTATAGGCTTCCTATGTTAACAGTAGCAATACCTCAGTTAAGTGCCTGACATCCACAATAATCTAGTGTTCTAAAATTAGATCAAATGGTTGTTAATTGTCGAATGGCTGATTAATCCTTTTTAATTGGATACAGATAAGCAAAATTTCATGGTGGCATCATGATTGTGGTTACTTATCTGCACGGTCAGATTAATCACTAGTTGGCTTGGCCTGAGCACTTGATGGAATTGCTTTTTACCATACTAATATAAATAAACGACCAACTTTATATGACTTGACTGTCTAACTGGCACCTACCCTATATTGACCTATGTATGCTTGGTCGAGAGAAATAAGACTAAGAGAAGAGCTCACCATAAATCGTAATGTTCTAATGACCTTCCATATTAATCACATACTGATTCAACAAGAAACCACAGGGTAAATTATGGAACCAAGAAGGAACAGGTTAATTCGAGTCTGCTTTAATGTAGAAAATGATTCTCGGTAGTAAAGTTACTGCTGAAACTATATAGTCATAAGATAGATACATATAGAACAAAAAACAGAAGGCCAGGTAGAAAAATATAATGGGAAAAGGCACAAACCTCACTCCCCCAAGTTCAGTGCAGGAACTTAATATTGATCGGTCATCATGAAGCCAAGATATGGTTCTTATTGAGCCAGGTGATTTATCAACTTCTCTTGGAGGTTCCTCGGGTCGATTCAAATCAAATATCTGAATAACTTTTTCAAAGCCCCCAGTTAACAGCAGATGTCTATCCTGCAGTGAATATTAGAAAAGTTGATAAAGAATAACTGAAGAAAGCATCAAACCCTTAACAAACATAAAAATCAGTAGTAACCATTCAAGATGTCCAAAAGGATAAAAGTTCATTGATAGTTAAAGGTATGCGACTCGTTACTCATTCAGCTTATATGCAGAGTAATAAGTAAAAAATTAGAGAAAATAAGCAGCAGCAAGAAAGAGTAAAGAACAATTTGCCGTCTCAGAACCATCTATTTAACATTATTTTTCCAACCTATATGGAAATCCAACAGCTTATGTCGTTCATCAATAATGGAGTCCCAGTTCAGTCAAATAGACTAGCACTAAAATTAGCAATAGCCAATTGCTAGTCAACAACTTAATTTCTAAGTATAAAGCACAGAAAAAGATCTTTCATATGGAGAAAGAAAGTAAATGAGCTAATGACAATATCGGGATATACAACTATACTGTGACTATTCTTATATCTTATGTCTGCCCTTACCAATTTTGGAGGCTAACCATGTGACCACTGGCTAGTGAATTCCAGTCAGAGTTCCATTTGTAAACTTCAAAGCAGATTTAATAATTGAGGTTATCATACATACAAATTTCTGATCTACTACTATCCAGGTACTTTGAGTTCAGTCAAAAAGACCAGTACTAAAATTAGCAATGGCCAATTGCTAGTCAACCAACTTAATTTCTAACAAGTATAAAGCACAGAAAAAGATATTTCATATGGAGAAAGAAAGTAAATGAGCTAATGACAATATCAGGATATACAACTATTCTGTGGCTATTCTTATATCTTATGTTTTCCCTTACCAATTTTGGAGGCTAACCATGTGACCACTGCTAGTGAACTCCAGTCAGAGTTCCATTCACAAACTTCAAAGCAGATGTAATAATTGAGGTGACCATATATACAAATTTCTGACCTACTGCTATCCTGAAATTGAACTTCAATACTGAAAAGTGAAAGTAAGTTAGCTCCAACTAATCGCCAAACCTTATACAGCATAGGTCTGTTGAAATAACACTAGATTTCATAACAATGAACTTCCAAATTGATCAAACCCAACTTAAGAAGCACAGTAGAAACGAAAGCATATATTGAAAACAAAGGAATTTGCAAACTAGAATTTATGAAAATCCAAATATCTAAATATTTAAAATTGAAAAAAAAAATCAATTTACCTCAGAGAAGGCACATGCTCGGACAATATGCTTGTGTTCAAATGAATGCAATTAATATCCAGTCAGCACATCCCATATTTTTCTGTAAAAGTCATTGACTTGAACAGGTTTTAGCATATATCCTATTCTGCTTGATGGTAAACTAAAGAGAACAATTCATATAAACAGAAGTTGAGATCAAAAGCAGTTTTTCATGCCTGGACTGAACTATTATAAAAGCAATTTAACACTAATTGAACAAAAGAAGTTATATTTAAGATCCAAGAAAACGGGAAACTAAAAACACATACTGCAGTACATCCTTTATAAAGTTGTCTAATCATGAGGCTCACTTGTTATAGGAAGAATGGGAGTCATTCAGTCCAAATTGTAGATTCCAAATTCAGTAAAGAAACAACATATAATGGAGAAAAGCAATGAACATGATATTGAAGGTAGAAACATATCACAGCAAGAATATCTGCTAACAAGAGTATGATAAAGAAAATTTTCAAACCTTGCAGCCGGTAAAGGGACAAAAGCAAACTAGCTAGTAGGAAAAATAATGAGAAACCACATGAAGAAAAACAAATAGTAGAACCATGTAGGTGAAATTCATTACTGAAGTTATAAAGGAACCATCAGTACCATTTCAATGGAATAATAGAAGGTAAATCATAACAAACATCATACTTTTTTTCCAACCATTTCTTTCCCTCTCTAGCCACCATGAATCGATGACATCCAACCAATGGCTTCCAATGCTTTGTATATTGGTATACATACATGTAATAAATCTCAACCAGCCATCTCCCTCTCTCATCTCTTCCAATGTAACTACAGCGCTAAACTAATATTACACTTTAATTTCTCTAAATGAGGACAATGGTGGGTTGGTTGTATATATTGGCAGTATCCTCCAAGGGATGAAAGAACGGGGTGAAATGGTTTGTGAACAAGTCCGTGCCGCTTAGTAGGAGTTGATATAACAAATAAAATAAAACATAACAACATTAGCTTCAGCTGAAGGAGTTTGGTGTAAATCTTGTGTAACTTCTTAGGATGCTAGGTATTGTCAGACAATAAAATGTAATGAGTGGCAAGTGCTTAAAGGTATTTTTAACATGCTTAAGAATTCGATGTCACATTTATATTGATGAGCATTGATATAACAAAAGTGCACTTTTATCTGGTATTAATTAAGTCAGAACAAAAATAATCGATATCACCATTATCACCTCTACCATCAACTAGATAGGCTACAAAGCAACCTCCATTAAAGAGGACAAAATTTACAATTGAAATATCCCTTATAATTATAACAACATCTGATAGCAAATAGCCACAAGATTATAGTCTACAGAGTAAAGTCATAAATAAAATAAAAGATCATTTGCATACATTGCCTAACTCCACGCCCACTGGTCAAAAGAATTCATCCCCAATCTGAAGCCCTCAATGGCTATTCTGTGCTCATAAATTGCCAAAAGCTGAACGAAAATCAAAGTTATAGTTGTAAAATCCTATTGCAACCAAGCTTAGCAGATAATGTTGAACCGAGAAGTGTCATAAATATAGAAACAAGGAACTTCTTTATTGCAGCTACACACATCAGAAACTTAGGTTACAAAGCCTCACTTTATAATGCCATCCATTTATTCAGAGAGAGATTCTCTTTCACAAGAACAACTAATATGCATGCAGTTTAGTCAATTTCTAGCTCCCACACAGAGATGACGAAATAGAAGATAGAGAAATCAACAACAAGCTCTGTAGTATAACATTCTGTTGGTTTATTTTTTTTCGAGAACACAAGGAAACTAAAAAAAAGCATAAACTGCAATAAAGCAACAAAAGAAATGGGCATGTGACTTTGGAAATAGATACCAAAGCTAATTAACTGTTGAGTAATTCTCACGATATGACTGTCTACTGAGTCTCAGTCGATTTGCAAAGGCGAGGCCATGCACAAGTAGCAAAAATTCATAATACAACTCAACTTTTTCCTCTATGTGTTCGTTTCAAATAATGGGGTACTTTGGATTTCTCCAAGTGGGACCAGGTCCAGATATAAAAGGCTAGGTTTGAAAGTTCTGCAGAAGTCCAAGCTAAGGATGCAAACCTATATAGAAAAAGGAAATCTAATAGAACTTTGAAATACCCAGCATGTCCAAACTAAGTTCAATCGCCTTGAAGCCCTAGATACTCCACTGTAACCACTGCGACAAGGATGACATTTGGAGTCTTCCATGAAGAGAAGGCAGGAAATGGAAAAGAAAGGAGAGGTTAAGTCAACAAGGAAGAAGAAAAAGTTTAGGTATTCAAAGAATGATAAGCAAGGGCCAATTGATCAATAGAAAAAAAGTTTTCAACAAAAAACCAGAGGCTACCCCTTTTATGTTCTGCAAGTCTTATAACACTTTGATTCATCTCAATCTCAATATACTGTCTATTTCAAGTTTTAAAGATCACTTCAAGAAAATAGATAGAAAGAGTAAGCAGCTGTTCCACTCAAAAGAAAATATTGGAGGGGAATTAGAGCAAGTAAATAAAGAAATAACTACAAATGCATATTAAATAAAGAAAATCCAATGTGACATAATGTGTATAATAATCTGAAAATACTTTTACTTGTTCTTTGAAATAAGAAACAGCCCTTTCAGCACACGTCTCTAGACTATCACCATTTGGGGGAGCAATATCATAATTGCGACGCCAATCGTGAACTTTAACTTTGCCAAATTTATCAGCTATTTCCTGTTTATTGAAACCATGTAATTCACCGTACCTAAAATAAAGAGCATTAGACATTAAATATTCATATGAGTTATGCTTTTTTTGTTAATAATCATGCAGGTAACTGAAAACATCTAAGTAAAATCGAGAAAGAAGCCAATACATTTTTTCATTTAGTTGCCAAGCTATAACAACCAGAATGGTTTGGTTTTTAGTCTCCTCATTATAAATTCTGCTCAACGTGGTGGCCTGTTCACTCTCATTGTGCATAATAATTAGAACCTGAGATAAGTATAAGATACGATATGGTGAAAATTTAGAAGCATATCATCAAAATTTCCTCTACATACTATATACATGAGATACAAAACTGTTTAGGAGTAAGTAGTTATTTAAAAAGATCAAAAGAGTAGAGTTCTAGTAGAGAAACCTTCTTACAACAATGCTGGATCATGGCAAGCACAACAGTCATTTGGGCACATATCACTGTAGATGTAAATACCATATCAACAAGTATGTTGCTTATCATTTTGCCAGCTTCAATTGCCTCATACACTCCCTTCTCAGTCAGAGGTACATCAACACATCCTGTAAACAGATTCTTCTCGTTCCACAAAGACTCTTCATGTCCAATCAATATAAGTGCAGTTTCATCTGGAAACAAACAATATCGCAATTGAAATATTTTTAAAAGAAAACATGTTCAGATATAAAGGCATACAATAGAATAAAGAAAAATGAAGCATGAGCCTTAAAATCAAGAACTAATGCCATGACAACAGTTTGATAAACTTCACATTACAATGATCTAATGACCAATAGTGAGATACCAGGCATAAGAACTATTAATTGGAAAGAAAATGTATTACTTGAATTCTTCCGAGAGTCAGTCGTGCCATTGTTTGACGGAAATTGAACTGGATCAGCTATCGGATAATGTGAAGATGAGCCATGAATCATACACAATCTCAATCTTCCCGAGCAACAAATTCCTCTTTTGAGGAGTATCGAACCAATCTCGAAACCCTTAGAAACAATTGTCGCCGAAGAATTTATAGTTAAACCAATATAAATACAGAAGAATTGGCTTGCTAATTGTATTCTTTTTGCAGAAAGACATTTGAATCACTTGTCATTGCATAGTAAAATTCTGGAAACACCCCAAAATTCATGTTGTATCTGTGTTGTGTCATATTCATGTATAGTACAAACCACAGACACTCCACAACACACTAGACCAAAATAGCTGCCAATTGTGTTTGAAATGTGTCATGTCAAATTCGTGTTTCTGCACAGTTGTCCTATAACTAAGAGGAGAAAACCCTATAGTTCACTTGATTCTGCACAATTTCAGGGTTGTCCAATCAAATAAGTGTTGCAAACAAATTAAACATCTTCAACAAACTTAAATTAAACAAATAGCTAAGATGCCCTAGTCTGAAAATCAAACAGGAGTTGAAGACATATTAAACTTAGGAGAAAACCTTACATTTCTCTTGATTCTATTAAGGGATATGTGGGGGGAAATGGAAGAAAGTAAAACCTTAAGTGAAAAGGGCATAGACCAGGGGCGGAGCATAAGGAGGGCTCTCCCGGGCTATAGCCCGGGCTTAAATAAATAGGAAGAGCTACCATGTAAATATCATGTCTAAGCTGTAGCTCAAGTGGTTGAAGGAATGGGTCTTTGTAAGAATGATCCCTGGTTCAAATCTTCTTGTGGTTGTGGATTTTGCATATTTTTTTTTTCATCAGCACTTAGCCCTCCCTAAAAAAATTTTCTGGCTCCGCCATTGGCATAGACTAAACATATATCATCGATTGGAGCGGCCGATGACTCTAGAGAGCCGTCGATTGGTGAATCCAACGATTCTGGGAAGGTCGGTGACTCTAAAGAACTGCCGATTGGAATTAGGATCGCGACTATGGAGGGGCCGTCGACTACCGAAGATGCCTTCGACTAACAGGAGGCACCTTCGACTGAGCAAAGAGGCTGAACAGAGAGAGTTCAGGACAAACCCTAGCAAATCCTAAAATGAGGATTTGCTACATAAAGAAAATAAACCCTAGACCCAAACCAGGACAAGCCCTAACAAATAAACCCTAGAAAACAAATTCTAGAAAACACCAGCGATTACCTGATAATTTGGGAGGGTTCGACGGTGATTCAACCGTAGGGATTGGGGGGGGTGTCCCGCGCCTGGTTTAGGAGGGGGTTTCCTGCGGTTTTGAGGAGTGAGAGGGTTTTGAGGGTTTTGATGGGAGAAGAAAAATCGTGGAAGAACAAAAGTTCTGAGAGGGGAGAAGGAAACTTTTTGTGGGCGCGGGCTTAGGCAGAGGAGGTTCGCGGTTTTAGAAAAGGAGGAGGGATCTAAAATTTTAGAGCCAATTTTTTAACATAATTTTCAATGTCAAACGACGATTTCACTCCGTCAAAACAAAATCTATTACTTAAGTGAAACAGATATGATATTAAACAACGGTTTTAATCCATCAAAACATTAACGACAGTTTTACTCCGTTATTGTTGGACAACACAGAGTGTCGAAAATTGTCCATTTTGGCGTAGTGTGGGGTGGTTAATTTTGCACCATCCCAATGTGATGAGCCCGGGTTCGGAGGAAGACTACATGTCCGGAGATGCATTCCTCCGACGTTTCCACCGGAGGAATTGGTTACACACCGGTGTTCCTGTTTGCAGGAAAGTTTTATCCCATCTTCAGGGATGGGAGATCGCCAAAGTTGGTCCTGTCTTCTCCGATTTTGAGGCCAACGAAGATCTGGTGGACTCGGGTGAGGATGCCACCACTCTGTCTCCATGGGGATTCCGCTGGTTGCAAAGTATCCGGCCGTCCCATTTGGTATATCAGAACAGGAACCAGTGTTACCTGGAACCATATCTGCCGAGCCGCTTTGCGAGGCAATTCGGGTACGCCCAGTTGATGTTGGATAATCCCAGTATCACCTTGGGGTACGCTGGAAGTTTGCTGGATGGTGCACGAGCTTGGCATTACTATAATGCCGGATGTACTGGAGCCCGCTTTACGCTCCCCGTCCAGAATCCGCGGCCGCCGATTCTCTACTCAGCCGCCAGATTTTACTGTGTTATGGCTGCTCCGCCCACCGGATATGATAGGGAGACCAGTTTTATTGCAGGCACCCATTTAGCGGTGGGTACAGACACTTTGGCGAAGGCTCGGTCGTACCGTCCGCCCGAGTTGGGTCGAGGCGCCCCCGCCGTATCTACCGGGGGTCAGGGAAGACCCTCGGTTGATCAAACGAAAAGGGGTGCAGATACAAAAGTCGACTCTCCTGTATCGAAAAAGCAGAAGAGGGCGTCGTCACCGACGGTGTCCTCAAACTCCGCATCTGCAGAGATAAGATGTCCTGTAAGGTTTGATTTCAAGTTCAGCTCCTTATGTAATCATGCTTTTCCTCTTGTTGTGTAGGAGCCGCTGATAAGAAAGCCTCGCACTCCAAAATTTGGTGGGAGCAGGCCAAAGGAGATGGTGGGCTCGTCTGACATGCGTATTCCACCTACTATGATATCTCCCATGGAGGAGAATATCGAGGGTATTGCTGTAGAGATTCCAGCCTCTCCGGATTATGTCAGACGGGAAGCTGAGGATGCAGCAGCTTCCGAGAAGATGAAGGCCACAGCGTCGGCCTTGGATGACGTTGCCGCGGATCTGCAAGAGTCTACTGCGGGGGCAACAGATATGGTTGAGGCAGAGGAGAGGGTTGATTCCCCTCCTTATCATGATGAGGGGAGGTCGGCTGGATCATTGCCGAGTCCTACCCCAGCTTCAACCGTGGTAGTTGAGGCGGCTATCGATCAGGAGGTAGCGACAGATTCTGTCCCAGTGGAGGGACTTGATGACGAGACCCGTCTGCCGGTCACAACCGCTGAGGCGGGTCAAGAGACGAGTGATAATTTCCCCATTCTGCCAAGGGAAGTACCAGTTGTCGATAGGACGTTGGGGGTAGAAGAGGTGGCCGTTGACGTCGGTAGTTCCTCCGGGCTTGAGAAGGGCGAGGGTGTGGAACCCTCTGTTGCCCCTCCTACTTGGGGTACTATTTCGACGCCTGCGCGGGTTTCCTCTGTTCCTTCGGCTCCTCGGGCTAGCAGTCCAGCCCCCGTTGATGAAGAGCTCATTGATACTGAGGTTCAAGCCTCGCAGGTTGAGGTTGGCGGATCTTCTTCCGGTCCGCAAACTGCTATAGCTCCTCCAACTCCTGCTATGACGCCGCAGGTCCTGGCGGATACAGACGATTATGTGAAATTCCTCGTCGAGGGGGTATACAAAATGCTGCAGAAGGGTGTATCTGCTGTGATGGATGCCAATAGGAGCTTTGCAATGGCAAGAACTTTGGCAATGCCCTGTATCGAGCTGATCCGCATTCACCAAGGCAACGACCATATGGCCGAAATTCTGGAGGCTTCGGTGATCGAGCTAGACGAGCGGCTTACGGAACTTTAGCGCATCCAGCGAAACGACCTCTCCGTCTTGATAGATGCGGAGAAGGGGAAGCTGATTGCCGAGATCGAGTCTTCATACCAGGCCACTGTGGGCCTTTGGGAGCGCGAGGTGGCTGAGACTGAGGCTGCGGTAGAGTAGTTGTCTCAGTCCATGAAGACGACGGTGGAAACTCGAGCTGCATTGGATGCTAATATCGCGGAGATCGACACCCAGATGCGCCGCCTCGAAGATCAACGGGCCCGACTCCAGTTAGACGCCGAGCGTGTCCGGGCTGAACACGCAGCATTCCAGAAGGAAGAAGCGGCCTTTACACAGCGGACTCTTGCCTTGGCGCTGCAGCGACAACAGCTTGATGAGAAGCATGCGAGTGATACTTCCGCTGGGGCTGTTGAATCGATGCGCCAAGAAGCTGAGCGACGAGTCCTGGCGACTGTGGAGGCCCGTGCAGCCGACTTAAGACTTCGAGTCAGGGAGCTCTCAGCCCATCATGGGGAGGTTCAGGGACCGTAGCTTTTCCCTTTTTTTATGTTCTTTTGTAACCCTTTGCTGGAGGATAGTGTAGTTTTTTGTACTCTCTCTTTTCAGAAAATAAAGAAGTACGCAACTTTTTTTGTGATGTGTTCATTTTTTGTTATTATGAACCTGATGATTTGTGTGGACCTATTATCTTTTGCGCACCTTGGTTTTTAGGCACAGATAATAAGTTTGAAGGAACCGACATGTTTGCTCAGAGGTAATATGGACGTGGCAATCATTAGGGTTCAAATGATAGAATCATCCTACTCAGAGGTGTGATGGACGTGGTAGGAATGATCCTGAGGGATACGCTGAACAACTCAGAGGTGATGTGGACATGGAAGTTCTGCGATCAATGTACGACAACGCAGGGGTTGTTTGTACGAGATGTTTACTCAGAGAAAATGTGGACGTGGTAAACATGAAGGGTAGCGTCGGCTTACGTAGCGTAAGAGTCCGCTTTGTAGGGTGTAGAAGAACAACTCAGAGGTAATGTGGACGTGGTTGTCTTTCTACCGAAGGATGCCACGGAACAGCTGGGTTCCAGAAGCGTATGAGTTTGTGGAAGGAGATTGTGTGTGAGCCCCGATGATTGGGCCCACTGATCCTCTTTGGGAAAGTACATGTCTGAAGGATGTCAAGAATAGTACTTCTTTAGGAACTTGCCGTTGATGGGCATCATGAACAAGTCTCTATTGGGTTTGGCGAGGCGGTAAGCACCGTTTGAGTATACCGTCTCTATGATGAAAGGTCCTTCCCACTTGGGCTCGAACTTTCTTGGTGTTTTGTGAGTTAACACCATCGGCCTCCTAACTGCCAGAACTAGGTCACCAACTTGGAAAGTCCTCTGTTTGACCCTCTTGTTGAAAGCCTGTGATATACGGGCTTGGTAGAGTTCGATGCGTTATTGAGCTAGGAGACGCTTCTCATCGAGTGCCACCAGTTCCCGCAGACGACGACGTTGATTGTCCTCTTCTGTGAATTTTTTTGTTATGCTATGCGGAGTGAGGGTATCTGGATCTCGAGAGGCAGTACCGCTTCGCTTCCGTAGACCAGGGAGAATGGTGTGTTGCCTGTCGGGGTCCGTACCGTTGTGCGGTAGGCCCAAAGGCATTCGCCAAGCTTTTCATCCCAGTCGCGTTTATTGGATGACACGACCTTTTTGAGTAGCCTGACGATGGTTTTGTTGAACGCCTCTGCTAACCCATTTGCTACCGGATTATAGGCGGTGGATGCCACATTTTGAATGCGGTTCTTGTCACAGAACCTGCTAAAAATGTGGCTGATAAACTAAGGACCGTTGTCATGAATGATCCGCCGGGGTACTCCAAAACGGTAAATGACATGGTGTTTGATAAAGCTGACCACCCTGGAGCTCTTTACTTCCGCCAATGGGACTGCTTCTGCCCATTTGGAGAAGTAATCGGTGATGGCCAGGATGAAGCGGTGTCCTCTTGATGAAGGAGGGGTGATAGGTCCCACAATATCCATGCCCCAGGCTTCGAAGGGCCAGGAGGCGACTGTAGGATGTAGTGGTTCAGACGGTGTATGTATGAAGTCAGCATGGAGTTGGCATGCGTGACACTTCTTAGCATATTCAACAGCGTCGGCGGCCATGGTTGGCCAGTAGTAGCCCATACGTCGCAGTCGATCCTGTAACTTAGGACCGGGTTGATGAGCTCCGCAAGTTCCATCATGAGCTTCTCGGAGGGCTTCGGCTGCTTCTTCGTTGGACAGGCATCGAAGGAGGAGCCCATCGAAGGAACGTCGGTACAGCGTTTTAGTAGCTGTGTCGTAGTAGAATCGAAGAGAGCGTCTCCTGACTGAGACGGCTTCCTTCGGGTCCTCTGGAAGAATTCCGTAGACAGCAAAGTCGATGAACGGGAACCTCCAGTCTCGGACATTAACACCAGTATTCGTCGGCATGGCGTGGGCCACTTGCAAGCACAGGTTGTTTCTGGAACAAATCAAGTCTCGGTCTGTTACCGTGACATAGTGTTGAGTCCCAAAGGGCGCTGCCAATGAGGCTACGAGGCCAGCCAGAGCGTCAGCCTCCAAGTTTTGTAGACGAGGCACGTGTTCGATGAAGAACCCGGTGAAGGTTGAAATGATGTTCAATGCAACTTCATGGTAAGGGATCAGATCTTCATGGCGAACCTCGTACTGCCCTCGAATCTGGTTCACGACGAGTTTTGAGTCACCATAGGCTTCCAGATGGTCCACCCCCAGCTATTGTGCGAGTTGGAGTCCCATGACGAGTGCGTTGTACTCGGCAACATTGTTGGAGCACGGCTTCGAAAGGGAGTAAGCACGCTGGATGACCAACTGATCGGGGGAGACTAAGACTACCCCCACACCTGCGATGATTTGGCCTTTGGGGCCTGTTCTCGAAGCGCCATCGAAAAACATCCGCCAAACGGAGCTTCTTTCGGTGACGTTGGATTCTTGGACCTCATCCGGGATGTCTTCATAGAGTTTTGAGGATTCTGGGATGGGGTGTGCAGCTAAAAAGTCAGCCAGAGCTTGACCTTTAACAGCTTTTTGCGGGACAAACACCATATTATATGGTGTTAGCAAAATCGCCCATGTGGCTAGCCGAGAGTTTAATGATCCTGGCTTCGTCATGAGGACTCTGAGTGGATTGACTCGGGAAATGACATGAATTGTCTGGCCCGAAACATAATGACGAGTCTTCTGGATGGCAAACACCAAAGCCAAGCACTCCTTTTCAACGGGATTGTACCGGTGTTCGGCCCCGATGAGCGTTCGACTGAGGTAGTAGATTGCTTGCTCATAGCCTGTATCGCTGTTTTGAGCCAGCAGAGCGCCAAGGGAATGATCCATGGCGCGGACGTAAAGAAGAAATGGTTTGCCCGCGACAGGTGCCACCAGGACTGGTGGGCTCGTCAAGTAGGCTTTGATGTCGTCGAAAGCCTTCTGGCACTCCTCTGTCTAGACATAAGAGACTCCCTTCTTCATGAGCCGAGTGAAGGGTTGACATTTACCGGAAAGGTTTGCTATGAACCTCCGGATGTATGCCAGACGTCCTTGCAAGCCTCGAAGTTCTCGAAGATTCTTTGGAGGGTCCATGTTGAGGATGGCTTTGGTCTTCTCGGGATCAACATGAATGCCTTTCGCCGTGATGACAAAGCCCAAGAATTTGCCGCTAGAAACCTCCAGAAAGGATTTAGCGGGGTTCATTTTGAGTTGATGTGCCCGCATGAGATCGAAGACTGTCTTCAAATCCTGTAGGTGATCTCCTTTGAGGCGGCTCTTGACTGCGATGTCGTCAACATAGCATTCGACTGTTTTACGAAGATGTTGACGGAAGATGGTGCTCATAGCTCGTTGGTATGTTGCACCGGCATTTTTCAAGCCGAAGGGCATTACTGTGTAGCAGAAAACACCCTTTGGAGTCCTGAATGACGTGTGTTTCGCGTCATCGGAGAACATCTTGATTTGATTGTAGTCTGAATATCCATCCATGAAGGACATGCGTTCAAAACCACATGTGTTGTCGATCATTACGTCGGTGATCGGAAGCGGGAATTCGTCCTTCGGGTAAGCAGAATTGAGGTCCCTGAAGTCGATACAGACTCGTATCTTCCCGTTCTTCTTGGTGACAGGTACGACGTTGGCTACCCAATCTGGGTGTTGTTCCTCACGGATGAAGCCGCTAGTCAAGAGTTTGTCCACCTCCTGATCGATGGCATTCATGATGTCCGGACGGAAACGTCGTTGTTGTTGTTTGATAGGTTTGGCATCAGGTAAGATGTTCAACCTATGCATTGCAATCTGTGGATCAAGTCCTGGCATGTCTTCGTAGCTCCAGGCAAAGACGTCGATATACTCTTTAGCCAGCTGGATTAAAGTCTCTCGGTCTTCTCCTTCTAGGCTTTTGCTGACGAAGATGGGTTTGGAAGAAGATCCGTCCCCAAGGTCGATCTGCTCGACTTCGTCTTCGGTGGGAGGTTCACGTAACTCAAAACGAGACTCCCATTGCTCTCCTAGGCGTGGAGCCCAAGGTTCTTCTTCGAAGGGTTCCGGCGTTTGGTCTTCGCCTTCACCTTTTTGAGGTTGTGCTGACGTCATGTTAGCTGACAGCACTTTTCTGAAGACTGATCCGATACTGGTATCAGAATCCCAAGTCGACGCTTCGGACGAGTGGGAATGTTCTACGTCTTCTACGTCTGAGCTCCCTGGGGTTGATGGTGGCGTGACATAGCCTATCCCCCGTCGAGTTTTGTTGTAGTAGTTTTGCGGCCTTCCTTTGGGTGTTGAACACTGGAGAGGGAGAGGTCGACCCTTGCCATAGTTTAGGCCTTTGTTGCTTTTCAGGTCGTAGCCCATCTTTTGGACGATGTGCTTTGCTATATCCGTATACCGATAAACTTGTACTCTGCCGGTATCAGGTTCAGGCTCGAGTGGCGGAAGGTCTTAATGACGCTCGACTTTGCCAAAAATGGAGGATCTTTCGTCTCGGCTTCGTGGAGGGTTTATGAAACAGACTCCTTGAGACAGGACTACTCGATTTACATTATGGACGGTCGTTATTTGTGTTTGCAACGACCGTAGAGCATGATCTAATGTATACATGGCATTCCAATGTGGAAGACAAGAATAATTAAAAGATACTCTATTATTGATGAAGTACGAGATTTTATCCCGCGGGATTACATTGTCTAAGGAGGGTGCATCTACATCAGCAGAGATATATTCACCAAGCTCCTCGTCTGTAAGCACTGGGGCTGGATCAGGAGAGTCCACCACAGCTTTGATCTTGGGGTCTGAGAGGGTTATGTGAGCCCTCTCTGGTATATTGGATGACTGCGGGGGCTTGCCCTTGAGACGCACCTTCAGAGGTGCCTCAACTGCGCCTCCTGCGAGTGGTGTCTTCCCCTGTAATTTTGCCACCAGGGGAGCCGATGTTTGAGGTGGCTTTCCTTTGAGACGTATCTTCAGGGGAGCCTCAAGAGTCGGTGCTTTCCCGGATAGCTTGATGCTCATTGGAGGTGCCTTCTGGGGTGGTTTGCCCTTCAGTCGGATCTTCAGTGGAGCATCTGGATTCGTCTCAGGCTCCGTGTCCGGCTCAGTTGCCGTCTCAGCCTCATCATCAGCATCGTTGGCTTCCTCCTCGTCAAGTGGCTTGTACAAGTCGGAATCGGTGAAGTAAGCCTTAATCCCTTTGAAAGGATCGATGTCTGCGAACTCCGTCCGGATGACGCCGTTGGTAGATAATTTCCTCCGCACAATGACAGTACGCACAAGTAGTTGGGAGGTCTTCAGGCTGCTTGACCTGACTGAGAAAGGATTCAGCGTCCTTCAGAGCTTCGCAGAGAGCTTCTCGGGAGTCTTTGGAAAGACGCAGGAGCTCAAACAAAGATAAGCGCACAGGAGTACTGGCCAGTTGTGCCAGTATGTCAAAGTTGTGGGGCTTGGCTAGCCCCGAAGCATTCTCCTTCCGTAGAGGTCTGTCGAAACGAGCCTCTACCTGCTTCTGCTTATTGGCTGCTGAGGGTTTAGACGGGCCCTCCTCAGGGATTGTGCCAGGAGGCACCACCTCGGCGGCAGCTTCGCCGGGCTGAGCGTTCTGTTGTGCACGCGTCTGCACTGGAAGTGCCTCTTCTGTTGAAGAAGAGACCATACGGCAAGACTTGATCTTCCTGCCTTTTGATTTGGAGGTAGAGCGTACCTCCGGTTGAGTCACCTCGGAGACGAGGTCGGGGTGAACCCAGAGGACCTCTCCTCGAGATGTGGTGAGTGGGATGAGTCCACTCACATTGTCGCGGGTAGGTGGCAAGTTCACCATCTCCATTGTCGCCTTAGGGATGGGGACGACGCCATCTTGTGTGGTGGTCGGCGACAAGGTGCCGAACTGAAGTGACACCACATTGGCTGATACCGTCTTCTCTTCATAGTCGACGGAGATTACATCGGCATTGATCATGCGCTGGATGTAATTCTTGAGGACGTAGCAGTCCTTGGTCGGGTGTCCGACAAACCGATGGTAGTGACAGTACCTCGGGTTGTCCACTTTCCCAACTTCATCGGGCCGCTTTGGGTCCGGAAGCTTGATCTTGTCACCCTGCTTCAGTATTTCGAAGAGTTGCAGGGTGTCTTCGTCATTGAATGAATACACCTCCTTGGGTCTCGGTGCCAGTGGAGGCTTCTGAGTAGGCGCAGATGTGCCCTTCGAGGCATTAACAGTCAATGCCTGTTTCCCCTTTGCTTCTCGCCCGGAGTTGTTGGCTGCTGACTTTTTCCCCTTATCATCAAAGGCGGGGAAGTTGACACCCAGAAGACGTGCATTGGCCGCCTTCTTTTCTGCGGCTTCAGCTTCGATGATGAGGGAGCTCCAGTCGGGAGGGGGAGTAGAGTTGAGCCAGAGCTTCACTGTGGGCAGCATGTTCATGCTGCAAGAGGAGAGGAGCGCATGTTCTGGCATGCCTGGAGGTAGCCTGAAGCAGGCTTGTCGGAAGCGTTCGATGAACACCCGAACCGTTTCTTTCTCCTTCTGGCGAATCTCTATGAGAGATGCCATCGTCATGTCCTTCCCGCCGTCGTAGAAGCGATCGAGGAAGAGACGTGTCAAGTCGTCAAAGGACGATATAGAATTGTCGGGGAGGCTGCAGTACCAGTCATACGCCACCCCTTTTAGGGCCCCAACAAAGATGCTGGTGAGGAGCACGTCCTCCTTTGGGAGATGCCCCGTTTGTGACTGGAAATATGTCAGGTATCGACGCGAAGAGTCCTTCCCATCGTTTGGTGTGAGTGTTTGTGGTTTATATTTTGGAGAATAAACCACCTTGTTCCACTCGAGGGGATAAGGCTGGGGAATGCCCATCTTCTGGCGCTCCTTTTGCCTATTTTTGGACTCGAAGCGCTCCCGCAGGTCCTTGATCATTTCGACCACATCCTCTGTGGAGCTAGGAGTCGGGGAAGGTGGCACCATCTGAAGCGGAGCGTTTGAGGGTTCCGATGTCCGAGGTGCTTCTGTGTCGGAGGGTACCCGTTGAAGGGGTACACTCGACTCCCCATTAACTCCTGGATCGGGACCGGTTGAAGGTGTTCTGGTCAAGGCCGACCGAATATCAAACACTGCTTGAATCAGTGCTTGCATAGAGGCAGAGAGGGTTTTGAGTCCTCCCTCTAATGAGTCTATGCGCTGAACAATGTCCTGCGATGGTGCATCAGACTCGGCATCATCCCCAGCTATGTATACTGTCCTGACACGGCCAGGAGTGGATGGATTGGTTGAGGCTTCGCTCTCGGTCTCACTTTCATGTGGGGGAGTCATCTCTCCTGGTGTTTCACCTTGGTCACCCCCAGTCACGTTCTGGAGGTCATTCTCGACGGGTGCATCTGTCAGGGCCTGATTGTCCTCGACTCCGTCTTGAAGGGCCTCTTCGTCTCTACCCCCAGCTGTGTCCTGAGGGACATCTTCGTTTCGAGGCACTTCTGGGAGGCTGACCTCGCCTCGAGGATGAAGATCCGCCACAGCTGTGCTTTGGACATCTTCGTTTTCGGAAGGAAGCTCAACAAGGGTTTGACTACCCCCAGCTTCTTCCAAGAACTTCTTCTTTGACCGAGTGCCTTCGAACACCTCGAAGGTCGAGACTGCTGCCTTGGTTCTCCCTGATTGGCTTTTGGACGAGGAATTGCCGGTCGCCTTCCGGAGAGATGAGGAGTTGGAGACCACATTGCATGAAGCAACTCTTGGCTCCTCTTCTGTTGACACCTTCTTCCCAAGGCGATGTCGGAGGGGTGTCGATGACTGCAGTCGCTGGAAGACTGACTGCCTTGGTGGTACTGCCGTCTTGCCACAGCAGTTGATAGTGACCACCGCACAAGTATGCCCCGTGAGAGGCTCATCGTACTTGTTGGTCGACTCTCCTGACCGGCGCTTGTGAGTGATCACATTACGCAGGTCGTTGAAGGAGAGTGCTACCCTCACACCCCCTTCAGGCGCATGGCAAGGCCAAACGCCGGGGCGGACAGGTGAGTGCTGCGCCCCCTGATCTAATGCCAAGCAGGCATCATGATCAGTAGTGGGGGAACAACAACATTTGAAGTGACTTGAACGGACCTCAAATGCACAACCAGAGGAGGTGCGGGAGTTCAAGACCACTGAATTTGCCGCACTCGACTTGGTTATGCACGCAGTGGATGCGCCCAAGTGAGATGAGGACTTTGAAGATCGACTCGTCTTTGGTACCGAAGCACCTGAGTCGACCTTGTACAGCTTGCCATCGGCAGCGTGCGTGATTGTGAGCACGTGCCTCTGGCCTGCTGCTGGCATAGCATGCTTGTGGCGTATGGCCCGTGCCGTCTTGGATTTCTTTGTACTAGCCCGCTGGGGCGCATAGTACTCAGCATCCAAATTCTCCTCGCTATTACAGCGAGTGAGTCTGTCAAAGACAGAGACTTTTTGTGGCGCATCAGAGGTGATGTGCGGGGCTTTGGCTGCGCCCCTACTCCGTCGACGCATCTTCCTCGCCTGAGAGGGAGATGGCTGGAGAATGTGGTCGGTCGCACGTTTCCCCGAGAGATGCGCTGCATTAGCGGACACACCTTGGTTGCTGAGAACGTCAGCAGGAAGGGAGGGCTGGATTGGCGCATCCCCTTCAATGGTGGTGCCCGAGGCGTCGACTTTGCGCACCCAGACATGGCGGGTCTTCTTCGGCTTCGGCAGCCGCTTCGAAGGACTCGCGCTTCCTTCAGAAATGAACTCCTCGTACGCCTGTTGATTGAGGCGCACGACCAGCATCTTGTGGGAGGAGCCCACCTTTACGTCGTCGGCCTGTGACACGACTTTTTCGGAAGAGGAGAAAGAAGTCCCCAGCAGAGTCGCCAGCTTGTTTGCCATTAAAATCGTTTGATTGCAAATCTTAATACAAACAGAACAGTGTTACAATATAGGACTTAGATGTAGTCCTAGGAGTACACTTTTGTTTAATCTGGGTCCTAAGTGCCAATGGAGTGAGTGGTAATGCTTGACTCCGTTGACGGGCTGATGACGGTTATCGGTTCTCTGAAGGTGTAGATTGCTCTGGGTGCTGGAGCTGGTTGAGAGGAGGAAGATGTTGAGTGTCTGTATCTGTCTCTCTGATGATCTCTGTCTGGATTGTTCGTATGTATGTCTCTCTGTGTGTGTGTGTCTAAGGAGGGGATGATTCCTCCATTTATAGCTGGGCAGGTTGGCTGCCCATGCGCGCATATGTAGGATGCGCCGGTGCGTAGGGACGCCACGTAGAGATTGTTGATGGAGGCGAACGGATGATGCGCCCTATTCGTGAGGTTGAATTCCTCATACTGCTGTTGTGAGCCGGCACGTAGCAGAGGAGAAGATCTTTCTGTTGCTGAGATCTTGGATGAGTTGAGTCAAAGGACACGTGTCGTCGACCTATGGCTCGGAGATCTCTGATTCGGTGGGGGGATGATTTGGTGGGATGCGCCTTGGATTGGGCGCATGATGAGATTTTGGCTCATGACCTTTAGGAGTCACGAGCCGTTCTGGGCACATGGCTTTTGAGGCGCATGCGAGCGACTTTCCTTCTGTCTTTCAGGATCAGAGATCAGTCTGGGGCGCATGGCTTTTGAGGCGCATGTAATGCTTCAACTGGAGACTCTTCTTCTGTCTTTAGGGATCAGTGAAGGGTCTGAGGCGCATGGCTTTCGAGGCGCATGCAGGTTTGGGCGCATGGCCGCGGAGGCGCATGCGGGTGGTCGAGTGGCCACGTGGCAGTAGCCGTCGGGATAGAGTCATGATGATGCTGACGTTGTGGACGCTTCGTCTTCTGCAAAAGCTGTCTGTCGTTCAGACTTGGGAAGGCGTGCTGCCAACTCTGTCAGTTCAGCATTTAATGTTGGTGACATTCGATGGACAGCTGAGTGGGCACGTCGGTTGACGTTCCACTAGGCGTATGGGGGCGCATCCCCTTTGATGCGCTCGGTACAGGGCGCATCTGTGGGAGGCGCTTGGTGTTTG
The DNA here is from genome assembly GCA_029216955.1 of Iris pallida. Classification (NCBI taxonomy): domain Eukaryota; kingdom Viridiplantae; phylum Streptophyta; class Magnoliopsida; order Asparagales; family Iridaceae; genus Iris; species Iris pallida. The sequence continues at coordinate 5,542,663 of JANAVB010033817.1, read as the reverse complement.
AAGGGGTGTGATGCGCTGTCCAGCCGGCGCATCCGACACGTCTTTAATGATACGGCTGTTTCGCTTCTCGAGTGCTTTTAAATAGCCGTTTGGCTGAAGTCGAGGCGTCCGGTTCATCCATTTAATGTGAGTTCATTGCTCGAAACTCGGAGAGCCATCCACTTGGTACGTGGGTTTGATCTGCCCGACCTATAAATAGTGGCATGGAGAGAAGGTTGGCCTCTCATTCCCTCACGTCTTTCCAATATGAACTCAGGTTCTCGGGTGCATTCTGTTGACGAAGTGTCCCCGAGGGTGAAGATGAGATGCCATGTTGTCATTGATGCTCTTGAAGGTGACTGTTACATCCAAAAGACGGAGTCGAGGGCTTCTGAGGCAGGCGGAAGGTGCCTGTTGCATCCAAAGATGGGGATGCTCGGGCCTCGTCTCCGTTGTTCCGAAAGAGCCATAGATCGGAATGGCGGTGCTAGGCTCTCTCTTCCTTCAAAGTGGGTGCTGCCCACTTTGATTGTGTTGAAAGTTGCTCCTTTCGTCGTAATTTCGATCACGGTCTTCCTTGGTCTTTGGAGGCTTTTTCGAAGCCTCCCCTGGCAACAGCTTTGCGGTGCTCTTCTCTTCCTTGGTTCCAGCCAGAGGGTTAAATGCTTTGTGTATCGAAGCATTTATCAGGCGAGCCTGGTTGGAAGAGCGGCACATAACTGGGCTCTGCTCGGCCAGGTGAGCCTGGTTGGAAGAATAACTGGGCTGCTGAAGGGATGCACATAACTGAGCTGCTGAAGAGATGGCGGGATGCGCCTGGTTGGAGGCGTATGACATCTGCTGCGCCTAACTGGCAGCGCATGGTGACTGGCAGCGCATGATGACTGCTGCGCCTATCTGGAGGCGCATGGTGGCCGCTGGCTGTAGACTTAGGATCTTTCCTTTGTAGAAATTCTCCTTTGTACAACCTTTTCTAGACATGTAATAGACTTTTATATATAAATAAAAAGTCCTTCTTCAAATGTCTATGGTTATTGACTTTGCTGTGAAGTGTTCTGTGCGAGTCCTGGCGCATGTAGTGTCTGGCGCATGGTCTTTCTGGTTGTGAAATTCCATGCTTCTACAATATTGAAAAAAAATAAAAAAAATTACAGCATTTATAGCATCCCCTGCAGCATTTGCAGCATCCCATGCACCATTTGTTACAACAACGACGGTGTGTATCACGAACACAGTATCAAACAACACATATACACACAATCACGAACATGTTTGAAAAACAATCTCATCAATCAACACAGATATATAAAAATTTGTAACAACAATATCAAACATAATGGTCCACACAAGAATAATGTATGTATAACCACATAAAAGACCCAACAATGGGCCATCACACAACAATATATATGTCGACTACGGCTGATCAGGAGGAGCATCACCGCTCCTGGAAAGAAGGTAGGCATACTGCTCCGGTGTAAGAACCACCGACGACGATGAAGGAGGAGGCAATGCAACCGCTGGAGAAGGAGGCAGTGTAACCGGTAGAGATGGGTGCGTCCGCGTTTCCTCTAGGGCTCGCAGTCTGGCGCTGCATTGCTCCATACAAGCCGCTATCCTAGTAACGGTGTCGTGAATGGACTCCTGTGTCCCCTGTACGTGCTGCACGGTGCGCTCGAGCTCGTCAAAGCATGCGGTGACCGACGCAGCGTCCCCTTACACCTGAGGCCCTGGCTGCTCAGCAATCCTCCTCAGCATATCATCGTGCAGCTCAGCAATCTGGTGGACAATGGTCTCCTCGACTCGGGATGACTCGGCCTATGACGGCTGTGAATGCGCACTGGAAGAGGGAGCCCTGGATGCCTGCGTCGCAACAAATGCGCCGTAGGACCCCGTACCGTAGTACGTACCCCTCTGAAGACCACCAACAGCGGTCTTCCAGAGCTCGTCCTCCGACTGAGGCGAAGAGGGCTCCTGTGTCCCCTGCCTGTGCACTAGCACTCGTACGCTCATCATGTAGCCTAACATACTCTTCCTAGAAATCATTGTGTATCTCTATACATCAGTACTTACCTAAATTAGCCTAATAAACGTCTAAAATATTTAATTATTATTAAGTATATGGTTATCTGTATATTCTTCAAGTTGTGTTAAAAATTAACGAAATCTAAATTAGTACTTACATAGTTCTGAGTAGCCCGGTCGTCGATGAGCTTTCCATCCTTCTGATGGGTGGCCAGGAAGACGGTCACCATGTTTGCGTCCTCACCCCTCTTCACCTGCATGTTTGTTATATTTTATTATTTAGTAAAATAGAAAATTATATACTCCTACTATCAATAAAATCTTATATTTTACAATAAATTACATACCAGACGACGAAAATGCTCCGTCATAGGAATCGATCCACCACACCACTTTCCGGCCATCGTCCAAGCCGCCTTCGCCTTCTCCGACCGCTCTCTGTACCCGGGCTCCTCAAATCGAGCCCTCATCGTGGTCCACTGGTCAGGTGTGATCCAACCAGCAATCGGCTTTCCAGAGCGCTGACGAGCTTTCTGATCGTCAATTGCATCACGGATCAACTTGGCGGCGACGGCAGGAAACTGCCTCTCAATCTGCTCGGCCCGGTGTGGTGGATAAAAATAAGTCCTCTACAAGAATTACAAATTAAAATAATAAGTTCTAAAAAATGCTTAAAATTATATTAATTATACTAAATTAACTATCTTTAGTTACCTTGAAGTGGGCAAACCAGAATGCCTTCCTCTCTTCCGAGGCATCCGAGTAGTTGATCCACGGACCCCCATAGTTGGACCTTAGAAAGGAGCCCAACGCTCTCTGTACCGACGAGGGACGATATCTGTATACAACGATAACCGACGTATTAATGAATATATATAGATATACAGACATGCATAATATATATATATATATATATATATATATATATATATATTCATTTAACTTACTTTGTAGAACCGTCGGCCCAAATCTCCATCCTCGTCTCGTCCTGAGGTGCGTATGGAGGGTCGCTCTGGTATGGATCCGCCCGGGCAGGAGTAGGGACTAACTCCTCCACCTGCTCCCCACCCGCCATGCTGCTGTCAGCGGTAGGAAGGCTAGGGGAAGTAGTATGATCAGCAAGCCTGGAACTGCTCGTCGTAGGTGCACTGCCACCCGGACCTGAGACCGTATGGTACAATAGAGTGCTCGGGTCAGACGATGGTCCAGAGCCATCCTCTGGTAACGGAGCTCTCTGCCCACCTAAGGACACGGATCATCCTGGCCTATCTCCGCATCGTCCTGAGGTGCCTCCGCGTCGTCCTGCCATGCTGATAATAACATTGGAGTTCATAATTTAAGACTACAGAAATATGAATACATCAAAATCACAGTTTATGATTGAAAATATAAATAAATACAATGACAGTTTAGAAATATCTGCATGCATTGGAATTCATAATTTAAGTTTTCAAAAATGATCATAGTTCATAATTTAAGATTACAGAAATATGAATACATCAAAATCACAGTTTCTCAATCATCCTCTGAAAATTCATCTTCTTCGTTTGCCTCCTCCTCATCCTCTTCCTCTTCCTCCTCATCGTCACTAGCATCTCCTTCGTCTTCCCCTTCGGATACTTGTACCTCTTCTACACAAGTAGATATTGAATGGGGAACTTCTGCTGAGTCGACATCAACTGTATTTGGTACAAGAGGCAGCTCGTCCTCCTGATAAGCCACTTCGTCGACGTCGTAGGTATTTCTGGCTTTAGTCTTGCATACTGCCCACCAGTCGTACCTCGTTGTTCTCCGTCTAGGATATGTTGTAAAATATACGAGTTGAGCTTGACTTGCTAGGATAAATGGTTCGTATCCTTGGTATCAACGACGGTAGTTAATATCCACAAGACCATGCTTGTCAATTTTTTATCCTTGATCTTGTATGGGATCGAACCAATCAACTTTGAACAACACGATCTTGGCAGGCTCTATGCCATAGTTGTACGTCAATTCCACGATCTCCTGTAAGACGCCATAGAAATTATTGCCTGGAGTGACATCTTTGTAGTTTGTAGATTTGATACACAAGCAACTGTTTTTTGTGGAATCAAGATCCAGGAAGCTATTTCTGATGAGAGCATTTGTTGACTTGAACTTAAACCCATTCACGCAATAACTTGACCATATTTTGACGGCATAAATTGGTCCCTTGGCAAGAGTTCTAATAGATTCATTCTCAAGGATGACGTCCGGACGATCGACCTAAACACGAAAAGATACAAAATTAAGTTTAATGTTAAGTTATTTCTTGTACAGTTGTGAATGGAGGAAGATTCTAACTAGCTTCTTACGTACATATGCAGTCAACCAAGACGGAAAATAAAGTCTCATTTCTTCTTCTACTTCTTCATCTGCAATGTATGGTCTACTTGACCTCACCTCATCATTAAATTTGCTGAAAACCAATAAATATCGGGATATACTCGTTAAATTATAATAACGTAATCAACAAATAGATGACTTGAACGTTAAAGATTTTTACTTACCACTCTAGCTTTTCCACTTCATCCTCCTCGCAGTTGAGTAATATATATAACTGGGCAGCCTTTAGTTCCTCATCATTCAAATATCTCTTTTTCAGTTTTCCAGAAGGCTTTCCATGAGCATTGAAGACTTTCAATAATGCATCATTATATTCTATATCTCCATCGTCGTTCCTCGGAGCTCTTGTTCTATTTGTAGCAATATGAGGCTTGAAATACATTGAACAAAAGTTTGTAATCTCCTCAAGGACATAGGCTTCACAAATAGAACCCTCGACCCGTGCCTTATTTTTCACCTTCCTCTTCAGGTGGTTTAGATGGCGCTCGAACGGGTACATCCACCGATAATCGACGGGCCCACCGACACGTGCCTCATACGAAAGATGAATTGGCAAATGCTCCATAGAGTCGAAGAATCCAGGAGGGAACACCCTCTCAAGCTTACACAATGTTACTGCAATGTCCTTCTCCTGCTTTTCAAGCCGATCGACGAGCAACTTAGTAGAACAAAGATCTCTGAAGAATATGCTAAGCTCTGTCAGTGGATCCCAAACGACATGAGGTAAGAATTCCCGAAATGCAATCGGGATTAACCTCTCCATAAAAACGTGACAGTCGTGGCTCTTCATACCCTGTGGTTTGTTCTCCTTCGGGTCAACACATCTTCTCAAATTCGATACGTACCCGTCTGAAAATTTTAGGTCCTGGATCCACCTACAAAGTTTACCTTTGTCCTCATTGTCCAGTGAGAAAATGGCCCTGGGCTGCTTATACTTCCCACTGCCTTCCTTTATCAAATACAACTCTGGACGTCTGCATATTTCTTCTAAGTCCAACCTGGCCTTGCGATTGTCTTTCGTCTTCCCCTTTACGTCCATCACAGTATTTATTATATTGTCAAATACATTCTTCTCGATATGCATGACATCCAGGTTATGTCTGAGCAGATGGTCACTCCAATATGGTAGGTCCCAGAATATACTCCTCTTCGTCCAGTTGTGAGCGCGGCCAAATCCATCACACTTGTACCCCGCTGTAGGCTCTTCAATAGCACTTGACAATTCTTTAACTTCTTTCCATATCGTGTCCCCGGACCACCGTGGCGGTGGACTGGACTTCTCTACCACGCTAGCACGAAAAGCATTCCTGTTCCTCCGGTACGGATGATCCTTTGGCAGGAACTGTCGATGACAATCAAAGAAGCACAGTTTTCCTCCATGTTTCAAACGGAAAGCCTTAGTGCGATCCATGCAATACGGACACGCGAGACGACCATGGGTGCTCCAACCCGATAACATTCCATAGGCCGAGAAATCATTGATGGTCCACATTAGTGCGGCCCTCATCTGAAAGTTCTGCTTTCTGGAAACATCATATGTGGTTGCACCTACTTTCCACAACTGATTCAGCTCATCTACCAAGGGCTGTAAGTACACATCGATGTTCCTCTTCGGGTTCTTCGGACCTGAAATAATAACAGTTAGGAACATGTAAGGAGTCTTCATACACATCCAAGGCGGCAAGTTGTACGGAGTAACAATTACTGGCCAACAAGAATATAGTGAGCCCGAAAGTCCAAATGGGGTAAAACCGTCGGAGGAAAGCCCCAATCTGACATTATGCGGCTCCGAAGCAAAATCGGGATACACTCGATCAAAGTGCTTCCATACTTCCCCGTCGGATGGATGATCCAGTACTCCATCTATTTGTTTCCGCTTGTGCCAACTCATATTATCAGCTGTCTCCTTTGCCATAAACAACCTCTGCAACCGCGGCGTCAAAGGCAAATAGTGCATCGAATCTGTTGGCTTGCGTGCACCAGAAGTCCTTGTTGTACTAGTTGCCTTGAAGCGATCGGCACCACAAAATCTGCAGGCGTCTTCATCCTTGTCGTTCTTATAGTACAACATGCATCCGTTGCGACATGCTTCAATTTTTTCATACCCCATCCAGAGCGATCTCACCATTCTCTTGGATCGGTAGAAGTCTTTAGGTAACTTGCCACCCTCCAGCAATATATCTTTAATTAACTCCAGGATTCGGTTGTAGCATTCTTGAGACATGTTAAAATCTGATTTTATGCTCAATAATCTTGTAATCACCTCCAACGGTGAATGGTCATCACAACCAGGATATAAAGGAGTCCTTGCATTCTCCAGCAACTCCATGAACTTTGCAGCATTGGCATTCGGTGCCTCCTCAGCTGCATATTGATTGTTCGGATCGAAACTAGGCCCCGCAGCATCGAAAACCATGTTCGTCCACCCTTGGTCGTAATCAGCATGCTCGTGGATATCTACATAAGGCTCCACATAAGGCTCCGGCTCGGAGGCTAAAGGCACAAGTTCTTCGTGTGCGGTCCACTGATAATAATTTGGCATGAAACCCCTCGAATACAAATGATATGTCACATCCACTTCCGAATGATATTTCAAGTTGCGACATCTCATACATGGACACTTAATTTTTGTACGGTCCATGTACTGAGGGAACGCCTTAGCAAACTGCAGGAACTGTTGCACACCCTGTATAAATTCATCCCGCACACCGCACATGTCATCAGGATGACGATTGTACATCCACAAACGGTTCCGCAGATAGTAATTTATGTCCATTTTAAGATAATTCTGCAAAGATTGACATAGATAATAATTCATCAGGATGACGATTGTATATCCACAAACGGTTCTGCATAATCGCCAAGTGTGGGGACGAATGGCTCAGAACACAACCCAAAATTTATTCTAGCATAAATTAGTTTGAATCATCTATGTTCTGTACATATGGTGTAGTATATGTTCTTATCGAATCTAGTATCTGAAGGATGTAACAGAATCAAGATGAACCCACATAATGTAATACTAACACATTATCTACTACTAAAAGATGTAGTGATAGGTTGTCGTATCATCATTGCCGAGGGATGGGGGTCGGAGGACAGTCAACTTTATCTACGGCTACATAGTTTCTGTCTCGCCAGTCGAATGACTGCAGGGACTATGTCCTGATCACGATGTCGTACCGTAGATTAATGCAAATTCCTTATAGCAAATGTCATACATAGATTTCTGTCTCGCCAGTCGAATGGCAGATAATTATACAAATCAAAATAGTCTTAAATACTGGTACCAACTGCCAGAACATGACAGTCCCTAATTTGTACTGGATTTATCCTACCTCTGAGTTTCACACATATTAAAAAGGAAGGCATTTACTGTTAACAAGATAACCTGTCATGAATTGAACAACAGGCAGACTTAGATTTAGGATTTAAAATATGGTATTCAGGTCAACTTAATTCAGTCAAAGGGTACTGAACAGAAAGTCTAATTAAGACTTTCAACTAAGCAGGCAGCCTGGACTGCTGTTCAGAACTTGGCAGGCAAAATCGCATACCATCTGATGACAAACCTATACACACCCTTGCCCAAATCATTTGTTTCAGTAGGTAAAACATTCCAGGTTACTCAAGTAACCTGTAGTACAACATTTGGTGTCAACAGCATTCCTTGTTAATTGTAACATGCATACTATCATATCCCAACTCTGCCAAAACCTGACCAACATACCCTACACTAATCATTCCATATTTCAGTAATGTTAGTGAGCTAAATCATACTCAACTGTCGAGAATACTTAGGAGAAAACTCATTCACAGGATTAGTATCCATCCTTCGTGACATAGCTGAAATTTTATAGAGCTCGATAATAATTATTAGTCAATTTATTCATCATTTCAAAACCCTGAAAATGCCCAAAAAACTTCCAGTATCAGTAAATAGGGCTCGAACCCTAAATTAGAATTCGAATCCAAGCAAAACATCAAATTGACAGTTGATATGCCCAAAAAACTCCCAGTATCAGTATATAGGTGTCACACTGTGAGTCTCGTGTCCACACAGTAGGACACGACGTGTCCAAACCAACAAAATAGGTGTCACACGAACTAGAAGCGAGTCTATGCTCTCGTGTCCCCCGCAGCGAGTCCACTGTGAGTCTCGTGTCCCCGGCAGCGAGTCCACGCTCTCGTGGACACAAACTAGAAGCGAGAGAGAGAGCTAGAAGGCGAGGAAAAACTGGGAAGGGGGAGAGTTACCTGAGGAGGAGCTACCTGAGGAAGGAGGAGGAGGAGGAGGAGGAGAAGGAGGAAGGAGATCGCTGGAGGAGCGCCACGGAGGAGGAGGCCGGAGGAGGGAAATCGCCGGAGGAGCGTCGCGGAGGAGGAGCGCACAAAAAATTGGGGAAAAAATTTGTGAATGATCGAAAAGGAAACCCTCGCCGGCTATATGAAACGATTAGCGACGTCCTTTTAGGACGTCGCTAAACGTCGCTGACATTTAATAAACGGTGACGCTGCTTAAAATGCGTCGCTACACGTCGCTATATCAGCGACGTGTACCGACGAACTTGCGACACAGATTCTTATTTAACAAATTGTAGCCGCTAGACGTCGCTATTAGTCGTTGTTAGCGACAAACAGTGACGTATTAGATAAACATCGCTAAACCCCCAAAAATTAGCGACGTTCTATCTTGGAGTCGCTAAATACATCGCTGATATGAATTATTTTGGTAGTGACGAAGGTCGATAACAAGCGGCTCAGAAGAGGTGAGCTCCCTTTTATCCTTGTTACAACGGAGGTCGATAACAAGTGGCTCAGAAGAGGTGAGCTTCCTTTTATCCTTGTTACGACGTAAGTCGATAACCAGTGGCTCAGAAGAAGTGAGCTCCCTTTGATTTTGATTACCACCACTTGATTGCTTCCGGGCCGGCAGGTGAATAGCCAGTGGTTTGGAGGATTGAGGATGAGAGACACGCCCTTTGACAGGTATGATGAGAGTGTCATTGGGCACTGCTTCTTGTTCTTCCTCAACATCCATGGCCAGTACTACCTTCATAAACTCTTCTTTGTACATGCGAGCGTCGTTGCAATATGCTTTAATGCCTTTAAAAGGGTAGAGATCTACAACTTCTTTTTGGACCTCTCCTTTGTCATCAACGTACTGGAAGCATTGATGGAGAGTAGAAGGAACAATGTTGTGTTCATGAAGGAATAGTCTCCCCAGCAGAGTCGCCATTTTGTTTGCAAAAAACAAAAATTCTTTATTTCATAAACTTTAAAGAATAGTACAAGAGTACAATAAATTCTGGGAAAGTACAACTTTAGGAATCTAATCAGAAGACGATCACTTTATCCCTTGGACTATGTGAACTTTGAAGACAATAGCCTCTGAAGAATACAGCAGCACTTGGACAAGAACTCCTGATCTCTGATGGTCTCGAAAATGACCTTGTCCCCTTAATGAAGAACTTGAAACTCTATTTATAGAGTTCTAGAAATAAATGTTTTGGAGTTATTCTGGATTGCGCACAATGAACTGCGCCAGTGACAGACTGCGCAGGCTATAAACTGTGCTAGCCTTTGGGTAGTTGCTCAATCGTGGGCTAACTGTATTTAGACGCGTGGCATTGTTTGATTAAAATGCGCTTGATCGTGTACAGGCGGTTGCCACGTGGAGAACAATTGATGGCATGTAAGCCACGTAATAAGTGTCAGTTATCTTCAAAAAGCTTGATGGATCGTGTAAGCCCCCTGAATTTCAGGGTTTATTTTTATTTTTCTGAATGAATTATTTTCGATAAATGTTTTGTTATTTAATTGTTTAGATCATTAATGTCCTTTTTCCGTAACTTTGACTTCTGGAGCGTCAGGGATGCCAATCTCTGTAAACTCTCTTCACGAGTTTTGAAGTAGACAAGATTATCTTCATTTTGATATATCATGTCCCACTTGAACTCGTTCCCTTGTTCTGTTTTTGTATCACGCAACTTCGGGTCAACTTAGACCAATTAATCGTTGAATAATTATTTCCACTTTTATTTTTGATCTTCGTTTGCACGTCACCGTGACTTTTAATTTAGGAGCACGAGACCAGTCGTTTTCTCAGAACCAACTTCTCATAAATGATCTACTCGAGACGTTCTTCACCCATGACCTTCGTGTCCCACTCAGACACTCTATTTTGTGCTCCATTTCCTTCACACAACTTTCGGTTCAATTTAGGCCAATTAATTATCTACCGTGAATTCTGATTTATTTTCCAATTTAATTTTGGGACCCGACATCGATCCAACCTAGTCGACCCAAAGTACGGACCTGGCCCACATGAAGCCTACTACCCACATGAAACTTGTGTCCCATTTATTGGAGTCCCCGCATATTATTTATTTTCCCGTGATCATAAATACCCATTTTAAATTCAATTATTGCACTCTGTTCGATTTCGACCCGACCCGGCTCGACCGAACCCGAACCCAAGCTCCCTGTTGTCCTCTCATGACTGCCCAAGTACCCTACATAATTTTCCTATTTTTCCCATTTTGAAAATATCTATTTTTCTCTCTCCACTTTACAAATATCTATATATATATATATATATATATATATATATATATATATATATATATATATATATATATATATATATATATATATATATATATATATACACTCTCTCTCTCTCTCCCATTAAAACACCAACACACTCTCCCCCCTCCACCTCACAGCCGAACCCCCCCCCCTCTCTCTCTAACCGACCTACTCTCTCTCTCTATTCCCTCTCTCTAAATATCTATTCTCATTCTCTCCATCTCCTTCTATTTATATATATATACACACACCTATACATATATTAAACTCTCTCTCTCTCCACACAAACACCACCTCACCCCCTCTCCTTTACAGCACACTCTCCCCCCTCCTCTTGGACCGACATCCCCTCACCCCTCTCTCACCTCTCTCTCTCACACAAATATCTTTTTTTTTCTCTCTCCTTATATTATACACACACACATACAAAAAAACAAAAACAAACCCAAACTCTCTCCCTCTCCTCTCACTCGGCCAAGCCACCCCCCCTTTGGTGGCCGAGCATCACCACCACCCTTACCACCCTCTCCTCCTCCCGAGCTCCTCTCCGACTTCCCCTCTCCGCCTCTTCACAACCACACACCAACACCACTATTACCATCATCATCATCTACAACACAACCACCACTCCATTAAACCACCCCCACCACCTTCACCATCACCCGCGCCCTCGTCGTACCTCCGCCGTGCCCGGCCTAGCCCGCCCCCGCGCCGTCTTGGTAGCGCAGCAGCAGCAGCAACTGCGGCGGCAGCCGCCATGCACGCGCACGCGCACGCACGAAAGCGCGCATGGGCGTGGCCGTGCACCACCACGTGGCCGGCCCGTACCACCACGAGAACCCTACACCCCCGGCGACCCCCCGGCGATCACCCCCTGGCCGCCGCCTTCCTCCCCGACGCGACGCATAGGCTATTCGTGCGTTTACGTCGAAATCCCGTCGGCGCGCGCGAGTTTTGAACTCGAAAGTGGCGCCCCATCGCAGCGACTTTGCGCACAATTTCGAGGAGATCCGACCGTTGGATCGGCGAACTCCTTGCTCCGTCGCAATCTCGGTATATCCATCTTCACTCTCCTCAATTTTCGTCCGTTAATTTCGTCGTTAGATACCTCAAAACTGGCCACCAAGTTGACGTTTTTAATTGAACTGTTTTTGGACAGTTTCGTGGAGCCGACTTCGTCAGCTCGTAACTCCGCCGTTGTAGCTCCGGTTGGTGCGCTACTAGTTCCTGTGCACAGCTGGTATAACCCTCTTCCTGCCTCCTTTAGATTTTGTTTCATTTTAAGCACGTTCGGTTGGTCGAATTCAACGCCAAAGTTGGCCATCCGAATTCTTTAATTTGCACTTGTTAAATTCTATTTTTGAACCCGGGACTCCGGATTCAATTTCTGACACCACCAGTAGACTCGTGGTGTCGTTATGGCATGTTTTTATATAAAATTTGCTTGATTGGGAGAACGTGGGCCCTGACACGCATTTCGGTGCAAAGCGGGTCCCACTTTTCGAGTCAACGGGCCACTTTGAGATCGACTCATCGAAATTCCATTCCGGATATACCGTTGAGTTCGTATCGTCTTTCTGGACTCGTTGACATATAATTTGCTGAGTTTTAAAGACATTTGCTCCGGCATGCATTTCCGTGCAAACCGGATACCAAGTGTCCGCGTCAACGTATCATTTTGAGATCGGCACATCGGAATTCTATTTCGGACATACCGTTGGGTTCGTATCATCATTCTGGATTCGTGGACATATAATTTTCTAGGTTTTGTAGACTTCTATTCTGACACGCTTTTCGGTGCAAAGTGTGTCCAACGGCGGACATCATTTTGACCCGAAATTACCGTTTTGCTCCTGTGTCCAAATTGGACTTATGGGTAGGCTATCCTAGCTAATTTGACCGTTCTGGACACGTTGGTGATATTTATTTTATCATCCGACGATGTCTGTAGATTTTGCTTGTGTATTATCCTTAATTTGTAATTAATTATTTTTCCATATATTATTACTTTCTGTTTTTGAATTTTTATATATATTTTAATTATTGTAAAAATTTGGGAAAAATTGTATTTAAATACTATATTAATTTAGCTAATTTATTATAATTTTTTCAGTATTTAATGAGTACTTTTGGTATTTTATAAAAATGGGAAAACATAACTCATTTTCAGGATACATGTGTTTGTTGATTTTTAATAAATATTTATGAAGGTTTATAAATCCCAGAAAAATTAGTATAAATTTCTATAATTAACAAGGATCATTTTGGTACTTTATTTTATATATATTTAAGCTTTTTGTCTATCTCAAAAATTATTGGAACATAGTGTACAGTAGATTTAATTATTGAATAATTACGACTTGCAACTTTTTATGTTGTTTTGTGTTTTAGTCATATTGGACCTCACCCCGTACTAGTATAAAGACCCTAGGAATCTAGTTTGTGTATAGTGGCACTCCACATTAGACTTTTATGCTAGGTCTCCACTTAGTTAGTATCCAGTCAGGAGTCGTGTCACACCACTAGTGTAATCTTGATCATAGCTTAGAACTGAGTTTGTATATCATTATTGACAGGACACCGGACATCTATATCTTCGTACTAGTATTCTTGCTTTGCTCGAGGCAAGTACATCTACAATCTCATTTACTGTCTTTTAATACTAGAACATGTATTAACCGAGATAGCAAGTTAAATCTTCACATGTTACATTAATTTAGTCCCTACCATGCTTAGGACAGTTATCATATCTTCACATGCTTCTTACTGGTTCCCCGTACATGTTTTACTATGCTTATATCTGCCCGAGTATTCACATGTTTTTACTGCTCTCAGTACTTTTACCTGTTTTACTGCTATTAGTACCTACCGTGCTTTATACCGATCCCAGTATCTCTCACATGTTCTATATCGTTCTCGTATCTCTCACATGTTATATATATGGATTATGGAAAAACTGATAGTTGAGTACGTGATCATGCCCCCTCTACAGTACCAAGCAAAGTTTTATTTTATATGTTACTGCACCGTAGGCCTTACTCTCAAAGCTGTATTTGTGCGTATGTACATCTATCGCCTTTACACTTGTACGAAAGTACATTTCATTATGTGCCCCTGCACATTGTACACCTATTGACGATCACGTACCTGCTACAGTTTTAAACATTACATATACATCTGTCTCTATGACATATTTATCCTTGCCATGATAGATTATGAGTCACATCATGATTCCAGATATGTCATGTTCCATATGTTACTATGATACTGTGATCCCAGTTGTACCATGAGGCCATGTTTCTAGTATTTCCTGTTTTATAGACTTATCACACCATGTTTCTTATTGTACATCTCTTTCATTATATATTCAGTACTTTAGTTGTAGAGGTTGTACTTGCTTCCGTCCTGACAGGATAACGTTGTAGGTATACTTTTCGAGAAGGAAATGCTATGTGTTACATATTATGGTACTGCATTGAGGACCTGGCCTTACCTCCAGAAGAGGCCCCAGCGGGGAACCTTGCTTAGTTATTTTCATGTGTTTTGAGACTTAGACTTTGGTATGTACTTATATTTGGATACTGGACTTTGTCTCCAGTTAGATACTTTAGATGTGTATTATTAAGTCTGTACTTGTTTACCTTCGCTTATAGATGCTGTGTTGTGATGAACTTTAAATATGATTTTAGAACTGTTAGCTGCTTAGATCCTTTATTGTCTATTCTTAGAACAGCTTACTACGCTTTGACCAAGCATAGGCTGGACATGGCTCGGCCCGGCCCAACAATTTGGGTAACGGGTCGTGACAGATCGCGCTGCAACTGAGTTGGGATTGAATAGCGCCAGCTTCAGACTGTGCTCAGATCTGGTCAATGGATCGCGCTGGGATTTGGACAGCTGTCCTAGAGTGCGGCGCGGCACGGGAAACGAGCAGACTCCTCGCTTCTCGGGCTGTCAGTCTGTCAGTGGATTTGATTTTCTTGTCAGATAATGATGGCTTTGCCACGTCAGCATTGACGTGCTCAGGCAGTGGCGCGGTTCAGTCTAGCGTGGTTGATAGTTGGCGCTCTTCATGTTAGCGTTGTTCATTTGATGGGTGCGCAGTTTGGACTTTTGTGCACTATTTGATGAGTGCAACTTGATTTTTAGGACTTACACTTGTGTATTGATTGGGGGCAGGGAGAGTGTAGTTGGTTATGTGATCATTATCCCCAGTAGGTATCCATGTGCACTCCATAGCTGTATCCATGTGCAACCCAAACCGTTTACATAACCAATTCATGCTCTAAATCACGTAGATGGTTACGTTTCCCTATTTATCATATTATATGTCATTTTATAGTCTCTCTCTCTTGTTGATTCTCTTTACAGCGATTCATGTATAGTTTTCTATAGCTTGCTTTATATGTCCAATCCTGATATGAACTGTTGTGAGAGATATGTGCTCGTTCCGTCCTGACTGGGCATGTTAAAAATTTTACAGGTGATGATGAAGAGTTCTGCCCTACTTATTATGGCATTGGCTTAGATGACACTGGTGACGTGGACCCTCAGGAGGATCCAACAGTCGCTGAGGACTTGTCCATAGTCTAGCTGAGACTTAGTATTTATTGTCTTTCTATTTGAGACTTTATGAGTTGTACTTGAGATTTATTCTGGTGGTTTACACCTAGACTTCTATTTATGTTGTGACTCTCTTGTGATTCTTTTTTCTATTCCATCTTAGTATTGTGATTGAGTTACTTACTATTTTACTCTTCATTCGGAGCTTATTCTAGACTGTGTTAGATATTGTGACTCAGGACAGCGTTCTACCGTCGACACTACGGCGTAGGCTGGGCGTATTCACTTCTCGTGCCCTTTCACTAGGTGCGGGTCGTGACAATCATCATCATCATCAACTAGGGGAATGAGAAGAATTAAGAAGTTGGTTAATAGGTACCACCTGGAAAGAGAACTGTACCAAAATTCATACCAAGAAGAAGGGCATATAATGCAACATTTGCTTCTAAAACAAGTGTTAGAAATCCCCCCAGTCAGGTATGAGTATCTGTCACGTCCCAGAACCGGAATACTGGAGAGCGGGGGACAGACACAACCAGCTACGTACATTAGAGTGCAATCCACCCC
This sequence comes from Iris pallida, assembly GCA_029216955.1. Lineage (NCBI taxonomy): Eukaryota > Viridiplantae > Streptophyta > Magnoliopsida > Asparagales > Iridaceae > Iris > Iris pallida. The sequence goes on along the minus strand of JANAVB010033817.1, from coordinate 5,526,574 downwards.
GCAATACGGTCACGGCTGTCTAGATGCATGGGGGTTTATCTACAATCCATCAATCTCTTATGGTCAAGAACAAGCCTAGTGTCTCAATCTCAAGCAAGCAAATAATTGTTACAAGATGTTAGATCATCAGACATACAAAGTAAGGCGTTCCAAACATTATATATTCAGATGATCATGAAGCTAGTCATACAAAATACGAAGACTAGCAAGAGTTTAAGTTATACATGATCAATCCTAGGATTTGCCAATCATGTAAAAGCCCTTAGGCAGACAGAAATTAAAGTTTTAACACGAGCTAACACTTGCTCGGCGGCTAAACACCTCAAAAGAATAATTTACAATAGAGTGGGAGAGCAAAATAAGAACCCACTCATTGTCAGGATTACATCTGGTGTTCACCATCTGGCTGAAAAACAGGTAGATCCTCGGGTGCTACTCCGAAATTTGGCCATACAAAACCAGCTGGGTCAGACCCTAGAAAGAGCAAGTGCCACAAGGGAGGCTCCACTTAGGAACTAATACCAGTATAAACAGAATAGAAGAACTGATAAATGAGCGTAATTTAATGACATGAAAGACAGAGTTAAAGTAGCATGCTAGCTTGCAAGTATGAAAACAAGAGGTGGAATATAATTCCCATGTTAACCATGAAACAATCATTCAGGCACGGCCAATCAAGTCATGCAGACTATCCAGTTTATCCAGGCAAAATTGTAAGAGTTATCAAGATTACATGAGTTGCATAAGTTACAAGATGACTTGGTGTACCTTAGTACATTTGTTTTCAAGAAGTACCCCATATGACAGTGTGCTGGAAATGTGCCCTACTCGTCGGCAGGCTACAAGTCCACTCAGGTGTGGCCAGGATAAGGGATCGCCTATAACTGGGAAAATCTCTATATATGAACTACTTGATCAATCTAGTCATTAATCTAGTCAGATTCATTATGAATCCCTGACCGTGGTAACCAGGAATCCATGTCCTAGACATGATGCAAGACGAGACATGTAGCTTGTATAGGCACAATCAAGAAAAAATCAACCACGATGTCAAGACAAGAGTTATACTAGCAAGTTAGGATAGCTGTCGCAACAGCATTCAAGATTTATATGTCATGTCGGATTTACTTGTTATGTTAAGAGTACTTGTCAGGAGTGCGCCTCGACGGGCCACTATCAAGATTATACATGTTATGTCAAGTTTGCTTGTTGCTTGTCAGGAGTGCGCCTCGACGGACCACTATCAAGATTATCAAGAAGGATTCATATTATCATGTCGTGTTAATGTCAAGTTATGGGCATTTGGTTTGTATGATAAAATCATACCACTAAGTCATAAGCCAGCAATCTATATTCTAGCCGACACCCGTCTATATCGTCACACCATCTATCGACACTATCCATCCCATTTTGGGATTCTCAATCCATTCGTTTTCCAGCCATCAAGATCTTATACGGACATTGGTACAATCTCATACCGTAAGGGACAATTAATCTATTCTAATTCAATCCGACAATCCATGCATCAATTAACCATCCTCTATACAACACAAATATTTAGGGTCACTACTTGCTACTCTGTGATACAATTCAATCCTCAGCATACATGCATATATGCAACAACTATCCATCTCATCAAGCATGAATTCGTACTTTACTGAATCTATCCTTTTGTGGTCAAGATGGATTAGCATCTATCACACCTTGGGGTCAAACATAAATATTTCAACATTCCTTTGGGTCACCGATAATATTTTCCAAAATTTTCAACTTAGCAACCAACTTGTAATAGCCACATGATTTCCATCAACAAATCAAAATCAGCATTCCATATTCTAAGCCGCAACATTCCTTACCCATAATATAATTACCATCCGACCAGTCTGAGTCATTACACAACTGTATAATTTCTAACCAAGGCATCCGTTAAACTTTCCAACAATCTCGCTACCCAGCATAACATCATCATGAAAGGACACTCGAGTCACCTAGCAACAAGGCATGACTCCCAGCTAAGTCTCATCAATATCCAATACTCATAGATAGACTCATTGCTATCCTACAGAAAGGTCATAATACATCTCATTTTGAAGTGGTATAGGCAATATACCACTCAGAAACGAAGCCATCCCCAAACAATACCACTCAATTCTATTCCGGACATTCGTGATCTAAATGATCACAACATAAAGCCAACATCTTAGGGTCTCAAGTCACAAGACAACATTCTTAGGATCTCAAATTTGTAAGGCACCACACATGAGTCAACTCAGGAATTCTATTGAACTCATCCATCAATTATTCCATTCACAATTTCCATTCCAACATCTCTTGCAATTCTAAATTCGTTACAGCACACATAGCCACATCTCTCTATTCCCACATCTCGATCATCATTCACAATTAGCATACTATGGCATCGAGTCATTGTTGGGTCGTTAGTGTCCAAACCAGTAATACGCAAATTCATTCAGGGGCATCACATTGTATTTAGACTTATTGTATGCAACATCCAGTAAGCAGCCAAGAGGCTCAATGAACTTTCAGACATGAACACTTGAAATAATTACAGGAACAACGATATCATAATCGCAGAAGCAATCTTTGATTAAATCGCGGAAGCAACATTGAATGATCGCGGAAGCAACTTTGGTTAATCGCCGATGCAACTTTGATTTGAAACGAACCAAATAAGAGACCAAAGACGTACAACCGTGCTCCGATACAAATTTGTCACGTCCCGATTCCGTAAAGTTATTTTATCTCTTGGAATCGATCGTCCTTGCTTGGGCGTGATGCCGTACAAGTCTGGTATTGCACTTGTACAAGGCAAAGACGATTCTCAATTGATAATCTTCAAATGGAAACACATTGCAGCGGCAGAAGCAGACAAATTGAAGTTAATGAGGACATTCTTTCTTATCGAATAGAAATACATCATTTGATTTGTAGCAGCAAAAATAAGCCGATAACTTGATGTCGCACAGAGATATATAAAAATGTATTCTCTTTATTGATAATTGAAGTAGAGTACAAGACTTATAATAGAATACAAAGTTTACAATACATCTCACTTTGCATTGATAGCCAGCTGAAGAATGCTATAAAGCTTACATTTGATACTCTGATACATTGGATTACAACTCGATATACTTACTTGGCTTACAACTCACTGGTACAACTGATTACAATGTTCCATACATTATGCCCTTTATAAATAGAAGATATCATCTTTTGCAAGGAGAACTTTTGTATGCCCAACAAATCTTCGATGCCGCGGAACAGATCAAGCCAATCTTTGTATACAAAGCTTCCCAAGCACGAGCACCTAAAAGAGTACCCACAACGTGGGTCAGTACATCATCTATGTACTGGCGAGCAGAATCCAACACACTCGCCTAAACCGACACTAAGTAGTCAATTTTAGCAAACATTTATTTGAGTGATCTTTCTAGTTGGGGCCTAGCATCAGTTTACAGTTCATGGACAATACTCATTGTAGAGACATGTAAACTTGTTCTCACAGTATGCATGGCATCTTTATTGTAAGGCATCATCTAAGCATGCATTGAGTTAACATATATTGAACATGTTATAACAATATTCATTGAAGGCATCATTGTGGCATTATGTCATGATTAAGCGGTCTTCATAGCAAGGCAACATTGGCATTAACATCTTTAACATGTTATTGAAATTCTTTTGGAAAGGCAACATCACAACATCATTTCATTTAGCATGTTAAGCAGGCAAGTTGAACCAACATTATATTAAATGTATCACATTTAAGTAATTTCTTACCAATAGCCGACTCCTTCGCACCCGCATCAAATACAGGTTAGCAGATATACTTACTCTGCCTGTATAAAATATTTATTAGCGTGCATCCTGACTACATGGTCACTGGCGTTGTTAAACCATACGGACTCTTTTCATTTCTATATAGGACTTCAAGATAATGCGATCACCATAGTAGGTAGCAAGCCTCTATGCTACCTCGCATTATCCGTGATCCCAAAGCACTCATCATTATTTCCTCCTAGGCCGAATCGATCCTGGCGCCCCGGTACCATTCGAGGAAATTACATCTCAAACCTTATGCACAAGTTGTCCATGACCATGCGAATGCGTGTCCGATTCGATTGTGAACATAATTGCATGGTAAAATATTAAAGAAAGTAAAGGCAATATAGTATCATTAAGTCATGTTCAATGACTTCCTCATTTCCAGTATTACCATCATTTCATTTTGGTGATTTCAATGATCCCAAGCCTCATCATTTCTCAAGGGACATAGCAGTTTCATTCATTTCATTGGGACAATTATCATTCATATCATTGCTTATAAGAAAACAAGCAACATCTCATTTCTTGGCAACAGTTATAGAGTGTACATGATTCTAGAGCCTCCTTCAGTTTATTGTGTTAATAGCATAGCCAGTTCATTGCTCAAGGTATCGTTCACAAGGCATCTCATTATTCAAGTGTTTCATTTCTTCTAGCAGCATTAAGTGTAAGGGACATTATCAACTCAATTCCAAGGGACATTAGCATTCATTTCACTATCAGGCATCAAGTTACATAAGCAGTTAAATTGTGAATCATCTAGCAGACTAATGTTCATACGTTTGTTCATTTCAATATTAGGCAAGATACGCATCTCTATTATCCAGCATCTAAAACATGGGATATTTAGGGGCAATTCATAGCATCACATTACTCCATTTTATTAAGCATGAAGGAACAAGGAGGAGGAAGGACAGTTCCACTCACATTGTATAAAGGGTCTTCTTGTTTCGATCACACATAATTCCACTAAGCATAGCTCCACCAGCGAGCCACGTTCCAATATCCATTCCGTCTAGCCAGCTAAGAGAGGCTGCATCAGTCTAAACTCTTTTGATTTCCAATCCAAGTCTCGGTCCAACATTCTGATCACATCCAACAAGCCAACCAAATACCTCATACGGAACGGGACATTACAGCCAGCATGCGCCAGCATGCATCCTGCTCATCTTCTCTAGACAGCCCCAAATGTTCATGGAAACCCATAAACTCAAAAGGCCATAAATCACTCAAAACAAGTCGGAATCGGGACTTCCAATGGTCTAAATTGGGTAGAATCAAATTTTCTACAACATAGGACAATTAGATTCCAAAAATAATAAAGTTTAAGAGATCAAAACCAAGAAAAACGAGAAAAGCTACAAACTTAGATCTACAAGAATTCAACCATCAAAATCGAAAATGTCAAGTTCTAAAGAGGCTTAGAATCAAGTAGAGAAGAGAATAGAACAACAAAACTTGAGATTCATCATGAAGCAAGTTGCACTTGCCTAGGGTTCTTTGTAGGTGGAGAGGAGTAATGGAGAAGAAGAATAAGAAATAAATGAAAGTTATGGAGGAGAGAGAGTGGAGTTGACTTATATATTAAGCCACACAATCTCAAACCAACAAAATAAACCAAACCAAGCCGAACCAAGGTGAACCAAATCAAGCTAAGATAAACCAAGACTAGGCTAAGCAAGATAAGTCCAACTACGGTTCACCTGACATATGTCAGAAATTCGTATACGCATACTAAAAATATGTATAACGGAAAACAGGAGTGACAATATCATATTTATAAAAAGATTGACGAAGACTGATTTTTATACATAGCTAGCTAACACATACACTGAACAATTATTATGATACCCATGGAGTTCAACACACAATGTTCACCCAATCACAAGCAGAGCAACAGTCAAATGTATCAAAGAATATGTGTATTGTTATGTAAGGAAGTCAAATCTCCAATTTCTTATTTGTAAAACATGTAAAAAAAATATTTCACTAACCTAATTTGTGTTTTCCCTCAGGAAAGTCATATGGATGCCATGGCTTTTAAAGTATTTGACTGAAGAAGGATTTTGGGAAGTGGCATGAATGCATCTAACTGAGTTAGGATTTTTGGAGGTGTGAATATTTTGATTTTGGGTATCATTATTTTTCAATCACTGCTTGATGTTTATCAATGTGGACATAGTAGTTTATGAATTGTATCAAAATGTGTATTCAAACTTAGTACACTGCTCTGTATTATATAGCAGTTTATGAATCAGAATGTGTATCAAAATTTGGATGAATGCTATCAAAATTTGTGTTATCAGTTATAGCAGTTTATTAATATGTATCAATTATAGCAGTTTATCAATATGTGTTATCAGTTATAGCTATCAAATTTTGGATGAATGCTACAAAAATTTGTTTGTGAGTTATAGTAGTTTATCAATATGTATCAATGTTTTTGAATCAAATTGCGATTGAATGTGTATCAAAATTTGTATCAAAATGTCAAAATATGCATAAGTTATAGCAGTTTATCAATGTAGTCCATGTTCCTCATTTGCGGGGAGCACAGTTAAGGAACACTGTCGGTATTGATTGATCGTGACAGATTGAATCAATATCATTTCCTCGTTTTGGATTGGTTTCTTCGAAATCAAGTCTCGTATTTAGCAGATTGTGTTTTAAGGAAGGACTCTGCGGTAGAGTCGCGGGGGACCTTTTTGCTGCTTGGTTTTTGTTGTCGTTTACATTGTTGCATTTGCATTGGTTTATGAATGCATTTTCGTGAATGTTTTAGAATGATTTCATTGCTTGCAAATTCTTCGAAATTCGTATTATATCAATTCTGGGAGAAAGAGAAAAGTATTAATCCTCTGTTGGTGAGATTGCAGGTGATCGTGCAGCATAATATCGAAGACCTATTTCTCTCTGCAATTCACCAATTAGGTGAGTGGCTTGACCCTTCTCTCATTGACCCTCTCTCTCTCTCTCTAATAAATCAATGATATCGATCATATGAAATGGTAGATAAAGGGTAAAGACGCAATATTGCATGCTTATTTCCATAGAATTATAATCGTAAAAATATCGCATGTTTAATTATGACATGCCTGTTATAGAACTATGATAAGTAGAGATTGAATCAATAAATGAATGTTGCGACTGAATATGAAATATGACTATTAATTGCTCGAATGATAAGTAGAACACACTAAGAATGTTAAGTTCTATATAATCTCGTAGACTATGCTTGAATAACTAAGTTTCTTAATCTCGCATGGTCATGGACAACTTGTGCACAAGGTTTTAGTTTCTCGAACGGTTACCCGGGGCCGTGGGACAAATTCGGTCTAGAAGGAATAAGGATAGTTGTGCTAGCTTACTAGCATGGGCTATTCAAGAACTTTCAGTGGGACTCGCTACCCGCGCTTAAAGGATCGCCGTCTAAACCAAACTATAGCCAATGATAGCTTGTGGTGCCAGTTACCTTCATACATAGATAATTGTTTGGTTAACAATGTTTCGCTCACGGGAAGAATATGGTAAGTTTTTGTACATAGGAGGAGACTCTCATTGGTAATAATCAATGTGTATTATAATATTATGTTTCGGTACAGAACATGTAATTTGAACAAGGACTGGCTAGAAATACCATTTAATGTGCGCGCATATTTCACTTAACTTCTATACACAATTGAGAATGCGAGATTTTAATTATATACTTACCAGTATATGACAATATACTGACCCACGTCTCCACAGGTGCCGCGAACCAAAGAGGCGTGTCGAGTAGCTGAAGGTGACGCTCGGATGTTTGAAGCTCACCCTCATTTTGAAGCCTTGTTCGTAGGTGAAGGCTTTGTGCATATACTCATTTTGATGACCCCGCTCTAGTCTTTCAGGAGAAGACCCCTGAAGGAGGTGTTATAAGTTTTGGTTTAGTGTAAACCCCCAGATTTCTAATTTTTTAATTATTATTAATTTGGCCTAAATAGTGGTTTTTGGTTTTTTTTATATATTTTAAAACAATATTTATTATTTATATATAAAGCCTTAGTCATGATTGAGTTTTAGGATGCATGTTGACTAAATTTTTTGGCATAACTAGTGTAGTCGGTAGTCGTGTGTCATGACTAGCGTATTAGCCATGGTAGAGATGACCTAGCCATATTTATATCCATTGTATGAAAATAAGTCAAATTGTGGCTTAAACAATACATTTGGCTTAATTAATTATTTATATAAGCTTTTGACTTTTTAGGAGACCGGTTGTACCAAATTAGTTCAAACTTGACCAGAATCAGACCCAAACCCATGTAGGCATGTAGTGCATCCATATACCCCCATGTAGATATATATTTTCTATATATTGAATTTAAATTGATATGTTTCCATATATAGGGTGCCTATATGCATATAATCCTAGTTAGCAAAACGTAAACTTGACCCAAAGTCAAACCAAATCCTAACTAGACATGTAGTGTATCTAAATCCAAACTCAATATATAAGTCCTCCATAAATTATGGAATTGATTATTTCAAACATTGCCCTATTGATTAACCATGCATATTTCCTAACCCAACCCTAACTACTTACCTATGGCCGGCCACATATCAGCCCCTACTTGGCCGCCTCCTCCATGCACAATCTCCTATTTGCCAACCACCTATAGACCCTATAAACTCATGTTCGAGGCCCATCACCTTCCCAAGCCTATAGACCCATATATGCCTATATATATGTAATAACTTCATACTAACACAAAAAACTATCATCTACCATCCAAGAGCAGCCTCTTCCTCATTAATTTCGAAAATAGTAGCCCTCTCCCCTCTCTTTCATCATCATTTTCCCACAACACCTTCCAATTACCTCCTCCCACTCAAAATTTCTTCTTTACACCATCTTCACCCAAATACCATTAAACCTTCAAAAAAATTTCACCTTCGCCATCAAACCCATCAAACCACCATTGCCATCACCTTCAACTCATCAATAAGGGAGTAGCAATCATGCACAAGTAAGGAGAGGTGGTTCTTGGAGAAGAAGAAGAAGAAGAAGAAGAAGAAGCAACACCTTTCGAATCAAGATGTTATTTCCTAAAAATCAAAGAAGCAAGATGTTATTTCCTGAGTATCAAACTATGACTACTACTAGATCACTTGGTTTGTTAGGTAGGGGTTTCACTGTTTCTGGTTCTCTTCCTCTGCATTGTGACAGATTACAGTACCAGTGATGTTAAATTGTCAGCAACCATGAGTTTCGTTGGAGAACAAAACAATAGATGTTGATTGTCACCATGTTAGATGACAATATCTCCACTGTACCTTCTTGCTATCGCATGTTTAAGATGTAGATTGCGGACTTCTTCACTCAGATTCATCCAGTTCAAAAGTAGGCACTCCATCACGAAGACCCAAATAGTACGAAGGCACTCCTAGCCATCCAATATTTCTTAAAGACTAATATTATTCGTACCTCCAAAATGTCTCTCTAAACCATTTCTCCTTATGTTGGTAGGTTAATTAGTATTATATGACATCTCATGTAACAGCTGACATGACAAATTTTAACCCAAAAAATTAATTATCCAAAAAATTTAATGTTAATGTTAATATTAATATTAATGTTAATATTAATTTTAATGTTACTTTAAACATTAATTTTAATTTTAATTTTAGAATTTGTCATGTTATCTGCTTACATTAACAACTATGTCAGCAGCTACAAAGGAGGGATAGTTTGGAGAATATTTTGAAGGTACGAATATCATTATTATTTCTTAAACACCAAAAAACTAATCATAAACTATATAGTAATCAAAGGGTAAATTGCAAAAAATCCCTCGTTAAATATGCGACTTTTGCGTAGAAAGACCTTTTAGAATTTTTTTGGCAGTTTATCCCTCCTAAGACTACAAATCCGCTCGATTAGGTCCCTCCAGCCAAATTTTTAAAATTTTATACCTAAAATATTCCTATCCCCCTCTAACCCCTCCCTCCCCTCCGGCGGCGCCGGCGTAGGCGAGCCCCCAGCCCCCCCCGCCCTCCCCCCTCGCCGACGATCCTCCAGCCCCTCCGAACCACCCCCTCCCCCCTCGCCGGCGATCCCCCAGCCCCCCCGACCCCCCCCCCCCCCCCCCCTCGCCGACGATCCCCCAGCCCCACCCTCCTCGTCGGCGAGTGCCCCCCCGGACCCACCCCCCTCCTCCTCCCTCGCCGGCCCCGACCCCCCCTGCTCCTCCTCGCCGGCGAGCGACCCCCCCGACCCCCCCCCTCCCCGTCCGACCCCCCACCTCCCCCCCCCCCCCCTCCGCCTCCCTCGCCGGCGAGCGCACCCCCCTCCTCCTCCTCGCCGGCGAGCGCACCCCAAACAGCCGAAGAAGGAAGGGAGAGGAATAAAATTATCATTTGGGGACAAAATGAGCATATTTCATACTTTTGAAAATTTTAAGAGCATGGAGTCTTTTAGTACAAAAAGCAGAAATCTAACCAAGAGTTTTTTTCAATTTACCCAGTAATCAAATAAACAAAAAAATATATATAAATAAACTTGAGCCGATGTCCACCTTGGCTGTGTTTATCCAATCCCCACTATCAAAATCTTAAATAAAACACATCAACCACGATATCTTATTACATGGCATGAAACAATGGAAGGAAGACTTGAAGATCGAAATGGGGAGATGCAAATGGGGATCAATTAACATGATACTTTGATATATAAAAGCCAACCGGCCGTCTATGTTTGGACGTCCTTCCTTACTACCACTAAACTATATATAGAGAGAGAGAGAGAAGTGAGGGGGTTTAATTAATTCACAAAGTAGCTATAGAGAAAGAGAAACCCTAGCTCGCTCGCTCGGACTAACTAACCTTTCTTTCTCGTATACATACATACATACATACATGCCAAAATATCCATGAAAGTAGAGCAGAACATGAACAATCAAGAGGCCATGTAATAACTAGATGCCATTAGGAGCAGCTCCAGCCACTTTGCATTGCTGGACTGGACCGGACGAAGAGATCTCATAAGAGCCACCAACAGCCTGCTGCACTGGAAGAAGAAATGTCATGTTTAGTCCCATATCGGTTGGGAAAGCCAAAAGGGTTTGCTTTATAATATGTTTATTGATCAGCACAACTTGTGTTCGTTGAAAGGAGAGACGGTTGGCATCTCCCCTGACAGGGACGGGATCAGCTTTCGAGCTTCCTGTTACCACACATGGTTAAGGCTTTCCACTCCGGTGGATCTTACCAAATTTTTTTTTACTATATATATAAATATCTTTCCTAGCATTTTTGTTACATTTTTTTTTCTTCGAACAATACTATTTGTTCCTCCAAGCCATCCCTCCTTACATGACAGCTGATGTGATAATGTTGATGTGGCAATAACACGGCAAATTTTAAAATAAACATTAATATTAACATTAACAATAAAATTAAAATTAAAATTAAAATTAAAATTAAAATTAAAAATTGGGTCATTAATATTTTGGGTTAAAATTTGTCATATCAGCTGTCATGTTAGATGACACATAATATTATTTAATATGCCACGTCAGCTTTCAGTAAAAAAAAATGGTTTGGAGGGACAATTTGAATGTACGAATAGCATTACTCTTTTTTTTTCTTGCTACATTGATGGATCTTACTAATTTCTCCTCTCCTCCTAAATCTAAAGGTTCTACCATAAAGATACATGGTTGGCACCCTACCTATATGGATCTATAGCATCCGAGCCTCTGTAAGTGTTAATAAGGTTGTGTTTGATTGGGCTTTTTTTTCCATATAAATTATATTCATCACAAATTTTCCACCAATTGTAGTATTTGATAGCTTATATTTTTCATGAAATTATTTTCCAAAAAACTATCATTTTTCATATTTTCTTCTAAAATAGTGGAAAATGAAACTTGCCTAACCCATAGAAAAATATCTGTGTAAAATAACTATTATCCGTGAAAAATAATGACAATCAAACACCCAAATTAAGTTTTCCATGAAAAAAATTTAAACTTCCATAGAACTTTTTTTCCTAAGAAAATAATTTCATGGAATTAATTTCTTTTCCACGTATTTTCCACCTTTCAATCAAACACAAAATTGATTTTTTTTTTCCGCAATTTTTTCAACGAAAAATCATTAAAAAATATAGGAAATAAGTTAAAGGATATTTGGTAATTTAGAATCATCGGAAAGCCACCCCAAGCCTATAACAACTAATATGTAAGCTAATACGTGAAAAGGTCATCCAAGTCCCTACAATAGTCTAGAATGCATACTTTTCACCATTTCAGAATTTAATATAATTTTTAAAATTTTGAGAATACAATATCTCATAATTTTATAGAAGTTTTATTTTTGCAATTAGTAATTAATATATTATAATTGTTAAATAGATTGTATTGTTTAAATTGTATTCACTACTAAGTAAGTTTAGTTATAATTTAAATCGATAAATCAATTTCAAATCTTGTTAATATATAAGATTTGGAAAGGTTACAATAATCCTTCTAGAATTTGGATTGTATTATAAACTTAATAATGGATAGATGTTTATAGATACACCTTTTATAAGTAGGATTATATGTAACTTATTCATAAGAAATCTATGTGTGGATATATATCTACTTACCTACGATAATTATAAATAAAATTATAATTTATAAATATTAATATATTCTAAATAATTAAATACATATAAATTATATTTTAATTTAATCCTAATCCATTAGGAAAGCAAAATTTTATTCATATCCTATCCTTACTAATCAACCCCTACTAGGCTTGTCAATGGTAGCTTATTGGTCGGATAGTGGCATTACCATATCCGAATCATTAACTATCGAATATATCCGATAACTATCCGATATCCGATCGGATAGAAGTTTTGGCTATCGTATCCGTTACCGATAATTTTAACGGATATCGGATAATATCCGAACCAATAAGATTACTAAACAATATTAAAAAAGGGAAGAAAAAAATCAGAATCAGTAGATTTTGTCAAGAAACAACAGATTTTCACATTGAAATGACAGATTTTGTCTAGAAACAACATATTTTTCACATTGAAATATCAGAAGCAGCATATTTTTACATTGGAACAACAGATTTTGTCAGATATATGTGCAGATTTTCACATTGAAATATCATAAGCAGCAGATTTTCATGTATATATTGAATACATTTGCACCCAAAATTTTTCCACACAAGCACATATAACTCTAATAGTCCCATGCATACATTGAATATATTTTAAAATTATTAAATAATTTAAATATTATTGGTTCGGATATTATTGGTCCGGACCGCATCCGATATCCGATAAATATCCAATATGATATTTGAACCCGTATCCGTATCCGAAATTTCGGATATTTTCGGTTCGAATACGGATCGGATACGAATTTTCGGTCTACCATTGACAGGCCTAACCCCTACCCCATCCTATATATAACTACATAAATTTTGAAAGAAATACATATATAACCGCTCAATTTTCCTTCCTAACAGCCAATAACCTCCTCTCTTTCCCGTCCAAAGTAGTCCCCAAAATTCGTCTCAAAAAACAACCACATTTTTCAGTAAATATAACGACTTTGAATGACCATAACTCCTAGTTTCGAACTCTGATTCGTGTCTTTTTTTGTTGGATACGTATGGAGGTTAGCTTTGCATATCTATAAGAGCATTCACAGTGGATGCACTCTAAATACATACTTTAAATTATTATAAATTGTGTAAATTATTATTTTTAGAGTGTCTTTTTAATATTGGCACACAATAGTACACTCCAAACAAATATTTTAAATTAATATCATTCCTCTCTTTTCTCCCCTTCCATGATAGGTATTTTTTTTTTCTTTTTTTCCTCTTTATTTTTCTTCCATGTTTTGTAAGAACGGTTAATTTGGTGCCCAGAAACTAATAAAGTGGAGCTAGGACACGCTCCAAATCTAGAGTGTCTCTTAACTTTCTAGCAATTTTTAAGTATGGACAAGTGTGTAGTGCCCCGCTTCCGATAGGCGGCGGACTTCGTAATATGCTTGCGCCGAGTCAGATCGGTCGGAAACTTAGATGACCATCTGACTCGATCGCTAAGCTTGGTATTCGATAACGCCTTGCGACATCAAACAAAATCGATTTGGACGAATGTTACGAGAATCGATCCAACCAATGGGACGACTTCTGTTGGAATAAGTCCTAAATGCAGCAGGCTACGTCTCGGCTAGTGAGCTCTATATAAGAGTCCATTCGACGGGACGGACTGCTGTATGATTTTATTGGGTTTTCGCTGCTTGGTTTTGATGAATGTGCTTTCCCGTCAATTTCTGAATGCATTCTACAAATTTTGAAACGAAGGATTAAAGAAGAAATTCTGACTAAGTGTTGGTGCAATTTGTCACGCCCCAGAACCAGAATACTGGAGAGCGGGGGAATGACTCAGCCAGCTACGTATTACGGGTAGATGAATACCGTATAATACGATCAATGCTGTCTAAAAGACGAGGGGGTGCATACTACATGAAAGTCTCACTATGGTCTCTTCACATCTATTGTCTCAATCATTCAAACAAGAAACAGTAATAGAGAACATGTAAGATAAAGCAGTAAGGCGTCCCAAACGCTCTGTCAAATGTTCTTGATATCTGGCTTTACAAAACATAGCCAGATTGATGTAGCAAAAGTATACACAATTGTTATCAGCTGCAGTCTGACTTTAATTATAATTATGTAAAAGTAAGTACAAGACAATCCGACTAACATGTCGGTGCCAAACGGCTAAGGTATAAAGTAGATAACAAAACGAGCGGGGAAGTAAAAAATCCACTCGAGTCCTCCTGCGATCATCCCTCTAGTGTTGACCATCTTGGAGGTAGAAGTAAGCTGGATCCTCGGGGACCGGCTCTAAATCTGGCCATGCAAAACCAGAGAGGTTAGACCTCTAATAGCAAGTACCACAAGGAAGCACGACATGAGAACTAAAACCAGTAATGTAAGAGAATAATACTAATAAATCTCTGCTTGCTACTAGGATTCACATCACATCACGACACTTCGAACCAACCTCCCAACCAAATAAGGACAGAAGTTGGCCCGTCATGTCCTGACATTCTGATCATCCCAGTTAGGTAACAGGGTAGGTACAGTGCACAAACAAATCAATTTAAACGGCCATTCAACTACTACGGCTTGCTATTGTGAGTCCCAAGTTATCCTGGAATAATGCAATTAGGGATTCCTCAGTTCTTACCATGTGCGAGCAAGGCTAGTCTATCCAGTCAATCATGTGCGCCATGCATGAATTAGACGAGTCCTAGCAGGACGCCCGTCAATATACAATATACAATAATAATAAAAGCAGATACTGTTCCCTGCCCGTGTGGCAGTTTTACAGTATCTGTGGGAACCAGCCGGCCCGTCGGGTATTACTTGTCCCAAGGGGGCTGCCATGTAAGAACTCGGGAATCCATTCTCTCCATGCCATCATTATTTTATTTAACTTAATAGTCCCTACGTTGAGTGAAATCCCATGCCGTGGATCATGGTCATTCAAATGAGTACTTTCGTACGGGGTACGATATGCACAACTCTACAACGATACCAGTGCGGTTAGGTTGCAGGTCTTACATAGCGTAATGCAACAATCAAATCTAACCACGGTAATCATGCCTTGACCATAAAGTACACATGCTTCTTTTGTAGAAAATAAATAAGTAAATAAATAAATAAATAGATTGAAGTCTGCATGTGCATGTAAGTCAATATTCGGGATCAGCCAGTCGATTACAATAGTCCATAACATGAACGTGTCTTATTCATTCAATTCAATAAGACGACTAGCCAGTCTCTTAGTTCCGACTAGGAACGCATGATTAATTTAGTCAAGATAACAATTATTATCAATGGTGACAAGACATGAAAGTCAATTAGCATTAAACGGGGGTCGAGTCTATAACTCTCATGGTCAAGTCCCAGTCATACTGGGTATCCCAAAAATCAATCGGGACACAAGGCACATTCCACATAACAATTGATATTAACAATATTATCATATCATGATTTTATCGAGTTTATGCCAAAAAGGCGTAAGGATATAAAATGGACGTTAAATATCTAATAAAATATCAATATACAGGGCTATAGAAGATCCAGGGTAAGCATGCTACACTCATGTCAGCGTACGCTCAGGTTAAGCTACGCTCAAGTCAAGCAGTGTATGAACTCCATACGACCCCTAGTCACCCAAGTGAGCGTATGCAAGACATACGCTCCAAAAAGGCAACGTATGAACCCCATACGACTTCTCACTATCCAAGTGAGCGTATACAAGTCATACGCTCCCAAAAGGTAGCGTATGAACTCCATACGACTCCTGACCATTCAAGTCAGCGTATGCAAGTCATACGCTCCCAAAAGGTAGCGTATGAACTCCATACGACTCCTGACCATTCAAGTCAGCGTATGCAAGTCATACGCTCCCAAAAGGTAGCGTATGAACTCCATACGACTCCGGACCATTCAAGTCAGCGTATGCAAGTCATACGCTCCCAAAAGGTAGCGTATGCAAGACACACGCTACCTAAAAAGGTAGCGTATGGACTCCATACTGCGCTGCACTAAAGAGCGCGCACAGCTCAGTGACGCAAGCTAAAAAGCTAGCATACACTGCTCACTGTCTTCTCCAAACAGCAAGAACTCCATGGTTGTACTCCAAAGCTTCAAAGATCCATAACTTGGTCAAAACAAGTCCAAATCCAACTTTCCAAAGGTCAAAATTGGGTAGAATAAAACTCTCTACAACATAGAACCATCAAAACTTGAAAACAAAGAAGTTTGATAGATCAAAACCACCAAACTCCGAAAATAACTCATTTCTAGATCTACAAAAATTAAGACTTCGAAATAAAAAATGACAAGTTCTAAACTCTCTTAGGATCACGAGAGGAAGATAAATGAACCATAAAAATATGGGTTCTCATGTGGAGCAAGTTGTACTTGCCTACGGTTTGGTAGGTGGAGAGAGTAATGAAGAAGAAGAAGAGGAGTAATGGTGAGAATGTGAGTTTATGAGGAGAGAGAAAGAGATGTAAGCTTTAAATAGAAAAGGGGGTGGTAGGTGGGAGTTGGGCCGGGTCCAATGGGTCCAATGGATCGGGTTGTAGGGGATCCAACCAAAGCCAACCCGAACCCAAAGCCTAGCTAAAGCAGAGAATAAAAGCAGGAAATAAAGTGCAGAAATAAAATTGCAGAAATATAATTACAGGAAATAAATTAACATGAAAATTTAAAGAGCAGATTAATTGATTAACATAAAATTAAAGAAATTTAAATACAGGATAATACATGATAAATATTAAATAAATACTCATGAGTTGTACATGTATAAAAATACGCATTCTGGGAACGGAGAGTGACACAATTGCAGGAGCTCGTGTAACTGAAGCTTGAACGTTGCAAAGCGCTTCGACCCACGGCACGATCAAACACTTGGTGAGTGGTTCGACCCCTTCTTTTCTACTCCTTCCTGCAAACGAAATTCTTTTGCCTCGAACTGATTCAAATCGACGATGCCAAGTTAAATGCATGCCAATCCACTAAGATCAAGAACTCGAGAAAAATGTATCGATTTAGAGTAATTTACTCTGAAAATATAAGTTTCACATCAAAAACGAAAAAGTTAAGGTTCTAGAAAAGAGATAGACTACTCCATGATCTGCAAAATAAAATGATGAAACGGTGGTTGCGGCATACGGTACCTCGGAAGAATTTGGTGCATATGGGACGCTAAATCGAAAGTACAACTTTAGGAAAAATGATTCATTGCATGAGTTGGGTAAAAGTGATAATGCTGCTCGATACTGTCCACGCTATGCAAGTCTGTTTCATATATTAACTGTTCACGCATTGCATGGTCATGGACAACTTATGCACAAGTTCGTTTTTTTCGAAACGGTATCCGGGATATCGAAACCGAATCGACCTAGGGGAATGTTTATCGTGCTTCGGTTCGAGGCATATGCGGGACCTTCAGTAAGGCTTACAACCTAGGCTGAAAGGGTAGCGTCGCATGCTAATTTGATTAAGTTCCAAGTGGTGTGTAACACCAATGACCACATGTACGATAATAGCATGCTCACCTATTGTTTTATGCAGGGGTAATTATATAACTCTGTTTTATGCAGGGGACGAGCACGGCCGTAGTAAGAAATGAGATAAAAATTGCTATATTTTACTGTATGCTTTTACTATTTCAAAGATGGCTAGCGATATGAACTAAATTCATTTAGTTCTAAATAGAAAGATAACTCTGAAGCATGCATACCTTAATAATCAGAGTCGATTTAGACGAATGGGTTCGTCCCGCTCACTAGTACATTTCCAATGTACTAATCCCCGCAACCCACAGGTGACGTGGATTCTGGAGGTGCACGACGCTAAGCCGCAGCTGAAGTTCTGGGAGGCGTTTTGAAGCTCTGCCTATTCAGAAGTATTTTGAAGCCAATTCATTGAAGACTTATGTATAAAAGGGCGAATGTATGAAACGACAAGTATTAGTTCATGCAGCTTGTCGAGTATTTTTTTTTTTTTTGTTTCAATCAATGTAGCCGCAACGGCATATCCAATGTAATATGACTTGCACTTCGTTGCAAGCTATGAATGAAAAATATATTTCTATCTTCCTAAATTGCTTGTTCAATTACTCTGAGATTTGTGAAGTTTTAACTTAATATTTTTCAAACAACAGAGAAATGTTCTTGCCTTGTACGAGTGCAACTCCAGACTCGTACGACATCATGCCTTAGCAAGGACGATTGATTCGACATAATAGGAACGGAAATGAACGGTTTTGTCGAATCGGGGCTTGACAAAGTGCCCACTGCAGTCTTCAAATGCTACAAAATTTAACGAAAGTCAAAGTGTAGCACTTGAAATCTTTTCAAGTATAGATGCTCTAAGTTCATAGATTAAATTCGAATCATGAACTTTTGTAGAATTTTTAAAGTTCCAGTTGTTCGTAAAACGAATATATTTAGGTGATTTTGCAATTTCAGGAGTTTTCTAACTACAAAATGCGATCCGTTTGGTTTTTCAGATCATGACACGAAAAATTTAACATAGTTGAATTTTATATTCTCTTACTATTTGATATGATTAGTAATTCTTAGAAATAGGTAGTATCCAATTAATCATACTGAAAACTTAGTTGTGATATATAAACTTTAATGATCATATCTGTTAACCGAATGGCTTTTTGTAACACTCTCATAGTGTTAACACCTATAGGATCATGCACATAAATCTTGGGTTTGTGATAGTTGACCCTTCAGTCAATGGTTTGTCTCGATTTGTGTGCTTTGGGTCCCGAAATTTCAAATCATTTTCTTTTAATCTAAAATTTCAGAATTTAGTTTATATTCCAGAACTAAATAGAATTGAATAAATTTTAATTTAGGGTAATTAATTCAAAACTTAAAGGTAACTTCATTAGTGTAGAATTTAATCTTGTCCTTAGTGGTAAACCGATTTACGTGTCCTAGTAAAGAAACCTAATAACTAGAACCTACAGTTTAGATACTAACTAATCTTATCTTTGTGTATTAATTGCTCTGTGTTTTCTTTAGGGAGATAAAAATTTCTTGCAGGTACCGGCCAATGATCGATAGTTAATCCATATGAAGGTTAAGTCATGTACAACTTTAGTTCCTTTGTCATATTTTCACTATTAGCTCCTCATATTCCATGTCGTAGTTCATGATCCATAATGACTATTACTTTTGTACGAGAGTTAGACTCGATATTATTATTGTATGTGTTCATTCCAATATTTTTCGTTCAATATTCAATGTTCAAGTTCAATGCTAATGCTATAGTGTCCATATTTATTTGTGGGAGTCGGGAGGAGGAATACAACTAGTATGCATGTGGTATGCATTGCATATAGAGACCCTCAATACTTATTCAGTCACGTACGTGTGATTGTCTGATCAATATTGATTCAGCCATTACACCTCATATATTGACTATCTAAAAAATCTAACCTAGCCACATGTAGAATCTTTGTATTCTAAAATACACTGTACACATAGTATTGATTCTTGTTATTCTCCTGTGTTACTTTTATAGTAAGCTGCATATTGCTAGTACCTTTAAGACCTGTTTCTTTTGACTTGCCATATTGATATGCAATATATAATTTCTCTTCCTTTCATATATGCATGTATATCGTATTGTGTAAATTTAGAATTATTGTTGTACTTTGTTCCAATCCTGGCTGGATAACTATTTTTCAGGTTAAGACAATGACTATCCTATATACCATGTATCCCACGATGGAGATGTAAAATGTGACTGCCTTTGGAGACTAACCTTAGATGCATAATCTAATTAGATTATTTTAGAACCTTTATTATTTGTTTAGCAGATTTGTCTTCGATATTTGATTCTTAAGTATTATTGGATCTATTAAGAATATAGTTATGCCTTGTTCATTCACTTATTTTTATATTTGTATTGTTGTTGTGAATGAGCTAGAGATAGTGTATTGAACATGTAAATTGAATGATTATAAATATTGATCTATAGACAGCGTACTATGGTCGATGTTGTAGTGTAGGTTAGACTTGACTACGTACTTGTATTCCAAAAAGTATGAACAGACCATGACCGGATCTTACTGTCTTTATTTTCCAACACCATAAAGTTAAATTTTTCACCAAATTGATATTTAAGACTATATATGCCATTGAACTCGAGATTAGCTTAGGTCAAACAAATTCATTTGATGTAAAACATATAAATGTACGTAGATAAACCCACTAGTCCAAACTATCTTCTAATTTTGAAAGTTATCATTATGAGATCACATCAACAAATTAAGCGCATATTAACAAAGTAACAAACGAACAAGATTACTAGGGAGGTCATGTTTTCAACCTATGCCCTCAAAGAAGATAAACATAATAGATAATAAGTAAATAAAAATAAATAGAGTCCAAAATTTGAATTATTTTAATTTGGAAGAACATTTGAAACTAAGAAATATATGTATATATAACATAAAAAATATAGTAAGATCCGCCATAATGATGTTCCTGCCATGGGAGATGTCCAACCATCTTTCCTTTCAATGAAAAGCGGGAGCTGGTGACCAACAAACCTCTTATAAAGCATCCTTTGTTTTTTCCCACCGATATGGGACTAAATATGACTAGCGGTGTCAACGGATGCTTATCGGTACGGACAGGATAATATTCGTATCCGTATTCGATTTTTTTTTTTTTTATAATATCCGAATTCGATCCGATATCCGAACGGATATCTCTTTTGACACTTCAAATTCGTATCCGTCTAGTTTAACGGATATCGGATAATATCCGATCCGATTAATTAAAAAATTCGAATGCTATTATTCGAATATCCGAAATTCGAAATATTAAAATTTTTAGTTATTATCCGAATATCCGAAAACCAAATTCAATTACTTTATTTGAGCCATTTCGTCTTCTGTTAAAAATTTCAAGAATGCTCAATTGACTTCCTCTACATATTGCTCTATTTGAGTCCTTTCAACTTCTGTTGAAAATCATCTCTATTAAGTAATATATATTATATATACATTATACTATACTATATATAAAATTTCAGATATCCGAATTCGATATCCGAATCCGATATCTGAAATTTGCAATTTAAAGTCGGATTGGATATTAACGGATTTGAATATCTTAATATCCGAATTCGTCTGGAAAAAGATAATATCCGAATTTTTTTCGGATATCCGAATCCGATATCCAAAATTTTAAATAATATCCGAAAATTCGGATACGAAATCGAATCTGATTCGAATTTTCGACTATCCATTGCAGGTCTAAATATGACTAGCTTAAAAGAACTACAAGATCACCACTACAAGAACGTATGATGAAGCCGACACCAAGCACAATCACACCTAGTTAATGTGTCAATGGTCAATCAACGAACGAAATTATCGGGGAGATCCTATTTTCAACCTATGTCCTCAAAGAAGACAAAAAAAAATAATAATAAGTAAATAAATCAATAAAATCCATATTTGATTACTCAATTCCAACTGAATACAATAATCAAATTCATATTACAACTTCTCATTACAAATGCAAACTAACAGAATAATTTGTTCTTCCATGCAAACGTTTACAATTGAGACAAAATGCTTACAATGAGAAAGAAGAAAAGTAGAAGAGGAAATAGAAGACAATGCATACTGGGGTGATGAAGATCAGCGTTACTCAAAGCATGACTCACCCCACACGATCGGCTTTCAGGAACCAGCAAACAAAAGAACTTGTGGAACGCTCGCCGTCACCTCTGCATTGACTCACAGAAACTCCTGGACTCCAGCAGTAAATACTCTCTCCTGCTTCGCTTTTTCGAAGTAAGTTCTCAAAGGGGCACGTAGAGAGTATTTATAGAGTAGGAAGAAAATCCTAACCCTAATCATGGCTACCAATAGATTATGAAAAGATATGAATGAAGTAAATTCAAATTGCACAAAAATCGAATATGAATAATTGACTCAATTACTACAAGAAATTTTGCTTATAGTGACGAAAGTCAGTGACGGAATGAATATTCAGTCACTAGTAAAAGACTAATTGTGTCGGATTAAGGAAAACGTTAGTAATACTATTTCTGACGGAATAAATATTTAATGGTGACGGACTATGCAGTCACTAAACTTTATTTAATTATTAAATGAGAAGATAGACATGAAAATTTTAAATATGTTTCATGAAAAATATTAGGGACTTTTAAATCAGTCATTAATAAAAAATAGTTTAATATTAAATAATAATTTAATAAGAAAAAATAATCTAATTCTTTTAAATATTTATGGGACCGAGTTAGCGGGATTGAAAAATTGGATGCCACTTTTTTCTCACCCGTGCCATCATTTTTTCCTTTACAGAATATTTGGTCATAAATGGTTTATGATTCTCTCCTCCTCTAAATATTTACTCCTCTAAAATTTTCTCTTCCTCTTCTCCTCCTCTCATCATTCTCTAGGTCATGAGGATTTTCTTCTCCTTGTAATTCTCTCATCTCTTCCGTTATTTATTCATCTCCTCCTTCTCTAATAATTTTTTGTTTTGTTTTAAAGGTGCTCATCTAGAGAGGTCAGCGGAGTTCAATTCTCTTCGACCACTCTAGGTCAGTGAAGTTCAACCATTTTCCACCGCTTTTCGTCCAGGAAGGAAGTCCCATCGGATCCATGGAGAAATCCTACCGGCTCAAGTAAATTTTAAAACCCTAACCATAATTTTCTTTCCCTATTTACGCTATTTTTATATTCTTTAATTGTTTGTTTCTACAATTTTCTAATTTTATTTGCGTAGGAATGTGACTATATCTTTTTAGTGACATGAGACGTTGGAATTGCGACAATGAGCATATGTCCAAGCACTGGGACCGGAGACGCAAAATCGAGTACGTGGTCAGGGACTTGGTGTGACGCGAAATCGAGTGCTTTATCATGTTTCATAATTAAAATTTAGAACATCAATTTGTGTTGATGTACAATGTATTTTTTTTGTTAATAGCAGACTTAACTTTGTTTTGGAGTATATTTTATTTTTTGAGTTGTTTGTCTAATCTGATGAATATATTATTTTTTGCTTCAAATTTTTTTAGTAAGAGTCCACTTATACTATCTTGGACGAAAAAATTGTGATTTTAGCAGAATGTGGTGGAAAGAAATTAGCTTCTACTTATGGATCAAGTAGTAATGACTGATTTACTATATTATTAATGACATATCAAACAATTAGGAATGTGGTTCAAAAAATTTATAATTTTATTAATGATCCAACATTAGTGACTAACCTATTAATTAATGATAATTTTATTAATGACCAAACAATAATGACTGATTTATTATTAGAAATAATTATTAATGACCAAACATTAGTGACTGACATATTAGTTAGTAATAATTTTATTAATGACCAAACAATAGTGACTGACTTATTAGTTAGTAATAATTATTAATTACCCAACAATAGTGACCGACTAATTAGTTAGTAATAAATATTAAATACTTTTTTATATTGAAATATAAATACTTATCTACGTGGCATGTTCAATTATAGTGACGGATTTAGGAATTCATCCGTCACTAGTAGCATTAGTGTCGCTCGTAGTAGTGACTGACACTAACTCCGTTACTCATGTGTTTAGTACGTCACTAATATCATTTCTGACGAAATTCAGGCACTATTAATATATATTAGTGACTGATATTCGTCGTAACTATAAGCAAATTTTTTTGTAGAATTCATAACCGTTCAAATCCTAGAATCAGTGGAATTATGCGCAATAGCTAGCGCTCGTGCATAGTCTCGCATAAACCGCTCATAGCTGCGCATACACCGCAACAAATACGAACAAGCGTGCCATGCGACGATGCTGATGTGCAAAGTGCACCATCAAAGCGCCACTTTGAGCCAAAGTCTGAGTCACTTGGGGCTTAGCTCCAAAGAATTTTTTTTCAAGAGCGACAAAAAGTATTAAATTCTTTCTTGAGGAGTTTAAACTTAATCCTACTAAAAAAAGTATCCCACATGACATTCACCACATAGGTCGTCACCCGATGTGCATCTCTCAACACCAAATATGATATTATATTGATATACTCATTTGGAGTATTTTTTTTTCAATATGAGACTATCTTTCTAGCTCTACCTTCAAGAGTATAAGTAAAAACTCCAACAAAAACATGCTATTAAGAATCTGTTCAGTGCCAAGTAATGTTTAGAACTTCAAGAAGTGTAGGAAGCCCCAAGATTCACATGCGTGTGTTGGTTGACAAATGAAAATCCTTTGGAGCTTTAACTGTTGTAACTGATTTTGTAGCCACTTTACTTCTAAAAAATAGTTTTTGTAGCAATAATAACACTTATTGTATAAAAATAATAATAATACTATAATTACTGTAAATGATGCAACAATAATTATCGTTGAAACACTTTTTTTGATTTTAGCCCGTCCAAAGATCATGGATGCGGATAATACTGTTGCTTGCTTGTTTTAATAGTCGCTTGTATCGATATCATTAGACTCCAATCAAATGTTATAACATTCTCACTTCGATTATTGCATAGTAATTGTGTGATTTATCGCATTGATAGAGAGACCGAGACAATTTTTTTTTTTTTTTTTTATGTTTCATATTGCTACTCCTATTCATATGAGGTTATAGCGGAGAAAAAAAATGATAGTGGATTGGATTATGAAGAACTGCAATTATCTACCAGTATTGTCACCTAATCATTTAATTTCGTGTGCATTGTGCCATATATGCAACAATTGTTAGAGACATATTGAACAGTCCTACATTGGACGACAAGACTATCACTGGCTGGTGTTGGGGAAACGCGGTGTGATCCGAATCGGAATTGGTCCATGAGGTACGATATTGAATTGGAGCCATATGTCTTAAAAGAGAATTCTCATGTAAGGTCCGAACCAATCCCAATTATCTACACCTCATTATTCCACCTCCAAACCGATGTGGGACTAAATTACCAACTCCATTGTCACCCCCCATTTGATCGCTCAACCGGAAACGAGATACAATCCAACGATCTCCACCTTAGCTCGTTTCCGCTGTCCGAGCAACCTAGCACACCCGGTTGCCTTTGCTCGTTCCCACCAGCCGAGTACCTAGAAGATCCAACATATTGTCATCTCGATCCGTTCGACCACAGAATCAAGCCTGACACGTTCATCCACACCACAATTGTGTGCCAACCACAAAGTCTTACTCCATCTTGGGCTCGTCAAACCCATCTTTGAAGCCAATTAGTTGATGCTCCTACTCCACCTTGAGAAGAGCCCGTATAATCCGATTATACACATGAACGTTCAGCA
This sequence comes from Iris pallida, assembly GCA_029216955.1. Classification (NCBI taxonomy): domain Eukaryota; kingdom Viridiplantae; phylum Streptophyta; class Magnoliopsida; order Asparagales; family Iridaceae; genus Iris; species Iris pallida. The sequence goes on along the minus strand of JANAVB010033817.1, from coordinate 5,500,819 downwards.
CAATCTGTCTCGAACCAATTAGAGCCGTCCAAACTAGTCTCGTAACCATGGGCTCTGATACCACTTGTTGAGGAGTGCTGTGTGACCCGAACCAGAGTTGGCCCATGAGGTGCGATGTTGAATTGGGCCCATATGCCTTAAAAGAGAATTCTCATGTAAGGTCTGAACCAATTACAATTATCTACACCACATGATCCCACCTCCTAACCGATGTTGGACTAAATCACCAACTCGATTGTCACCCCCAATTGATTCCGTTTTTCTTTTGCAACCTAATCATGTAGTTCCATTTTAGTGGTTTGAAAGTTAATTGTTGGAGAAATACATATCCAATTCCACACAATCTTTTTGGTTTCACTTCATTTCTTTATTCTGGTTTGGATTGAGAAACTAAAAATATATTTGGGCCCTAGTACTAAGATGGTATTACCACAACGAACAACAATGCCTTTATTTCAAATTGGGTCGGCAATAAAATGACTTCACGGATCTTAAATAAATTGGGGCCGGCAATAAAATGACTTCATGGATTTTAAATTTACGATTACTCATTGGCGATTGCTCACATAATCATTATTGAGTTGACAATGGAATAGGATATGTCTTAACAAATCTAGAACTGCTATTTGCATTGAAATATTTCTTGATAGGTTTTAGCATGATTTCCTTAATGTATAGAACCGACAAAAATGATTCAATCGGAACGAGTGGTGATCGACAAGTTAGTATGTTCCGCAGGTTCAGACCGCCAAGTCCACATTCTTAATTTTGGAGAAAATTATTGACTGAACATGGAAAAAGAAATGCTGCTTGTGACGAAATAATCTTTCCATAAGTTGATTTTGAGCACCAGAAGAAACAAAGTTTTCGTAAGAGGAATACTTGCTATTAAGAGCCAGTTAAGGCATCGGAACTCACTGTTAAGAATCAAATATGTTGTCGGAAAAATAATAATATCAGTCAGCCAGTTTACACAAAGGACTAGATAACAGCGTGAGCCTAAAGCAACTTCCAAACTACTTCATATATAGACAAGTTGGGATACAACAATCTTCGTGGATCCATCCACAATAGGAGTCGAGACAACATGATACAAAAAAAATTTGTACGACTTTATATTTTTATTGTTCAAATTATCATTTCAATCGTGCATGATATGTACATTCTAGCCGTTCTACCACCTAAAATGAGGGATATTGCCTTTACTATATCCTAAGATGAACAATGTACATGCTACAATAAGGTGGCAGCAGCCATTTCCCTTTCAAAAAGGTTGAGCTCCGGCAGTAACGACTGTGTTTTCCTGAGCAGACGGTTTCCATTCACACCCAAATCTCCTGATAGCTTTGAGCACAACTGCAGGTAGAGGAACTCAGTGCATATTGCAAATTGGAATTCACGAAAGTATATGCATTATGTTTAACAGTGAAGAGTGGAGACTCTGATCAAATTAGAGTCCAAAGATTACCTGTCTATATAATGAGGAATCTCCTTTAGATTTTCTTAGTTCCACGACGTACAGAGATGGACTGAGCTCAAACACCTGAATTCAGAATTTCAGATTACATGAAGCAATTACTCATAAACTACAATTCTTCTACTGGTTACGGAAAGTAAGCTATAGGGACGTACAACGGTACAAGAGGGGAGTAAATTACCTCAGCAGCAACTGAGAGAGACCCAGCGCTCGTGGGGATTGATGAACCCTTGTCCCGCTGCATAACTTTCAGCTGCAAGTAGACACATGAAGAAGTTAAAACTGAACAATACTGAAGTTCAACACACGGGCACCAATCTAACTTCTACTCACCTTGTGCTAATTCTATGAAGTTATACAACAGTAAGCTGAGTCAGTGTTCATACACTGTTCACGTTCCCCAACTAAAGGTATTGGCTAATACAGCACAATACTTGCTATGAACTGATTCGCTAAGGTCTCAAATGTGGTGGTCAGCATGAGTAAATCAAAGATGAAATTTTAGTCATCAACAATGCTATGTGTGACACCTCAGATGCACTAAAGTGATACCCAATTGTAGCAGGAGGTTAATGAGGCATCTGTCGGGATAACTCATGATATACACCGTTGCAGAAGACGTGTATAATGTTCTCAGGTGTCATTTTGTCATTATGGTTTAATCCTAGTAGTAGTTTATATGATGTGTGGGCTCCAGTTTCATGATATAAATACCTTGCCGTGTCCCTTCTGGACTTGGTATCCCATCTCTGTAACAGTGTCCTCGATCTTCTGAAAAAGTTCTTTCGGCGAATAATTTGAGGCAAATCTGATCTTCCTTTCAGAAACGTCCTGCAGTAGAGATAGAAAAACAACTTCCAGTCACACAATTTCTAAGGATCATAAAATTATAAGTTGTAGACTATCTACAGGATGTAGTCAGTTAACAGTAATTAGTTGTAGTCCTGCAGGCATTGTGGTGACTAGGTAGGAAAATGCAGTATGGATGCAGGTAATAGAGTTGCATTTTGGAGAGAATTAACCTGGCAGGTTATAATCAGCAATCTCTGTCTAGTTGGGGAAATATCTTACAATCCCAATATGCTCCTTTATACATATAACTGAGGTTTGTAGCAAAGAGACGGTCAGGTATATGAATAAATAAGCTAATATAGTAATATAGTTTCTTTCAACCTAAATACCACAGTAAAACATTCCTTAAAACTAAATTGCACCAAGATGCACCAGATGGGCTCTGTGCTCTAATAGGATTAAGTTTTCTTCAAAACCTTCACTTTAAAGATGAAGAGCAATTCAGCTAGCTGATAAATTTTATTGTAGAGATTGGGGAAAACGTCTGTTGAGCAGTGCGGGTTTGAATATTGCTATAGGCACATCAAATGTATCGTCTAACATCCTTCCACGTTTAGATGTTTGGCTAGGTATTGGATGAGGGGAATAATGTTGGGGCATTAATTTTCTTAGTCTCCTTTAAGCAAGGCCTTCTACTTGTCTCTTTTTGATGTACTGGTTTCATTATTAACTTGTTAGTGAAATGATGAGCAGCAACTGATGCTTAAATTAAAAAAAAAAATTAAAGTGGAAAGAAAATTGAGAAAACAAAAAAGAAATTGTGGCTCACCTCTGTTTCGAAAAAGCCTGAAAGATCAAGGGATGAGGACATGCTAATCAATTGAAAAGCATTAATGAGAGTTGGTATTTTGTTTCCATGGTCACCACCTTCAATGGGCTTCACAAAACAAATGAACTTTTGTGAGTTTTACATTGAAGTTTAGTCATTGACTTAAAGTTAGATACTGGTTATAAGACTACCTCATTGACTGTGACATCATCAAATCTTGTATCTTCTTCATCTTCATTGCAAACTACAAGAGAGTAATCTTTTCTAAACCACTCATCTGCTTTAATTCCATCAACATTCAGCCGCTTATTAGGGTTAGGGTCAAGAATCCTCTGTATCAAGTTCTTAGCCCCGGGGGAAAGCCACTTGGGTATCTTGCAATCTCCCTTGAATATCTGCTCCAACCCAGAAAAACAAAATCAAGGACCATAAATATTTGTCTTGCAGAAAGAAAAAAAAAAAATCAAGGAAAACATTATCGGACAATAAGGTAAAATATATATCATATAGAAATTCACATGATTGGAGAGAAAAAAGAATTAACATCATTAAATAGCACATTAATGTGAGATTCAATATGCTCTCGGTTAGGGTGTCTATTCAGTATTCACTCAAGTACCACCAATAAGAAAAGAAAGCAAGAGCAACCATTAAGCAGATAATGAGTTTAGGCATCAACGGAATCAAGAATAGTAATAACTTATCAGACTGAAAGTATATATTTCTTTTATAAATGGAACATAACTCTCACATACCTTCTGATAAAGAACAGCAAGATTTCTATCATCAAATGGCAGAGACCCTGTAAGCATAACATAAAGGATGACACCGCAAGACCAAATATCTGTTGTAGCACCACTATATCCTCGGTTGGCAAGAACCTTAGAGAAATCATAAGCACTTAATTAGCTTGATAGGCACTTTGCTGACTATATATAAAATCTTGAAAAGAACAACAAAGAAGCTCAGTCTCTACCTCAGGGGCAATGTAATTAGGACTCCCGCATGTTGTGTGCAGCAATCCATCATTCTGATATTCAATAAAGCATATCAAAATATAGGTTATTGGAGTTCCATTGACCATTATGATTATTAAAATAAAAGTTTACTTGTACAATAATAGAAAGAATACCCTCAGATGTTGAGGTAAAGCACTGAGGCCAAAATCTGAAATCTTTATGTTTCCTTTTGCATCAAGAAGAATATTTTCTGGCTACAATGGCAAATAAAAACAATTGTAAGCTCTGATGGAACACATTAAGCTATCAAGTCACCCTGAATGAATAAAGTTACTTTCAGTTTCTTCTTGCTTACAGTTCCTCAAAATTAATAAATAAAGGAAAATTATATAATCAACCCGAACCTTTTTTTTTTTTTTGAGAGAGAGAGGATGGAAAATCAACCCAAACATTTGCTAATCAAGAAATCTTAGATCTATCAACTATCAAGTTATAAATCCAATACGGTGGTTTACACTACCATTCAGTCTTGTCTATCAAGTACTGTGAGATTACCTTCAAGTCCCTATGGTAAACACCTTTATCGTGACAATAGCTTATAGCATCAATTATCTGCTGAAAGAGCCTCCGACCTTCGCGTTCTAAGAGCCTTCCTTTCAGTGCCTACCAAACATTTAAAGAAAGTGACTTTTCAGTTTGCTAGCAATGTATGAATCCACATATTAACATCAAGTTTATTTGATGACATGGTACTCAACGCAGCCCAGAAACAAGGTTATCATCCGAACAACTTTCATAAAAAACTTAGTAAATCAATAATAATAACAATCTACCTAAATATGTAAATGCTTACAATTTTGTCAAATAGCTCACCCCCATCTACATATTCAAGGACCATGTAAATTTTAGTTCTGCTTGCCGATACCTGAAATTCATAACAAATATCAAAATGATGGATACGGATACATACAATACAAATTATTTCACAAAGGAAAATAGAAAGAAAACAAACAAACAATTACTATTATTGGATACATCTACACACTGTCAAAATACGAATAATCTTTTTTCTTTATTAGATTATGGTTACCACAAAAGCTGCATGTTCATTCTAAACCAGTAAGTACACCTACTGTATCTATCTGATACAAATACAATCTGAGTACCTCCTAGTTTTACTAAAAGGGTGTCTTTGTTCCACGACTCTACCGCCAATGCAGGCTTTGTGGAGGAGGATCAAGATGTACGCAACCTAACCCCTATTCTGAAGACTGATTCTACCACTCGAATTTGCATCCTTTCAATATGCAAGTGTCGAGCCTTACCATCGCGCAAAGCAATACCTTCAACACACAATTAATGCACCCAAAAAGAGAGAAATTAAAAAGTGGACCACAAGAAAAGTCTTGATCTAATGAAATTCATCTATGAACGTGTACACACACACAAGGGAGGAGCTACATAGGCGAGATTGGGGTCCCCCACGATTTTTTTTAAGATTACTCTTAAGGTCTGCCCCCACAACCCAAGGAAAAGAAGAGGTCTAGGCTCAAGTTTATGTTATATACTTTTCGTTCCAACGAAGTCCAATGTCTAGCTCCACCCTTAGAGCATCTCCAACCCTATTGTCTGGTTAAGTGTTGTGAGTCTTAGGTGGCTCCTATGTGGCATGAGCCACAAGACAATGTCTTGTTTATGTGGCAAAATTATATCTCAAAAGACAATGAGATAGAAAAACTCTCTCCAATGCAAAAGTATTGAGAAGACAATAAAAAGTATTTTTTCCAACTTCCAAGGCAACTTTTAAGGCAACTACTCATCTTCTTTCTTTTTTCTAATATTTTTTATTCATAATTGATGACATGGAAGAGAAGACATTGTCAAGTGCATTGTCTAGAACAAGACAATCAACTTCACAATGTCTTCTTTAATTTTTGCCACATAAGCTTCACAATTGACTTGACAATTGCATTGGAGAAGAACTTTTGAATAAAATTTTGTCATTTCTATGTGGCATTAACTTTTTCCAAAGTCACAATAGGGTTGGAGATGCTCTTATGCGCCCCCCTTTCTCTATATCAACATATTTGTACAATAGTACACAAGGGAACAAAACACCTCTTTCTAACCAGCCAGCCCTCTGTCAACCCCCATTGTTGGTCCCACCTGATAGTGGGCACAGGGATCTCTCCCTATTATTGGACATGGGGGAAGTGATGGGTCACCAGAATGAGTGGGGCATGGAAATTTCCCACCAAATTTATTTATTTATTAACTCCCACCATACCTGCTGACCACCAAATTGTTTCTGTCCGAACTATGATTGGAGCATGCTGTCAGTGAGATTAGAAATTCCAATTCTCTGGCTCATGAATAAACTACAATTACTCTGTAGCCATGAGGTTGAGATAATCTGGCTTTTGTCACCCACGTGCCATGAAAGAAATTGTTTGTTTCTGCGTTCTTTCCATTTATTAGTCCATGTTCAAAAAACTAGAAAAGGAATTGCACGTCTTTTACATTAAAAAAGTGAAAAATAGAGAAGCAAAAATATATCATAAATAGAAAAGGAATTGCATTTGTCTTCATCAGGAAATAGCTTTTGTGGTCTATAGTTTATATCGAAAATGGTCTACACAAAATATTAAGGGTATATTTGACAAAGTGGAAAATAAATTGATTTTACGGAATTATTTTACTAGAAAAAAATTCCATGAAAATTTAAAATTTTCTTATGGAAGGATGTTTGATTGTCATTATTTTCCACGGACAATAGTTATTTTTCATAAAAAATAACATTTTTCTACCATTTTGAAGTAGTTATTTATCATATAAAATGATATTTTTCTGTGGGCTGGTCCACTTTCATTTTCCATCATTTTGAAGTAAAATATGAAAAATGATAGTTTTTTGGAAAATAATTCCATGAAAAATATAACATATAACACTACAATTTGTGATGGAAATCAATACAATTAGTGTATCAGTACTCTATTCTTTTACAAAAATATATTATTATACTGTTGGGCTCCCCTCACTCTTCAATATTTTTTCACAAAATATTTAGCTGGGCCCAATGATGCATTTGCATCAAACGTCCATTTTTTTAAACGATCATTAGCGATTAACCAATAGAATTACTCGGATCCTACCATCTATATTTTCGAATTGAAAATAAATTCATTCCAAGAAAAGAATATAAATAAACAATTTTCTTCTCAATCCCATTTTCCATGTTACTATATTTCCATCACAAATTTTACATGAAAAATATTTCCATCACAACTTTTTCAACCAATTGTAGTGTTTGATAGCTTATATTTTTCATAGAATTATTTTTCAAAAAACTATTATTTTTTATTTTTTCTCTAAAATGGTGGAAAATAAAACTTGTCCGGCTCACAGAAAAATATTATTTCCATGCAAAATAACTATTTTTTATTTTTCGTGGAAAATAATGACAAGCAAACACTCAAATTAAGTTATCCATAAGAAAATTTTAAAATTCCATAAAAAATTCTAGTAAAATACTTCCGTATCATTAATTTATTTTCATATATTTTTCACAACGAAATAATTTTGCGGGAAAAAGGACCCTAAAAATTCAGAAAATTGCAAATTCGAACCTCGTGCAGCCGGACGATGTTCGGGTGCTTCAGCAGCTTCAGCGTCCCGATCTCCCTCTTTATCTGCACCAAAAACCAAAAAAAAAACCGATAAGAAAATATTGTTCCGAAAATGACCCCCTTCCGGTGATTCCCGAAATGCCCCTTGGCCTGCACCTGCTCGTGGATCTTGAGGGCGAGGATCCGCTCCCGGTCGAGGATCTTGACGGCGAACTTCCGGCCGGTGTCCACGTGGCGGGCCAGCTTCACCTTCCCGAAGTTTCCCTCGCCGAGGGTCCGGCCGATCTCGTACTTCCCCAGCCGGACGCTCCCCTTCCTCCCCTCCTCCCCCGCCGGGTCGTCTCTCACCATTGACGTTCGCCCGGAGGTGACGGGAATCTAAGCGGCTGAGCACCGGACCGCGCTCTTCTTCTTCTTCCGTTCGTTCTTCTTCTTCCTGTGGAAGGAGAAAAAGAGAGAAATGGAGGGATTCGTTTGTAAGAAATGAGAGCGTCAATTTATTCAAGTTGGAAACGGCTACGGTCACCTTCGCGTGCGGTGACCGCATGCATGATTAGATTGGGCCCACGTCTGGGTCCCATGCGATCTGTGCCCCCACACATCCGACTCCACTTTCTCGCTCTAGTCCCTATGTAAATTGATACCTTTACATGATTCCCAGAATAAAGATTGTGAAAAGAATTAGGTTGCGTTTGGTTCATTATAATGTAATCGTAATCGTAATGGAATTGGGTTTGTAATGTAATTGAGTTTGTAATATAATGGAATTACAATTACATTACTATGTTTGGTTGAAACATGTAATCAAACCATGTAATGTAATGTTAATTGCATTCATGTGTTTGGTTTACCATGTAATGTAATTGAATTTTTAATTTAATATTTTTTTAAAATACAACATAAAATTTAAAAAGTTGATCAACACAAAATTTCAAAAATTTAAAAAGAAAAAAGAAAAAAATTAAAAATAAATAATAAAAAAGGGGAAAAATGGTTTGTTTTCTGCTAAAAAAGACAAAAAACGAAAAAAAAGACAAAAAATAAAAAAATACCAAAAATGACAAACGAACAAAACAGAAGGAAAAAAAAAAACCAAAATGAAAAGAAAAAGCGATAAAAAAGAAAAACGACAAAAAAAAGATCAAAAATGTGAAAACATAAAAAGTGACCAATAATGATAAAAAAAAAAATGACTAAAAACAAAAAAATTGACAAAAAATCAATAAATGAAAGGGAAAAAAAAAGGACGAAAAACGACCACAAACAAAAAAAAAAGGCAAAAAATGAACAAAAACGACAAAAAAAGAAAAATGACAAAAAAAACGATAAAAAAGAGCAAAAAAATAAAAAAACGATAAAAAGAAAAGATGAAAAAAACGAAAATACGAAAAAAGACCAAAAACAAGAAGGAATTAAAACGAGCAAAAAAGGACAAAAAGATTAAAAAACTTGAAAAAAATACAAAAACGACAAAAAAGGGAACAAAAACGACAAAAAAAACAAACAAAATAAAAAAACGAACATAAACGAC